>CM056054.1:185550473-186122973 GCA_029574335.1 Rana kukunoris
AATTTCGAACAAGAATTTTAACAAAATAGCCACAATTGAGTTTATGTTGTCTTGATAAACGTAATTGTGGCTATTTTGTTAAAATTCTTGCTCAAGTTTTTTTTTTTTGCTTCATATTTAAAATATTTTATTATTTAGTAAAATACAGATTTTTTTTATGTATGGTACTTCTTGCTTTGACCCAAGAAGTACTGTTAGTCAAAGCCAAGGAGAAATTCGGTGGAAAATATTGACACTTTTATATGATTCTGTGTATATGTAGTAGGTAGTACAACGCAAACTTTAGTTTTGTTTGGATAAAGTTACAAAAAAAAAAAAGTTTTGGATAAGTCTGCACAAAAAGCATATATAGATAGATAGATAGATAGATAGATAGATAGATAGTCTATCTATCTATCTATCTATCTATCTATCTATCTATCTATCTCTATAGCGATAGATATAGATATCTATATATCTGCCTAGATAGATATCAAAATGACAAAAAATACTTGCTTATAATTTTTATATCTATCTAGGCAGATATATATATATCTATAAAAATCTATATAGCTATAGATAGATTTGTATAGATATATAGATATAGATCTGCCTAGATATAATTTTGATATCTAAGTAAGTATTTTTTTGTCATTTTGATATCTATCTAGGCAGATAGATATAAAAAATTGATATAGATATCTATATATCTGCCTAGATAGATATCAAAATGACAAAAAAATACTCATGAAATAAATTAGATATCAAAATAATCAATATTACCCACTGGTAAAATAAATGAATACAACAATAATACGTGGGTTTTTAGTAACTGAATAACACACCACCTCTTTTTCAAAACCATTTTTACTGTCTTAAAGAAACTTTTATAACTTATTTACAAAGTGTTTTGATTTTTTTTTCCTTTAAGATACAAAGCAATAAGTTAACATTTTCAATATAAAACTAAACTTTTGACATATAAGAACACTAAACACAACGGTTCTCAGTAATCACAGATTCCAAAATTTCACAAAGATGTCAAAATTCAATTTCACAAAAGCATCATGGGTACTTACAGGCACGCAGAACAAAACAGAGGGGGAAAAAAACTGTGCAACATTTTTACAGAACACTAATAACATTATGTACAGGGATTGGGGGGGGGGGGGGGTTCCTACAGATATTAACTTTTTTATTCTTCCACCATACTGCACTGCAATAGGTGGGTTATCCAATAGCCGGCATGCAAGGTCTTGATATATGCACACTGCGGGTGGAGGGGGATTTCATTTATTTGCTAGACACTGGTAAAAATGCCAAATTTTAAAAGTGAATTTTCTACAACAGCAAATTGTCATGTTTTCTAAGATTTTGCACTGTATCACATTATTTAGGTATTGGGCAAGCAGGCCCTATTTTGTCTAAGCCATATTAACAGATTATAGCATTTCTACAGGGCAGAAGGTGATAAAAAAAATGCAGAAACACACAGTACCAACCTCAAAGTATTAAAAAAAAGTTTAACAATTGTTTTTGCATTAACAATAACTCGATTCCCTTTTTTTATTATTATCAAACACTCCAGTTTGCCACACTGGTATTTTCTATCACATTTGTGTTGATCCACATTTTAGCTCCAATAAATAAGTAATTTGCTGATCCACCAAAATTGAGACAGTTCCTTTGGCATGGAGATAGAATAACGGGTTCCTATAGGGGAATTTGCTGATTGTGGGTTGGATAGGTGGTGGGGGGAGAGGTTGGAGAATGAGCACGAATTACCAAGAGACAAAGACAGACATAAGAGGGTCGGTGTCATTGTTCCTCCATCTACAAACATCTTTGATTCCAATTGTCCTTAGAGTATGGTGTATGCCTGTATTCTCCACTTTTGGCTACCAGGCTCTCCAAGTCTCCAGTGCCTGGGCATAGAATGGGTAGAGAGTGCTCTGCCAACTGTTGGGTACCAGCCCGCCTCATGTTGCATGTTGTGAGCTCCACCACTTTGTCCACTGGAGTCACCACGATTAAAGGCACAGAGCTTCTCTTCTAAAGTGGACTTTATTTTTTTTTTTTTCTTATCAGATAACTATGCAGTTTTATGAAAAAGGTCCCTTTGGGCAGATTTGGCCGAGGTGATCACATCAGCTGAGGCTGCTGCATAGCTTCTTGGTGAGCTGATGGGTACCAGGAGGTGTAGCTTGGAATGTAAGCTGTCCCAGAGGTGGCCTTCCCAGAAGAACTGGAGCTGTTCCATACCGGGGGCACTGGGGGGGAACCGGCAGAAAGTGACCTACCATTAGCTAGGGCGCTGCTTTCCAGTGCTGCCCCCCCTTGCTTCATCAGTTTCTTGAATTTAGACCTTTTGTTCTGGAACCAGATCTTCACCTAATGAAAGAAAACGGTTAAGTTAAATCCAGCATCTAAACAAAAACTCAGCACAACAACAAATTCTCAACAACAATAAATATGCATGCATATGCATCCATACATGTAAACAACAACATGTCATTTACATATATATTATAAATCTACATAAATGCAAGGCCCTGCATAATGTGTTGCCTTTTTTTCTAATATGCTTCCTACCTACACATTTATGTTTATATATATATATATATATATATATATATATATATATATATATATATATATATATAAACATAAATGTGTAGGTAGGAAGCATATTAGAAAAAAAGGCAACACATTATGCAGGGCCTTGCATTTATGTAGATTTATAATATAGATACACACACATATGTATAGATATAGATATCTCTCTATATATTATATATAAACACTTCTATGCATGCATTAATATCTGCATAGGCTTTTTTTCAGCATAAGCTTTTTATTTCTAGTTATTTCTTTCTGTACATGTTTATATATATATATATATATATATATATATATATATATATATATATATATATATATATATATATATATATATATATATATATATATATGTGTTTATATATATGTGACGGAATTTAAATAATTTATTATGTATTTATATCTTATAATTTCATGCTTTCACCAGTATTAATTTAATCATTAAATGATGTGGCAAGATTAACATCAGAATCAGTGTTTATAATTCCATAAAATAAAGAATTTTAGCTGCTAAGATGTAACGCACACATAACATGTAGTCAGCGCTAAAACCAGTATAATATGTAAATGATCTAAATACATTAATGGTATAGATAAACTATAACTAAATGGTGTATGCTATAACCGTTACAATATGTATATAATCTAAATAAATGAATGGTATAGATAAACTATAAAATAATTGGTGTATGCTATAACCGTTACAATATGTATATGATCTAAAATTTAGATTCTAAATAAATGAATGGTATTGATAAACTATAAAATAATTGGTGTATGCTATGACCGTTATAGGTATATGCTATAAAGAAAAACATTATAAATATAAATAGTATATAATATTACTATTATATTATGTTAATGCTAAAAAAAAAAAAAAAAAAAAAAAACTATAAATAAAAATAGTATAAGGTATAATCATTTTAATTAAATCTCCATCAATTTATTTTTCTATAAAAACGTAGGCCTTATGACAATGTAATGGGCACGGTGTGCAGTACATGCCCCCGGCTAGGTGCAGTGCTTTCTGTCGTGCGTTTTATTTTTATTTAATTTGGCAAGCACGTGTAACATACAATTAACAAAATCCCTTCAGTGTATCCTGTCAAGATAGATTGTTCGTATAACTGATTGTTATAAAATACCATCACTTGCACTTTTAAAACTCCACCTTACTTTACTTAACCATTTAGAAACCAGCTTCGAATGCTCTCAAGGGCTCGTAAGTCGTAATGTATCTAACTAAACAGACTAACATTTTCTGTTCTAATGATTATGTTCAGAAAGCACACAAGGGCAGCATTGTAATTTCTTATAAATAATGAGAGATAAATACAAATCATCTGCCATTAAACTAAATAAAAAGATAAGATCGAGGCATTCCAATGCAGCTGTAGCAGGCAAATGCCGACTATTATTTGGCACCCCAGGGCTTTGTAGTTGGGCCACTCTTTTTTTTTATCATGGTAGAATTATATATATATATATAGATATATAGATATTTAGGAGGGGCACATGCCACCTAGGCACTAAGGTTATGTGTAAAACTGCACTGGGACAAACATCTGGATGTCAGGTCTGTAAGAAGAGTGTTAAGGTATGTAAGAAGATTATATGTAAAAGGGGTACATGCCACCTGAGTGCCAAATCTGTGGCACATATAAGAGGCATACATGCCATCTTGGTGCCAGATCTGTAAGCAGGATGTCAGGATTTGTAAGAATGGTATGTATAAAATAGGTTATGCCACCTGGGTGGCAGAGCTCTAAGGAGGGTGGCAGGATATGGAAGTGTAGTGCATATAGGAGGGGTATATGCCACCTGGGTGCCAGATCTGTAATAAGGGTGTTAGGATATAGGGGTGCATGCCACATGGGTGCCAGACCTGTAAGGAGGGTGGCAGGATATGTAAGAGGGGTACACGTCACCTGGGTGTCAGATCTGTAAGGAGGGTAGCAGTGTATGTAAGAGAGGTGCATGCCACCTGGGTGTCAGATCTGTAAACCCACTTAGATATCTTATCATGCTCTTTACAGATCTGACACCCAGGTGGCAAGCACCTCTCTTACATACCCTGTTACCCTGCCATGCCACCTGGGTGCCAGATCTCAAATAAGTGTGGTAGGATATGGAAGAGGGGTATATGCCAGTGGGTTGCAGATCTGTAATAAGGGTGGCAGGGTATGTAAGAGGGGTATATATCACTTGGGTGCAGATCTGTAATAAGGGTGGAAGTGTATGTAAGAGGATAAGAGGGGTAGCAGGGTATGTAAGAGGGGTACATATAAGAGGGGTATGTTTTACTTGGGTGACAGATCTGTAGGGAGGGAAGCAGGGTATGTAAAAGTGGTACAAATAAGAGGGGGTATATGTCATGTGGGTGCCAGATCTTTAAGGGGGTAGCAGGGTATGTAAAAGTGGTACAAATAAGAGGGGGTATATGTCATGTGGGTGCCAGATCTTTAAGGGGGTAGCAGGGTATGTAAAAGTGGTACAAATAAGAGGGGGTATATGTCATGTGGGTGCCAGATCTTTAAGGGGGTAGCAGGGTATGTAAAAGTGGTACAAATAAGAGGGGGTATATGTCATGTGGGTGCCAGATTTTTAAGGGGGTAGCAGGGTATGTAAAAGTGGTACAAATAAGAGGGGTATATGTCATCCATGTGCCAGATCTTTAAGGAGGGTAGCAGGGTATGTAAAAGTGGTACAAATAAGAGGGGTATATGTCATCCATGTGCCAGATCTTTAAAGGAGGGTAGTGGGTATGTAAGAGGGGTACATGCCACCTAGGTGTTGAAGCACAGAGCTGTGTGGGCTAGATGCCATATGGATGGAAGAAGCCGAAGAAATGAGTAGAGGGTACCTGTGTCTGGGTAAGTCCCAGGGAGGCTGCCAGCTCCGCTCTCTCGGGCAGTGCCAGGTACTGGGTCTGCTGGAATCGCCTATTTAATGCCTGTAGCTGCAGACTGGAATAGATAGTCCTTGGTTTCCGAATCTTCTTCCCTTTGCCATTAAATCGAACCTCTCCACCTTCCACCACCGTGCTCTTCTCGGTCTCTGCCCCTGCATGGCACAAACACCAAAAAACAACATCAAGCAAATATCAGGTAGAAAACTGACAAATCAAAAACAACAACAACAGAAAAAAAAACAACAACTAATAAGGGAACAGATCAAGTGTAAGAAATGAGAAAATAAAGCTCCAGCAGCCAGTGCAAGCCTCTATTTTTTTCTTTCCAGCATGCTGCAGTTTAGGTTTAATTACCCTTAATTGCATACATTGTTTATAGCGCCACGCAATAAATAATTAGGCAGGCTAATGCGCACATCTGGGCTGATGCTGAGTACGGAGCTCAGATCTATGTGTGGCTGCGGGGGGACGGCGGCTGGAGCGGTCGGTCGGTCGGTCGGTCGGTCGGTCGGTGGGTGCCTTTAGAGAGGGAGAGAAGATTTCCATTGTACTGTACCTGGCTCCTCTAATCGGCTCTGGCTGAGGCTGGTGCTGTTGGGGTATGGCTGCACGGTACTGATGTAGGGATTAGAAGTATGGCTGCTCACCGAATTCACATAGGGGTAAGCCAGCGGTCTGGAGAAGGAAGAGGCGCCGCTGTACGACGTGTCGTGCTGGGCTGAGTGCAGGCAGTGCATGGAGTAATGTCCATGGGACATGGGGGATGGAGGCATCTGCTGGTTCGGCGGCCCGAACTCCATGAACACCGCCTTCCCTGACACCGGGCTGTTCAGACTTTCTGGCATAGTAGTCATGGTCATTGCTTCTGTCTTCCTGGGTTTTTTTTCCCCCTGCCTCTATTTTTTTTTTTAAGGGGGGAGGGGGAGATATAGTTTTTGCCTTATTTTTTTTTTTTTTTAAGGATCCCCCTTTTTTAAATTTTTTCCAATGGGGGTCCTCCCGGAAGAAAAAAAAAAGGATCCCAATTTAAGCGGATCGGATTTTTTCACTTTCCATTCATAAGAAAAAAACATGGAGTTTTGCCTCTTTAGGGGAAAAAAAGCAAAAAAAAAAGTCCTAGAGGCGCGAGGCTGTGCACAGAGCTACACAAACTCGCCCGAGAGCTTTGACTCAGCCCCGCTTTGCATATTCATGAGGCGGCGCGGCGGATTGGTCGGCTGCCTGAATCCGGGCGCTGTCATTGGCTAAAACGCGCCTCGCTGGGCAGCTTCGCTGACTAGGGGAGTGAGCGTGGAGAGGAAGAGCAGAGGAGGCTTTTCCCAGTGGCCTGTGATCTGCCATCTATAACAACACATTACTAATAAAAAGTCTGGGGGACCGGGGGACAAACACACGGGGGATCAGGTACACAAGGCGAGGGATTGTTTTAATCAGCCACATCGTTTATTTTTCTTCCTTCTCCCATATTTTACAATTGCCCGGGTTTCGCCGTTCAATACAGCAAAGTGAAGCGCCCACACAGCACTTTTCCACTCAATTTGTGATTTAAGATAATAATTCTCCACACACGGTGAGAAAATCTGTCACATCCTGTAAACATCCACACACTGCAAGACTCAGTGGGCCTGGCCTGGGCTGAGATCTGATCGGTACATCCCAGTGACCCCCTATGATATAACATGTACACCCCAGTGACCCCCTATGATATGACCTGTACACCCCAGTGAGTGACCCCCTAAGATATGATCTGTACACCCCAATGATACCCCAAGATCTGATCTGTACACCCCAGTGACCCCCTATGATCTGATCTGTACACCCCAGTGACCCCCTATGATCTGATCTGTACACCCAGTGACCCCCTAAGATCTGATCTGCACACCCCAATGACCCCCCTATGATCTGATCTGTACACCCCAATGATACCCCAAGATCTGATCTGTACACCCCAGTGACCCCCTATGATCTGATCTGTACACCCCAGTGACCCCCTATGATCTGATCTGTACACCCAGTGACCCCCTAAGATCTGATCTGCACACCCCAATGACCCCCCTATGATCTGATCTGTACACTCCAATGATACCCCAAGATCTGATCTGTACACCCCAATGACCCCCTAAGATATAATCTGTACACCCCAGTGACCCCCTAAGATCTGATCTGTACACCCCAGTGATACCCCAAGATATGATCTGTACACCCCAGTGACCCCCTAACATATGATCTGTACACCCCAGTGACCCCCCTAAGATCTGATCTGTACACCCCAATGACCCCCTATGTTCTGATTTGTACACCCCAGTGACCCCCTGTGATCTGCACACCACAGTGACCCCCTATAATCTCTTCTTTACACCCCAGTAACATCCTAAAATCTTTACTGCACACCCCAATGACCCCCTAAGATCTGATCTGTACACCCCAATGACGCCCCAAGATCTGCTCTGTACACCACAGTGACCCCCCTAAGATCTACACCCCAGTGACCCCCTAAGATCTGATCTGTACATCCCAATGATACCCCAAGATCTGATCTGTGCACCCCAGTGACTGCCCCAGATCTGATCTGTACACCCCAGTGGCCCCCCAAGATCTCACCTGTACACCCCAGTGACCCCCCAAGATCTGATCTGTATACCTCAGTGACCCTCCCAAGATCTGATCTGTAAACCTCAGTGACACCCTATGAGCTGATCTGTACACCCCAGTGACCCGCTAAGATCTGATCTGTACACCCCAATGATCTCCCAAGATCTGACTTGTACACCTCAGTGACACCCTAAGATCTGATCTGTACACCTCAGTGACACCCTAAGATCTGATCTGTACACCTCAGTGACAACCTATGATGTGTTCTGTACACCCACAATGATACCCCAAGATCTGATCTGTACACCCCAGTGACCCCCTATGATCTGAACGGTATACCCCAAAATCTGATCTGTACACCCCAGTGACCCCCCAAGAGCTACACCCAGTGACCCCCTGACCCACATGTCCTAATTACTCCAGGGAGTGGGGTCCTAATCTGTCACATTCTGTACAAATCTGTCACATCCTGTAAACATCCACACACTGCAAGACTAAATGGGTCTGGCCTGTGCTGAGATCTGATCTGTACACCTCAATGATCCCCTATGATCTGATCTGTACACCCCAATGACTCCCCAAGATCTTATCTACACACTCCAGTGACCCCCTAAGATCTGATCTGCACCCCAGTGACCCTCTCTAACCCACATGTCCTAATTACTCCAGGGAGTGGGGTCCTAATCTGTGACATCCTGTAAACATCCACACACTGCAAGACTAAATGGGCCTGGCCTGGGCTGAGATCTTATCTGTACACCCCAATGACCCCCTATGATTTGATCTGTACACCCCAGTGACCCCTCAACATCTGATCTGCACACCCCAGTGACCCCCTAAGATCTGATCTGCACACCCCAGTGACCCCCTAACCCACATGTCCTATTACCAGACACTTAATACCTGCAAATAAGAGCACCTGTCATGGCTACTGCACACCTACCCATCCATGAAGGGTCTGGGAGGATCAATAAATAAAGAGCACAGGCAATGGAACCATTTGACTAAAATGTAATCAATGTTTAAACTCAGATAATTGAATGATTGATTTGCATCGGTGGTGGAGATTGTACAATCACAAATGGCATATGTCCAAATATATAGTGATCTCATAAGACGTACATTATAGTATGGAAATTGGAAACCCAAATATATATCTATATGTATGTTTCCTACATATTGGTGTTTAGGACTTATTGTATACTGCCATTACTGGATGAATAAAGCTGTCATGGGGGATAATAATGGACATTAATTTGTTGTGCCTATTTTACTGTCAAAAGGAGTTTCACATATAACAATATATAAATATATATATTCGTTTTTTTGTTGTATTGTGCTAATGTATATATTCATATATCGAGCCAGCCTATATTCATCAACCTAGGATTTACACCCAGTTAGCCATGTGTAACATGCATGTAAAGTAACTATAACGTATAATGCAACAATAGCAATATATATATATATATATATATATATATATATATATATATATATATATATATATATATATATATATATATATATATATACATACACAGAGCTTTTTTTCTCAGAAAATGTGTAAAGGAACCACGACCCCGTTCAGATTTCAAAAACAGTAGAAGGGTCTTAAAGGGGCATTAAATACCAGGATTGCATTACATACAGAATGCAGAGTTCAGGGGGTTACACACAGAGTGCAGAGCTGTCACTTGTAAACACAGAAACCAGACTTCTGTGTTTACAAGTGATTGTGGTGAGCGGGCACCAAAGGGTCTGAGACAGAGGTGGTGGAACTGAGTTCCCCCTGAAAAAAAAGCCCTGTGTGTGTGTGTGTATGTGTATATATATATATATATATATATATATATATATACACACACACACTGCACCTTGTTACACTTGTACTTGTGTGATTATAAGAGGTGTATTTAGTATACAAATCCCAATCAGCACATTTGTGTGTATAACACACACATTATATATATATAAATTAGTGTGTGATGTATATACCAAGACTTGTCATCTGAACAAGGTATATATATATATATATATATATAATTTAAAGCAGGCATGAACAACTATATACTTGTGTCATCTGCACGAGTGTAAGGCTGGATTCACAATATGCATTTTTAGTGCTTTTTATTTTTTTTTCAGATTTGCACTACAGTCCATTTAACATGGTTTCCTATGGAAAACGTTCTGTAGAACAAATCTGCAAAAAGTACTAAAAATGCATAGGTGTGAATCCAGCCTTATACAGTATGTTTTTTTTTTTTTGCAAAGCAGGCATCTACATGTATGGCATGTTACTTAAACATGTATATGTGTATTTAAAATGTATATGTGTATATATATATTCCATGTACCAGCTAATATATATATATATATATATATATATATATATATATATATATATATAGAAGTAGGTAGGTGTTAGGTGTGATAGAGGTGAGACCCTGCTCAGGGTGCTGTAGTAGTTCTGGGCAGTCCGGTGGTTTTGTATTGTCGGAGGTTCCCGGCGCCTTGTAGGAGATAATTAGCGGCGGTAATGGTTTCTTTCCTAATTCGGTGGTGTGACTGTACGTGGCACAATGATCCGGTGGAACTGGTTCTCACGTGCAGCTGTATTGCTCCTGATTCATTTGATTAAATGCTAGTCTCAAGTGCTCTGATCCCCAGCTGAAGCGGCCTCATTAGCATAACACTGATGTTTAATTTTCATACGCATAATTAGCCATATATTTAACAATAATAGCAACATGCTGCCTTTCACTATTAACCAGCCTGGGATTTGATCCTTCTCAGCTGAACTTGCAGCACCGCTATCACCATTCCAGCTTGTGCCAGGCTGTGGTCAGGCGATGGCATCACACTGGTATTGCTGTGATATTGATATCCTAATAATTCAATCTTTAGCTTTATAAAGTATATAGTAGTGGCTGATAGCAGAGAGGGAGCTGGCCTGTTGTAAAGGGGGGGCCCTGGCATTGTAAAGACTAGGTGTCACCATATAAGACATATTAATGTATAGAGTCCTGGTGCAGGGAGCAGTGATCATTCACTCTGACCAGGTAAAGAGATTTGTAATCCTGCTTGTTTTATACAGAAGCCATAAAATACAAAGATACCAGTGATTGGGATGAGCTCCTGTGTATTATAGATGATTACTGCTGGGTGACACCAGTCTTCTGTTTGTGTGCTGTAGGCAGTGACATAGAACATTATTACTATTTTCCTGAGTATGAAATTATACCAATGTAATGGCTGCAATTAAGAAACTGACCCTTTCTAAAAAATAAATAATAAAAATAAAAAAAATAATAATAAAAGCACTAAAATACTGGCCACACATTTGTTGTTGTTTCACTATACGATCTTATGGCTTCAAGTGTTAAAGGGACAAGAAAAAAAAATATAAACTGTCATATACGAGGGAGCATGTGTGTCTCAGTAAAAACATGCACAATTTGTTATAAAGATCCTTAAAATGAAATTGGTCATAAAGGTGACAGCAGACAGTACATCCCAGGCTCCGCCCCCTTTTGTTCCCTTGAAATACAATCTCAATGTAGGGGTTAGATCAATAATACAATTAACCGATCAAAATATATAATTCTGTATGTGGAATCATCACATGTATACTGCCACCCAATTAACATTTGTTCTAAATAAAAACTTGGTTTTACTTTAATTTTGCAAGTTGCATCTCAGTGCTGTTGCTCTGTGTAGCCACCTACATATCTTTCCTCAAGGGATTTATTTTCTTAATGAACACAATGGTGTCTTGAAGGTTTCCATTGCAAGCCTTGGTGACAGAGTGACAAGAGAGGAGCTCAAATTGGGAGACAGGAACAGAGAGTTGTCCCCCTATAACAGGAAGTGCCCCCCCAAAATAACCTTCCTGGTAGGATAACTTTTTTTTTTTTGAAAGCTGCAGATTTAAATAAAAATATCTATGAAAATGTTACATCTTATATGATTGAGTTTACATAAACATTAAAGGATCACTAAAGGAATTTGTTTTTTTAGCTAAATAGCTTCCTTTACCTTACCGCAGTACTGGTTTCATGTCCTTATTGTCCGTTTTTGCTTTGAAGTTGCTGTAATCCTGCTCTGATCTCCACACTTCCTGCTTGTCTGTTTCCTTATAACCACAGTACTGGGAGCTTTCTCACGGTGGTCTAAGCTGTCATTACTGTGTGTCTAAAACTTCCCAGAACCAAATTCAGATTCATTTTTAAAAACAAAACACTGCCCTGGATTTGTTTGTTTTTGTTCTGTGTGTCTATTTCTACTTCACAGAAACATGAAGCCAGTTCAAAAGTGAAACTAACCTGCAGGCACATTATATGATTGATTTTTATCTATTTTTAATCATTTTAAAAAGGAATCTGTTAACTTTTATGTCTCTATACCCTGTAAACAGTCATTTCAGCAAAAAAATGTTTTTCCTTTAGTGACCCTAAATCAGGTTAATCCTAAAACCATACTGCATGAATCCTAAACCAGATTTATTAAATGGTCACTGACTTGTTATGTACGTTCTACATTAATACTAATATCTGAACATCTGTTTTACTGCAATATTTGACTATTTTGTTATATTTATCTGAACATTTTCCAAAAAATTATTTAACTATAAAAAAAAAACCATTAAGCAATCAGGTTAGGTGTGAGAGAAGGCCAGAGTCTTGTAGAGCAGACAGACACAATCTGCTCCTAATTTACACAACCACTGCCAAGTGATCGGCAGTGAAAAATAAATGGAGTTTGTGCTTTTTGGGTAAACAGACAAAAGTTCTGCACAGGACAGCCAATCAGCTGCAGAGAACTCGCCTGAAGATTGACAGCTCAACACTGCTCTGTGCCTGGCTGCTGCAGAGAATGATTCTACATGGAGGCACCAAGACTTAATCTATTCAATCAATAACAAAAACGGTGACAGTGATCGATACTGCATAATGTTATTGTACTAAATACATCTGTACAACAGGTGTGTGCATTTCTGAACGGTTCTCTTTAATTAGCCACAGTTTATAACTGGAGAATGCAAATAACTTTGCATAGTAGCCAATCAGCTTCTAACTTCAGCTTGTTAAATTAAGCTTTTACAATAAAATCTGGAATCTGAGAGAGCTGCACTCTCATGCTAAAACCGAATTACTAGTAGAAAAAAAGTCAGAAGTTTTTGCAATAAATACTAATAGGATGTCTTTAATATCTCTGGGACACATATACATGCCCTATAAATGTATAAACAGAAACACCACTTTTTTTAATTTATTGTGTAGATATTTAATTTACATAATATATTATTAAAATAATGAAGTATAGATGGCTCCATGAAATGAAAGCTCCAGGACATCACTATCTATGGATAGAAGAGGGCTGATTCTCATACACAAGTAAAACCTTGGTCTGCGAGCGTAATTCGTTCCAGAAACATGCTTGTAATCCAAAGCACTTGTATATCAAAGCTTTTTCTTTTACAGGGTATAAAAGAGAAGGGAGGCACCTCTAAGTGTAGCAATAAGTTGCTAAATGTTTTACCTTCATTAAATGTAACCATATTGCTACACTTAGAGGCTCCTTTCTTTTTTTTATACTCAGTTGTGATGCTACTCTCATATCAAGACATCACTTGTATATCAAGGCAAAATGTATTAAAACATTTTGCTGGTCTTGCAAAAAGGTTTTACTGGGTATTGCTCATTTTCTAAATGGAACTGAAGATCTGAGGTCTAGAATTGACATCTACCAGCAAGCAAGGGGTTAATGTTACCTATCAGATAACACAAGGTGCTTATGTCCCATCATAGCTTATGTGGCACTACAAGTCCCAGCATATCCTGACCTTGATCACTGAAGCCTTTCTGTCCACAGGCAATGGGACCACAATTATCATTAGAAAATGTATTAAAGACCCCCGAGAATGTGGGACCCGCACGTAAAAAAGGTGGCTAATAAATAAGAAATGGGCATTTTAAATTCTTAATTAAAAAAGGTGGCTAATAAATAAGAAATGGGCTGTATTCCGATTATTAAATCGGAATACAGCCCATTTCTTATTTAATAGCCACCTTTTTTAATTAAGAATTTAAAATGCGGATAATAAGTCGCACCACCTCTGTGTATTTGCTACATAAACAGCTTGTTCCCGTATCAGTGGGCACACTCTTTATAGACCCCTAGCAGGGAACACACACACTGAGCGATCAGATACAATCGGTGCGACTCCTTGCCACACTTGAATCTGCCAAAAATTAAACCACCATTATATTCAAATGTATACATTATTAAACACAAATTGGAAAATAAAATTGAGAAATGTTATCATAAAACAGCGACAAAAATATAGAGATCAAAGAAAATAAAAATATGCGAAGAGGAGAAATTATATAAATTATATAAAAAAAAAAAATGGAAGGATCTGCTAAGCTCTGTGATTGATTATTTTTAAAGGTTATTGATTTTTCTCTTTTTTTTATGCATGTTATAAATGTCAGATCGTGCACTATATAGAATTAAGTCATCATTGGACTGTCATTTTTTACACTGAAGTCATCAAATAAGCTGCAAAATAGGACATTGCCTGACATTGCAGCCAGACTTTTTTTTTTTTTTAATCCAAAAACGAATAAAATAAAAAGTGATTGCTATGAGGAGCAGGCGATCACACTGTGTAGATGAGTAGTAGATGGGCTGAGCTGGGAGCTTGGACCGGATCCCAGAGGCTGGTTAGCGGTCTCTGAAGTCCAATTTGAATACCAAATGAAAAGCGTTGACATTCCTGCAGCCTGATTAGCAGCTTCCTAATTACACACTCCATGCATCACCTCCACCAGCCCGATCTGCACATTATTCCTGCTTTCCTCTATTACATTTTAGCAGCTACAGTATTATTTTTCTCCAAAGATACACGTTTGATGCAGATTTATTTAAGCAAAAGGGCATTTCTTGACATTTTGCGAGTGCTTATGATTTCCTAAATAAGCACAGCCCAAAATAAAAGGTAAAAAGTACCTATAACACACAATAAAAACATAATAAATAATGGCTGTGAAAATAACAAATACAAAAATGACACAAAACAATAAAAAAATATAAAAATGACACAAACTGAATCCATGATTTTACGGTGTAAAAGCAGCTGAGCCAGGTGGACCAAAAGGAACACTGGTTCAAAGGGGTTAAAAAATCCTGTGTGTGCATTATATAAATACATATCAGACATCTGGAAAAAAAAAAAAATCTAAACCGATATGTACAGATCAGCTTCCAGGTTTTATTGTCAAAGCTTAATTAACCACTTCAATACAGGAGCATTTTCACCCCCTTCCTGCCCAGGCCAATTTTCAGTTCTCTAACATTTTGAACGACAATTGCGCGGTCATGCAACACTGTACCCAAATTACATTTTTATAAACATTTTTCCAACACAAATAGAGCTTTCTTTTGGTGGTATTTGATCACCTCTGTGGTTTTTATTTTTGGTGACAAGTTTAAAAAAAAAAAAAAAAAACACAATATTTTTTACTTTTTGCTATTATAAATATCCCAATAAAAAAAAGCAAACACACATTTTTTCCTCAGTTTAGCAAGATATGTATTCTTCTACATATTTTTGATAAAAAAAAAATTGCAATAAGCGTATATTGATTGGTTTGCCCAAAAGTTATAGCGCCAACAAAATATGGGATGGATTTATGCCATTTTTATTTTTTTACTAGTAATAGCGGCAATCTGCGATTTTTATCATGACTGTGACATTGCGGCAGAGAGATCAGACACTTTTGACACTATTTTGGGACAATTCACATTTATACAGCAATCAGTGCTATAAAAATGCACTGATTACTGTATAAATGTAACTGGCAGGGAAGGAGTCAACACTAGGGGGCGATCAAGGGGATACATGTGTTACCTAGGCAGTGACTCTAACTGTAAGAGGAGGGGACTGACCAGGGGAGGAGACCGATCAGTGTTTCTATATACTGGGAATACACGATCTGTCTCCTCTCCCCTGACAGGATGTGAATCTGTGCATTTACACACATAGATTCACAGTCCTGCTCTGTAACGAGCGATCGTGAGAAATCACTGGCACGTGCATCAGCAGTTCATCTGCGGGCGCACGCGCGCACTCCTATACCCCCCGGGAAGCCGAGGACGTCCTATGACACCCATCCAGGATGGGAGATCTCATCTGCGGATGTCATATGACAATGGGCAGGTCGGGAAGGGGCTAAACTATGAAGGTAGAAGCCGATTGGCTACCATGCACAGCTGCACCAGATTCTAAGTGCACTAGTTTAAGTAAATCTCCCCTGTTGTGGGCTATTTATTAAAACTAGAGAGTGCAAAATCTGGTGCAGCTCTGCATAGAAGCCAATCAGCTTCCAGGTTTTATTGTCAAAGCCGTAAACACTGAAGGTAGAAGCTGATTGGCTACCATGCACAACTGCACCAGATTTTTGCACTCTCCAGTTTTAGTAAACAGCCCACAACAGGGGAGATTTACTTAAACTGGTGCACTTAGAATCTGGTGCAGCTGTGCATGGTAGCCAATCGGCTTCTAGGTTTTAAGCTGGCCATACAATTTTCTTCTCCAATTTCCTTTAGATTTACCAAAACCATCAATAGGAGGTCAAACCTAAACACTTTCGTTTTTTTTTTTTAATAGAGTGCAAAGGGATTAGAACACTTGTCTGTTTTTATTGCGGCCTGTTTAGGTTATGGGACAGGAAGGGACAGGAAATCTTCACAATGGGCTACGGTGAAAAAAAGATCTGAGCGAGGTTATAACCCTTCCTTGCTGTATTTAACCACTTGCGGACCGCCGCATGTACATTTACGTCGGCAGAATGGCACGTACAGGCACATTGGCGTACCTGTACGTCCCTGCCTAGACGTGGGTCAGGGGTCCGATCGGGACTCCCCCGGTACCTGCGGCGGTCCCCGTGGCTTCAGGAGCGATCCGGGATGAGGGGGCGGCTGTTAGTTTTTGTCCGCCCCCTCCGGATTGCTCCCAGCCAATCTGCACGCTCCCCCTGCATGTCACTTCCTCCTCCTGTGTAAACACAGGAAGGGGGAAGTGATGTAATCTCTCCTCTCAGCCGTATTTTCAACCGCAGCTGAGGAGAGAAGACAACACACAGTGAGTGGCACCAACACTACACTGACACCAGGACACACAGGCACATTAACTCCTTGCGATCACCCCCCCCCTCACCCCCCTGTCACAGTGTCACTGAATGCAGTGATCGTATATGTACTGATCACTGCATTTCGATTCAGTGTGACAGTTAGTGTGACAGGCAGTTAGCGTTAGGTTCAGAGTAGCCCCCGTACCCCCCCCTAATAAATGATCACCGCCCTAGTTAACCCTTTCACTCCCTATTGCCAGTGTCACTAAGCGATCATTTTTCTGATCGCTGTATTAGTGTCGCTGTTCCTAGCTATTTTTTTTATTATTGCGATTTTTTTACTAAAGACTTGTGGCTGAATACATCTTGGCCTAAATGTTTGACTAAAATGTAGTTTATTTGATTTTTCTTATAACAAAAAGTAAAAAATACTGATTTTTTTTCAAAAATGATACTCTATTTTTGTATATAGCGCAAAAACTAAAAATCGCAGAGGCGATCAAATACCACCAAAAGACAGCTCTATTTGTGGGAAGAAAAGGACGCAAATTTTGTTTGGGAGCCACGTCGCATGACCGCACAATTGTCTGCTAAAGCGACGCAGTGCCGAATTGTAAAAACCCCTTGGGTCATTTAGCAGCATATTGGTCCGGTGCTTAAGTGGTTAAGGCTACTTTCACACTGAAGCGCTGTGTGCGTCAGCTCTAAAGTGCCACTATTTTTTAGCGGCGCTTTACCATCGTTTTTGCAGCGATTTTCGCCGGCTAGCGGTGTGGTTTTAACCCCTGCTAGCGGCCAAAAAAGGGTTAAACCCGCCCGCAAAAACACTGCTTTGCAGGCGTTTAGGAGGTACTGCCCCATTAACTTCAATAGGCAGGGGCGCTGTAGGAGCGCAAAGCTCCAGCGTGAAAGCCCTTAGGCTTTCACAATAGATATAAAGGAGTGGCACCAAATTCTGAGTGCACTAGTTTAGTAAATCTCCCCTGTGGTGGGCTATTTACTAAAACTGGAGAGTGAAAAAACTGGTGCAGCTCTGCATAGAAGCCAATCAGCTTCCAGGTTTTAGAAAAAGTTGTGTTTTACCGGTGCCAACATAATATCAATATTCTTATTAAGTCTTGCTGCAATAAAAGTGCAACCTCAAAGGTTGGATTTAAATTTGTGTATTTGTGAAGTAAATTGCGCTAACTTATATTTATATAAACATTTTACCACGACTGATCCTGTAAACTTGTTCCAGGTTTTATTGTCAAAGCGTAATTAATAGAGTCCATGATTTTACGGTGTAAAATAATCTTTATTACTGAGCCAGGTGGATAAAAGGCACACGGATTCAAAGGCGTTACAAAATTCAGTGTGTGCAATTTATAAATACATATACATCGGGAAAATAGAAAAATCGACACCAATATGTACAGATAGGGGAGCAGAGTGTGTGTTATTTACTAAAACCGGACAGTGCAAAATCTGGTGCAGCTCTGTATAGAAACCAATCAGCTTCCAGGTTTTAGTGTAAAAGCCTAATTAAACACTGTGAAGGTAGAAGCTGTTTGGCTACCATGCACAGCTGCAGCAGATTCTGAGTGCTCCAGTTTTAGCAAATCTCCCCTCTTATGTTTTTTTTTACTATAACTAGAGTGTAAAAAACCTGGTGCAACGCTGCACAGAAACTAAGGATGGGCTCTGGCGTGTTCGCAGCTCCACGTGCCCGCGCCCGCCAGGAAGCTTACACTGCACAAAACACTAATCACAGGCAGTTTTAGTAAATCTCCCCATCGTGTACTAAAATCAACCAAATGCACAGTAGTCTTTATGGCTTTATTATAAAAACACCCCGTATCTGGCTTTACAGAAAGCAATACACTGAGTACGGCAGTCCATAGAAACCAAGTGGCATTAAACTCTGACTGCACCAAACTGATGCAAACAGAAATCTGATTGGTTGTTAGAAGTGACAGCCCTTTTTCTTTCCTTTTTTTTTTATCACAGTTGCTTTTATTAAACACGCCTTGCACAGAGATGTCCCTAGTCTTCTTCTGGTGCTTTGGTTAGGATTTCAGCTCCTAGTGATGTAATTATGATGGTATGTTCAAACTGGGCTGACCTGGAAAACAAATTTGTCAAGCATTAAAGAAAAGACCAAAAACAAAAAAAGCATACAGGTAAGTTATCATCCAGGACATAGGCGTGCACACAGGGTGTGCCAGATGTGCCTGGGCACACCCTAATCACCCTGAGCTGCACAGATTTTCTCTGCTGCTTGGCCGCAGAGAAAGGGACTCGGAGATCTCTGTCCTCATTTTTTTTTCTCTGTCCCAAAAGTGAAACATCAGGGGTCTTTTTAGACCAGGGGTCTCCAAACTTTTCAAACAAAGGGCCACTTTATTGTCCTTCAGACTTTAGGAGGGTCGGATTGTGGCCAGCAGGGATAGAACATGTCACAGGCCCAGCATCAGTGAGAATAAATATGGTCTTAGGCCGCGTACACACGATGAGATATGTCCGCTCAAACTTGTCCGACGGACAGTTTAGAGCGGACATGTCTCATCGGATTTTGGTCCGATGGAGTGTACACACCATTGGAACAAAATCCCCGCCGGCAGGCAGCGCGGTGACGTGGCGGTGACATTGACGCTGCCACGACACCGCACCAGGAAGAAAAAAAATACTTCCACGCATGCGTCAAATCCATTCGACGCATGTGCGGGAAGATATGTCCACTGGTGAGTGTACTGACCAGCGGACATATCCGACGGACATGTCTCCGGCGGACAAATTTTAAAGCATGTTTTAAAATTTGTCCGCTAGCCCATACACACGATCGGATTTGTCCGCTGAACTGGTCCGTCGGACCAGTTTGAGCGGACAAATTCGATCATGTGTACGCGGCCTCAGGGTTGGTAGTCAATAGGAGGAGGTGTATTCCCCCTATTAGTAGGAGGTATAGTATCCCATCATTGGTATCGGTGGAAGATATAGTGCCCCATTGTTGGTGTCAGTGGGACAAATAGTGCCTTATATCAGTGGAAAGAATTGTGCCCCAAGGGCCAGATAAAGACTAGCAACAGGCCACTTCTGGCCCTCGGGCTGCAGTTTGGAGACCCGTGGTTTAGACCACTGATATTTTACCAAAGCTTCCCAATGGGACTCTTAAAAAATTGTAAAAAAAAAAAAAAAAAAAGGATTGCAAAACAATATTGTAAAAATTGAAAACAAATGAAATGAAATTGTAAAAAGTAATAAAAAATTAACTACCAATGCCACTCTCTGCCCTTCTAACATGTGTGGACACCCTAATGTAATGCGCACACCTATGATCCAGGAGCTAAATAGTTAAGCGACACATTGACACTGATCACCTTTTTTTGTCCAGTGACACTGCAGTCCATTTGTCCTTGAGGATCCTAAAATCAGGAGAGCCCTCCATTAAAATGGGTTCTAGAAGAAAGAAGAAATGAATTATGACTTCCAGAAAAAGATGCTGATGTAGATTTCCATTAGGTGGTAACTGCAATGCTCAATGGGGGTGGGAGGCATGGGGAGCTAAACTAATTTGCTTGGTTAACTAATTCAGTAAATATATAATATAAACACATTCCTTTCTGCAGATGTGACTCAAAGGGATGGAAATTATAACCAGGCAAGAGAGATTAACACTATATTAATCAACATGGAGGGGGGGAGATTTCCACATCTTAAATAAAAAAAAAGAAAAAGAAAGAAATGACCCTGCCAACCCGAAATAATGGATATTTGAAGCAGAGAATAAAATTCAAGACAGAAAATATACGGATGTCATTTTAGGAAATATCTAGCTGTAGATATTGAGAAGTGTAAAGGCACAGGGCTACAAAATAACAACAATTGCGTTTCCCAGCATCAGGCCTAACTAAAATCATTATTTACAAAACCTGTGCCAAATTGGTGCTAATTTTTAAAAATCAAATTATTTATTGGGAATATATAAAAAGGGAATAATTTATAATAAGGTAGATACATAGCTGGCCCCTGGAGAATAAAAGAATGATTTGCGTGGCTCCACCTACTGCCCTTGAATACAGTAATCAATGTGTGATTAAAGGCGAAATACTTGAATAAAAATGATAAATTCTATAAATATTGGTTAGAATTACACAATGCAAATTCATAACATAATTTGTTTAAAATGTAGAAATATGTTGCGTCATACCTAAGTGCCGGTTCACACAGGGGCAACCTGACTTACAGCGCGACTTTGCAAGTCGACTTCAGCGCGACTTGGAGCAACTTACTACGCGACTTAAAGCTGCCTCCAGGACAGGCGACTTTGGCTGTGGCCAATCACAGAATAATCCGCTCTGTGGGAGGGAGGGGTTTGTCTGAGTAAATTATTTTCTCTTCCTGTAAAGTTGCTTCAGTTAAGGCACTGATCCGACTTTGGAGGCGACTTCCATTGAAATCTATGGGTACAAGTTGCCAGAAGTCGCCTTGAAGTAGTACAGGAACCTTTTCTGAAGTCGGAGCAACTTCAGTAGTGTACATTAAGACGGCTCTCATTCACTTCAATGGAATTTCTCATGTCGCGCGACTTGGGGACGACACAAGTCGGATCCCAAGTCGCTGTAGTGTGAACCGGCACTAAGACATACATTTCAAAATATGCTATTGCATCAAATCCACAAGATCTGTCCTAGTAAAGCTGGAGTAAATTATATGGAAATATAGAAAATAAAATAAAAATAGTCACCTCCATTACAAATCTGCAATCGTACACTAATGCCGCGTACACACGATCGGAAATTCCGACAAGAAAAACGTGGATTTTTTTCCGACGGAATGTTGGTTCAAACTTGTGTTGCATACACACGGTCACACAAAATTCCGACTGTCAAGAACGAGTGACATACAATACTACAACAAGCTGATTACGAACATGCCTCAAATTGATTCCAAGCATGCGTTTTTTACGCGTCGGAATTGCATACAGACGATCTGAATTCCCAACAAGAACTTTTCCCGTTGGAAAAATTGAGAACCAGCTCTTAAATTTTTGCTTGTGGAGATTCCAACAGAAAAAGTCAGATGGAGCCTACACACGGTCGGAATTTCCGACCAAAAGCTGACATCAAACTTTTCTTGTCGGAATTTCTGATTGTGTGTATGCGGCATAAGAATGGTAGAAGAGCTTCAGATATACACGTTTGGAAATTCCGACACAAAAACCGTGGATTTTTTTTTTTTCGACAGAATGTTGGCTCAAACTTGTGTTTCATACACACGGTCACACAAAATTCCGACTGCCAAGAACACTGTGACGTACAACACTACAACGAGCCGAGAAATATGAAGTTCAATGATTAAGAGCATGCGTCAAATTGATTCCGAGCATGCGTGTTTTTTTTGCGCGTTGGAATTGCATACAGACGATCGGAATTCCCGACAAGAACTTTTCCAGTTGGAAAAATTAAGAACCAGCCCTTATTGTTGCTACCCCTCAGATCTACAGCGACTGTACTTCCAAGTGCACTTGTAGTGCAGAGTGGATTTGCCTTTCGTAAATAACTCCACTGGTCGGAATTTCCAACCAAAAGCTCACATCAGACTTTTCTTGTCGGAATTTCCGATCGTGTGTACGCTCATTAGAACAGTAGAAGTGCTTCAGATATCACATGCAATTTTATTTTTATTTTTTACTTGAGGCCTGGTGCATAAAAATTATTAATTTTATTTTCTAAGTTTTATAAATGATGTGGAAAAAAAAAATATAAACATATATAATGTACAAGTAGAACAGAACGATTCCTTATATGCCAGACTTTCCTCCAACACAAAATGTGGTCGGCTGCAAACTGTCCATTGCAAGCTCCAGGGCGATATAATAAACAAGGCTTTCAGCTGCTGGGGCATGCTGGGATTTATAGTTCCACAAGCCCTGCAGCTTTGCAGGCTGGCTATATTTAGCCTAGAAGTGAAGGATGTGGCACAGATGTGTGCAGCAACACACAACCTCGCACAGGCCCTGCAGTAAGCGCAGACAGGCCAGCAGAAGAGGTCAGCGGGGATCAAGGTTCAATTTACAGACTGGTGATTGCCCTCTTTTTCTAAATGTTTACAGCTGTGCCATCTTTACAAGCTGGGTGTTTGATGACATACCTGTTGCAAAAATGGGATTCAAGTGTACAGGGTAGTGATTCATCCAGAGACAGGGAGCAATATTGTTTTAGATTAGCCAAATAATCAATGCTAGGCTTGAGCTAGAACTGAAACAGTCCTTATGTGCAGGTGGACTCATCAGAGCTAAACCATGAGTGAGGTGAGCAGCCTGGAGCCTCTCTGCCTTGGAACTATACCTCCTAGAATGCCAGAATACTCTCTGGCTGGCAAGTATGCACAGCATATTAGCACATTAGGGTACACTTAAATTTTCAGACTGGGCCCTCCATTGCTGCGCTGTGATTTTATGCGCATTTATTTATTATTTATTATTTATAAAAGGCCCCACCAAAATCCTCAGCACCAGGCCCATGATGTTCTTAATCTGGCCCTATGATTCAAATTTATTATCGCCATTTTCTAGCTGCTCTAAAACCGCCTTAGACGCAAAGGGACACTTTTTGGTTGCCATGGACATTCTCAAGTTTCCAGGCAGAAAGAACAGTACTGTATAAATATATATAATATAAAACTACGTGCAGGGCACTGGACAAAGCACTAGGGACAAAGGGGATGTAAAATTATTTGATACAGTACTGTAATCTGTAAGATTACAGTGTATTGTATGTGTTCTGTGTTTTTCACTTTTTGAATTTGTGGCCGGGCTCCGTCCCCCGTGCGTCACGACGTTCGCAGGGAACGGAGCTCGGCACTGGGATAAATCGAGCAGCAGACACAGCCCGCACACACAGTGGGGAGACATCGCAAGGGTTAAGGGATATGTAAAGTTTAGTTTAAAAAAACAAAAAACAAAAACAAACATGTCATACATACCTCTGCTGTGCAGTCGGTTTTGCACAGAGTGGCCCTGATCCTCCTTTTCTGGGGTCCCTCAGTGGTGCTCTTGGCTGCTCCTCTTCTCGAGTGTCCCGTTGGAGAGCTGCTCTCCCTCGGGGCATTCGTGCGGGCGTGCTCCCGTGTCCTGCCGCTGCGTCCATTGACATAGACAGCAGGACTTGGCCCTGCCCCCCATCATTGGATTTGATTGACAGTAGCAGGAGCCAATGGCTGAGCTGCTATCAATCTATCCAATGAGGACCCGATACACCGGCTGGAGCAGGTGGGCTCATCCCCATCACTGGAAAGAGCAGGATCAGGTAAGTAAAAGGGGGTCTCTGGGGGGCTGATGCATCAATGGAGGTTTTTCACCTTAATTCATAGGCCTTTAAAGTGGTAGTAAAGGTGGCTTTGCTTATTTATATCTACTGGTAAGCTTATATAAGGCTTACCTGTAGGTACAGTAAATATATCCTAAACATGTACCTTTTATGAGAAATTTACTTAATAGGCAACTCCAAAAAAAAATTGTAAATAAAAAAATAATATAGCGAATACAATTGCAATGTAAAATGATAGCCTGGAAGGATTCTGTAGACAGATGGTGTACAGAACACCCCCAAGAAAGGTAATTTCCTGCTTGTGTGAGTGGCTTACTGATTTTGCCAGAAGTCAGATTTTTGGCATCCCTAACAACAAAAATGTCACGTTTGGTGAGATACTCCCAATAGTAACACGTCTAAAGGGATGCAGACCTTGCCACTTCCCCCAGAGCCCCGCAGGTGCAGCAGCTGACTGATAACGATAAAACCACTCCCATGCAGATTTACTATGCACGTGGACACAAACAGCTTATCCTTAACAAAGTTTGTTAAAATCCGTGCAATGCACATAAATGACCCAGGAGGGGAATGTTTTTTTTTAAGCATCGCCAGCAGTGACAGCATGCTGCTGGAGGACTTAATTTTCAGGTAAGTCTTGCAGGGAGTTTTTTTTTGTGGTTTACTACCGCTCCAATGGTCCTGTAAACTATTTTCTAACTGTGCTTTTCTGCCTCCCTATAATGTCGTCTCCCCCCTCCCCTACTTCAATTTTTTTGGAACGAGCAGTGCACGTTAGTTGCCATCATGAGCACTTCTCTATGCACCCTACAATGCCCATAGAAACATCCAGAATGCCTGGCTAATGCAGCCCTCCTCAGATGGGGGAATCCAATAAGAAGCTACAAAGAAACAGACAGGAAGGTGTAAGCACCTAGTGCGTTACCAAAAATTATTTATTGGAAAATGTAAAACTAGTAAAAATGGATACTCACAAAAGTGCAACAAGTGAGAACATGTAAACAAGACAAGGCCATACAGTGCAGGATACGCGTCTCCAACGACACCCTGCTATGCTGGCTTAAACTACCATCATAGCGGGGTGTCTTTGGAGAGCCTGCCGGCATAACGGGGTGTTGTTGGAGAGCTTACCAGCATAGCGGAGTGACATTGTACAGCCTGCCAGTATATAGGGGTGTCATTGGAGAACCTGTCAGGATAGCGGGGTGTCATTACAGAGCATGCCAGCATAGCGGGGTGTCTTTGTAGAGTGCCAGCATTGCAACGTGTTGTTGGAGAGCCTGCCAGCATAAAGGGGTGTCATTGCAGAGCCTGAAAGCATAGAGGGGTGTCGTTGGGAGACGCTTATCCTGCACTGTATGGCCTCGTCTTTTTTTACACGTTGCATTTTTGTGAGTACTACTTTTACTAGCTTTACATTATCCAATAAATTATTTTCGGTAATGCAATAGGTGCTTGCGCCTTCCTGCCTGTTTCTTTGTAGCTTCCTATAGTTTTCCCAATCCGAGGAGGGCTGCATCCGCCAGCCATTCCGGATGTTTATGGATTTGTTGTTTCATAGTCAGTGGCGGTTCGTCCATAGAGGGCGCTGGAGCGCCGCCCCCTCTGGCTCTCACAGTCACTGAAATGCATTGATTCATGCAGGTTCACCGGTTCTGGTTATCGGTAACCTGATTGGCTGAAGCGTCTTCGAGGGAGGGATAAGACATTGAGGGATGGTAGAAGCACGGCCGACCTCAGAAAGGTAAGTGCCAAGCGGGGGGGGGGGGGGCATTTTACAGGTCACAGTGGCAGAATTTAACTGGGCACAGTGGCTACAATTGCTGGGCACAGTGGTAACAATTGATGGCACATACAGGTCACAGTGGCAGCATTTTACTGGGCACAGTGGCGACAATTGCGGGGCACAGTGGCTACAATTGCTGGGCACAATGGTAACCATTGATGGGTACAGTGGTAACAATTGATGGCACATACAGGTCACAGTGGCAGCATTTTACTGGGCACAGCGGTGACAATTGCGGGGCACAGTGGTGACAATTGCGGGGCACAGTGGCGACAATTTTGGGGCACAGTGGCGACAATTGCGGGGCACAGTGGTGACAATTGATGGCACAGTGGTGACAATTGATGACACAGTGGTGACAATTGATGGCATGGCACAGTGGTAACAATTGATGGCACAGTGGTTGTGTTTGATGGCATGGCACAGTGACTGCGTTTTATGGCATGGCACAGTGGTGACAATTGATGGCACGGTGGCTGTGTTTGATGGCATGGCACAGTGGTGACAATTGATGACACAGTGGCTGCGTTTGATGGCACAGTGGCTGAGTTTGATGGCATGGCACAGTGGTGACAATTGATGACACAGTGACTGCGTTTGATGGCATGGCACAGTGGTGACAATTGATGGCACAGTGGCTGCATTTGATGGGCACAGTGAGGCAGCAATTGTTTTGTTTTTTTCGTTTGCGCCCCTCTAAAAATTTTAAGCACCAGCCACCACTGGTCCTATCCCGCTGTGGAGGACCGCTCAGTGCTGGGAGTGACTGTTTTTTTTCTTGCCCATACTTTATAGTGCAAAGTCCATCTCAGCAGCGAGCAAGAGAGGGTGTCTACACCCCAGGGAGGCCATGAAGAATAAATGTAGCCATCCTTCAACAGGAAGTTGGATCACGTCAGCAAGAAAAAATAAATAAAAATAATGACTTTTTTTTAAGCAGAGTTTACCATCACTTTAAGTTAAAATGTACACTATTAGCACAGTGGTGTAAATTCTGTTGTGAAGAGAGCCAAGAGCAAGGAGGAGCACTGCAGGAAGGGGAGGAGAGGTGGCTATATATGGACTATTATCACACAACAAATTATCAATTTGTCGGGCAAAACTTTACTTTATTGGTGAAAAAAACACTACAAGATTGTGCATATAGGAAATTGGTGCATTTTCTCCATGTGTCATCCTTTGTTAATACTTCCAAAAGTGTTTGCCTTGCAAAGTAAATGTTCCAATTAGCTTAGTAAATAAAGTGAAGATGTGCTCACTTCAAAAATCCAATCAGGTGTAAAGGAATAAAAAAATAAAAAAAAGGATTTTTGCTTTCAGATGATTGGATGATTGATGTGAACACAGCTTGACCTTATTCCCCCTAAGTGAACAGTCTCTACTCCTCTAGTAAATCCACCCCTTTGCGGTGTAAAAATGCATGCAGTTTCGCTCTCCTATTCCATGTTATGGTCTTTGTTTTCATCGTCTCTCAATTCTATAACTGTTCTTGCACAATTTCTTTCTGTTAGACATATGGTATACTGCAGTCACATTACCATTAATGTATACAGGCTCCAAAAGACACATTGCACCGCAGCACAGATATACAATATATGCAGGCCTGATTGATATGCATGACAGTTCTATGTTTGTGATAGTAGCTGACTGTGTTCTACCGCTGGGAAGCACATAAATGTTAACAATGTGGTAATGCTTGGACATCTCGTTCCATATTACAAACACATGCATAAACTCCAAATCTAGAACATACTGCCATGCAATTGTTTTTTTTTTAGCTCCAACACTGGGCCTGACTGCAATATTTTAGATGTGCAATGGAATAATCTCAATACTTGGCGAACTAAAGCAGGTAAAGATCTGCAGCAAGGTTTTTAAAGCGTATGCAAGGTCAAATTGTAAATTCATATATTCATGTTCAATTATTTCTAGCCTACTCGGAATAATCTGAACAATCTTGAAGTTTGTAAATATATTTTCTGTGGATCTCCACACATTTACGTCTTTGAATTATGTTGCACATATTTACTACTTCCTGTGAGTAGGCACTGCTGTGTCGCACATTTCATAGAGCCTGCCTTCTGAACTACTGAGGTGCTAGAGGTGGAGCTTCAGGAGGTGAAGTCAGTACAGGAATCACTGCTTTTCTTAAGAAGTAGAGGGGAAGCTGCAAAGCATGCAGGGAATTCAGGAATTTGTTTGTAGACAGGCAGCATTTACAACATGAAAGATTTTTCAAGTAAGCCTATATTGGATTGTCAAAAATAACTGTTTGTATTGGTATTACAATGCTAATGAAATAAAAAGAATGCTGCAACTCTAGATTTACTTTAATTTCTTAAAATAATTTTAGCTAAACTGAGGATTTTTTTTTCTTTTTTAATCTGAAGTTTAAATGTAAGATACCCTTTCCCAAAGTACTAGCCATTCAGCCAAGTAGAGTTGTATAGCTGATGGAACAGCAAAGTCATTGCTGCTGCAAGTAAGCCATCTCTACGTACCCCAAACCCAAAAGAACTGCAACTCTCAGACCTCGCACAGTACACTCCTACACTAATTTTGAATTGTTCACTTGCTCAATAGGTTTTCTGTGAAAAAAGTATGCAAAGATCACCGACATGGAAGACTCACCCACGATATCACTTTGGCTATGCAAAGTCGATACAATTTTCTGCATGGAGGATCTGGTTCTCCTTACTCAAAACAAGCAAGACTCCTTCAAAAAGACATGATTCTACTGGCTGGACTTTACATTTTTGGAAGACGGTAAAGCCTGGTACACACTAGTAGTTTTTTTTGGTTCAACCCAGCAGGCTTAACAAAAACAAACAAAAAAAAGAGCTCAGGAGGAGCTGCTATACTAACTATGAGATGTTAGTACATCAATCATTCCTGCTGTGCTTTTGTGTTCTGCCCCCACCAGAACACACTGGTCAGCACTTTTAGCTATTTTTTAGTCATGCCCCTTTGACACAAGACGGCCGAATGGCCCTTAACCACTTGTTGACCAGCCGCCGTCGTTATACGATTATACAATCACACAAACCGTCGTAAAAAAAAAAAAGTACGTTGGTCCCTTTAAGCCGGAAGCTGCTGCATCGCGGGGGTGCCAATGTTCGTGACTGCCAGCCACGAGCGATTGCGGGCACAAGAGAGACAGAACAGGGACGTGTGTGTAAACACACACGTCCCTGCTCTATGAGGAAAGACAGATTGTGAGTTCTTAATAGCTAGGAATCACAATCTAATTTCCTCTAGGTCACTCCCCTCCCCCTACAGTTAGAAACACACTAGGGAACACAATTAACCCCTTGTGTTAACCCCTTCCCTTACAGTAATCAGTGCATTTTATAGCACTGGTCGCTGTATAAATGCCAATGGTCCAAAAAAATGTGTCAAAAGTGTCTGATGTGTCCGCCATAATGTCGCAGTCCTGATAAAAATTGCAGATCGATGCCATTACTAGTAAAAAAATAAAAATTATAAAAATGCTATAAATCTATCACTTATTTTGTAGACGCTATAACTTTTGAGCAAACCAATCAATATACGCTTATTTCAATTTTTATTACCAAAAATATGTAGAAGAATACGTATCGGCCTAAACTGAGAAACTTGTTTTAGTTAAAGCGACGCAGTGCCGAATCACAAAAAATTACCCGGTCATTGGGCAGCCAATTTTTCCGGGGCTGAATTGGTTAAGGCTTTCATGTTTGGGGACACTTGACTCTGCTCCCCAACCACCTGACATGCCACCGGAGGTATCCCCCCCCCCCATTTCTTTAATTTCTTTCTCTCCTGTCCTTTCTTCCAACTTATGCAACACCCATTGCTTTCCCACCATTACTTTCTCCAAATAACTTCCTTTCCCCGGGCCCTTCTTTATCCTACCTTCTCCCTTCTGTTCTCCCCCCACCCATCGGACACTTTTACCCCTATTTATCTTGACAGGCTACTTTTCTCTCAAAATGTTTTGCTTCTCTTTGATAGTATTTATCATTTAAGCAATCTTTGATGGCTCTGTATACCCTTGATCTACATACCCTTTGATAATGATATTTTATACCATTTTGAGTGATTTGTACACCATTTTCTATTGAAAAACACAAATATTAATAATAATAATAAAAAAAAAAAAAGACATCACCAAGGGACCCCGGACACATTTCACAGAGTAAGAAAGTAAATATCGACTTTGTGCAAATTGCACCAAGACTCTTGTTAATTTCTGCTCGTCTGTGTACCCTTTTCACAATATACAGTCAAGCAAGAAAACTATGCAAAATCATTATTTTTGGTTATTTGCTTTATAGATTGATTAGTATTTTTCACCATAACATAAGGCTAGCACCAGAGGTGTCTGCTTACTGTACTTTGGGGGATAAAGGTGCATGTTTGGTCAATATAAGAATACACGTCGATACAATCATTATTAAGATGGACATAGATAGAATTTCAGTTTCAATAGATTTATTGAATTCTTCGGAGAAAACATGACAAGCTCATGGTTTGCCCACACAGGAGCAGAGCAAAACAGTCACATGTAAGAACAAGTACAAATAGGCAATGTAGAATGTTAAATCAGCAGAGTTCTAACCAAAACTATGGAGGACCGGTAAGAAAGTCAAAGCAAACATCGCTTTCATTGGCAGGCTGTCCTTTAAGGTAAGACAATCCCCAATGACAAGTATCATCTAGTAAGAGAAATTAAGAATAAAGAATAAGAAAACAAGAGAGGGGAAAGCAGGAAGGGAGAGAGGGGTCAGAGAGAGAAAAAAATCAAGGGAGGAAAAGGGTATCACAGACTCGGGACCGGCACGGCAACACCTATAAACGACATAACTGGTTGGAGGTAAAGAAACGTAGAGTCCTAAAGAATACTGGACATCTGCTCATTGACCATCAGTGATTTTCCGGGCATTCACATCTTGGAGGGCAACCAAAGGAGTCTTCTAGGCCTGAGCTAAGGTACGTTAGGCAGAGATAAAAAGATAGAAGGCCAATTTCCTCTGCAGTGCGAAATGTAGGAGAGCCAACCTGGCATCCTTGTGTACTGTCACATAAAGCAATGTCTGCAGGAAATATATCAAGCAAAGCAGTGCAGCGCAAACCTAAATTACATAATATTGAAATGAATATGCTCATACCAGTGAAGACATAATTAAATTAATAACAGAGTGAAAAAAATATATAAATAAAAGTCCAAATTTGCAATGTGCAAACAAATCCAGTGATCAAGACAATCAGAGTATCTTCACCATGTGACTTGGAAGACCAATATTTCAAATGTGATCCCTTCACCAGTAAAGATGGGTACTCTCACCTCACACAAAGACCCTTGTTTTACCAAAGGTCTAATACGCTTAGAACAAATGGTAGGAAATCCAGATGGCTCAAGGATGTATACTTGTCAGCTGTAGAACCCGGAGATATGCAAATATCCTCAGTGGCACCAACGGACCAATATGCAAAGAAAAAGGCCAAATCTAAGAGCTTCCATATAAAACCAGGTCACTTTAATGAGTATAAAATGTGCAGGGTACTCACATTTAAGTAGAAAATACAGGCATAAAACACCATAAACAGGCAGCTCAAATAAAGATGTGGGACATCAAGGAGTGATATGGGATGGTTCCTGACCACCATATTTTCTACTTAAATGTGAGTACCCTGCACATTTTATACTCATTAAAGTGACCTGGTTTTGTATGGAAGCTCTTAGATTTGGCCTTTTTCTTTGCATATTGGTCCGTTGGTGCCACTGAGGATATTTGCATATCTCCGGGTTCTACAGCTGACAAGTATACATCCTTGAGCCATCTGGATTTCCTACCATTTGTTCTAAGCGTATTAGACCTTTGGTAAAACAAGGGTCTTTGTGTGAGGTGAGAGTACCCATCTTTACTGGTGAAGGGATCACATTTGAAATATTGGTCTTCCAAGTCACATGGTGAAGATACTCTGATTGTCTTGATCACTGGATTTGTTTGCACATTGCAAATTTGGACTTTTATTTATATATATTTTTTTCACTCTGTTATTAATTTAATTATGTCTTCACTGGTATGAGCATATTCATTTCAATATTATGTAATTTAGGTTTGCGCTGCACTGCTTTGCTTGATATATTTACTTCAGGAATTTTGTGATTGTTCTTTTGGTGTTCAGCTTGCATCCATATGAAATCTACTCTGAGTATTTTTCATTCTTATATTTATTAGTATATATTTTTTCTGATCTTGTAGATTTTTGCGCTGATTGCACTTTCTTTTGTAATGTCTGCAGGAGGCCAGAAACCCTAGACTTAAAGCCTATCAATCATGGGCATGACCACCAGATATGCAGGATGTCCCTATGCTGACCGCATTTCCTAAAACATCTGTTGCTGCTGCCAGGATAGGCAAAAGCAATCCAAGCCGGGACACAGTAACACTGCAGGAGAACTTTATAGGCAGCCTCAAGGGTAGTTGTATTGAAGAAACATTTCGCCACAATCTTCCAAGCCATACGCCAGTCCTCCCCCTCAATGGAAGAACCAAGATCTCACTTCCTATGGGCCACATAGGAAAGGGAAGTTAAAATGTCCTACTGTTAAGAGATGCATAAAGCGTTGAGATGAAACCAGGAGACTAAAAGGTGGAGGAGCGCAAGGTCTCCAGCATCCACCAGCTCAGGGATGTTGTCATGGAGGAGTGGAAGAGGACTCCAGTGGCAACCTGTGAAGCTCTGGTGAACTCCATGCCCAAGAGGGTTAAAGGGGTTGTAAAGGAAAACATTTTTTTCCCTAAATAGCTTCCTTTACCTTAGTGAAGTCCTTATTCACTTACCTCATCCTTCGATTTTGCTTTTAATCCTCACTTCCTGTTCTTCTGTCTGTAACTCCACACAGTGATGCAAGGCTTTCTCCCTGGTGTGGAGAAAGCCTCTTGAGGGGGGAGGGGGTGAGCAGGCAAGTCAGGACGCTCTCTACTTTGCAGATAGAGAAAGGAGCTGTGCGTTAGTGGGTGTCCTGACACTTCTGCTCGCCTCCTCCCCCTCAAGAGGCTTTTTCCACACCAGGGAGAAAGCCTCGCATTACGGTGTTGAGTTACAGACAGAAGAACAGGAAGTGAGCATTTCTCAGAAGAAATAAGGACATTTAAAAGCAAAATCGAAGGATGAGGTAAGTGAAGGAGGACTGCACCGAGGTAAAGGAAGCTATTTAGGGAAAAAATGTTTTTCCCTTACAACCCTTTTAAAGGCACTGCTGGAAAATAATGGTGGCCACACAAAATATTGACGCTTTGGGCCCAATTCGGACAGTGTGTTGAGTTATTTGAGGGGACAGAAAATGTACACTGTTATACATTGTAACAAAGTGTAATTTCTTCAGTGCTGTCACATGAAAAGTTATAATAAAATATTTACAAAAATGTGTGGGGTGTACTCACTTTTGGGAGATACTGTACACTGTTACAAATTTGTTCGAGAAAAGTTTTCCATCCTGCACGAATGTCGGTTTGACCCACCAAAGTTTAGAAAATGGAACAAACTTTCTTAGACCCTTATTTTGTCAAGAAATTTATTTTAAAATTCTACCCATCTATGGGCAGCTTTAGTGATGACAATTATTTGACATTGTTTTCTTACCTCTGACAGTCATCTCATGTCTTTGGCTAGCTCTAGGCCAGAAGCACACGTTTTATTAAATAATGTTTATTTAAAGATGGCCACCATTATTTAGCCACCATCATTTTCCCTCAACACCTCTGTTATTTAAAGGCAATGCACATCTTCCTATGTACCGAAAAAAAGGTAAAAATCAATTCCAGATACAGTTGTCCTCATAAGTTTACATACCCTGGCAGAATTTATAATTTATTGGCAATTTTTCAGAGAATATGAATGATAACACAAAAACTTTTCTCTCACTCATGGTTAGTGTTTGGCTGAAGCCATTTATTATCAAATCAACTGTGTTTACTCTTTTTGAATTATAATGGCAACAGAAACTACCTGAATTACCCTAATTAAAAGTTTACATACCCTGGTGATTTTGGCCTGATAACATGCACACAGGTTGACACAAAAGGGGTTTGAATGGCTATTAAAGGGTAACCACCCTCACCTGTAATATATTTGCTTGTAATTAGTGTGTGTGTGTGTATAAAAGGTCAATGAGTTTCTGGACTCCTGACAGACCCTTGCAACCTTTATCCAGTGCTGCACTGACATTTCTGGATTCAGAGTCATGGAGAAAGTAAAAGAATTGTCAAAGGATCTGTGGGAAAAGGTAGTTGAACTGTAAAAAACAGGAAAGAGATATAACAAGATACCAAAGGATTTGAGAATGCCAATCAGCAGTGTTTAAACTCTAATCAAGTGGAAAACGAAAACACGGTCAGGTAGACCAACTAAAATGTCAGCCACAACTGCCAGGAAAATTGAGGGATTAAAGGGAACTGCCAGGTATGCAAAGAAACCCCACAAATAACTTCAGATGACACCCAAGACTCTCTGAAAACATGTGGTGTGGCTGTTTCAAGATGCACAATAAGGAGGCACTTGAAGAAAGATGGGCGGCGTGGTCGAGTCGCCAGAAGAAAGCCATTACTACACAAATGCCCCAAAGTATCCCACGTGCAATACGCCAAACAGCACAGAGACAAACCTCCAACCCTCTGGCACAAAGTCATTTGGACTTTTCAACTTTCCAACCCCTTTAAAAAAAGTAATGGTTTAATATCACTTTACATACATTATATTTCTTCCCATGTTATGTTTGAGTGAAGATTTGACTCTGAGTTCTTCGTATACTTTTTAAACTTTTTAAACTGCGCAAACTGTTGGCGCTATATAAAACCTGTATAATAATAATACTAATAATAATAATTCTGTGCATCCATGACATTGGTTGTACAAAACATGTTTTATACAGATGGCACAGCAATAGACTTTACATTTTGTACTGCCTGTCTGTAATAGATAGATTGTACAGAGCTTTATAGAGCAGTGAGAAGGGGGAGGGAGGAGTGAAAGTCCCTCCTTCGACTCATTCAGCTGTGTGTCATCTGAGCTTTAGATACTTAAAACAGAACTTCAGTAATTTCTTCAACTTTCCATCGATTAAATCTTCTGCCCTTGTTGTTTTACCTTTGGATAGTAAACATTATTTTTTTCTGCCAGTAAATACCTTATACGGCTCACTTCCTGTTTGTCTGATCATTAGCTTAGGCTTATGACATCATTCACAGCTCTCTCTCTCTTTGCCAGGAAGGGAGGGGGGATAAGTCATAAAAGGGCCAATGAGAGCTGCAGGGCTGGAGACACCTCCAGCCCTGCAGCTCTCATTGGCCCTCTTATGGCCAAACGGCTGCAGCCAGACTCAGTGGATGTAGATTTCTGCAGCATATTTGGCAAGTACAGAATTACAGTATATATAAAATATGCACAGTGGTTGGAGGGAAGCTTCTTTAAGTGCTACTAAAGTCTTTGAACAGGGGTTTGCCATGTAAATATATGAAAGAAAACATGGAGCCCCATCTGATAGATGGAAATTGTCAATATATAAGTCATTTATATTAACACGACAAAGGAAAGAGTATATTTAAACCTTTTTTTTTTAATCCTTTCTGTAATAAAGTATATACAAAATGTTACACATTCACATCATGACATGTCATCAGAAATTAAAACAAGTTATTTATAGTGTGATTATTATCACAGCCAAGTGTTACCTTTTACTTTACCTATTTTTAGAAAGGAATTGTACTGACCTATGGTAAATGCCATGCCTTCTTCCATTTCCATATGATTAACATTTGCTAGAAGGGGAAAAAAAGAAGATATTTGACTACATTACAAGAGCCTCAGGGAATACAGTTCTGTTCCAAGATGGGTCTATGAGATGGAATCTCTAGGAAATATTATTACTTCTTACAATATTACATTTCATTCAGCTAAAGCAGAAGTGTGTCAGTATAAATCAAAGTCTACCTGGAATGACAATCAAACTTCTACATGAAACTATGTACATATAATTGGAGGTGTTGCCACAAGCAGATCACGAGAACACTGATGAGTAGATATATAAGTGAAGGAGATGAAGTATTTTCCATACAATTCATCCATCTCTTTCTGAAGGTAACTTGTCATAAGAGAAAAATGTAGACTGGCTATTTGTCTGACTGTCATGCTAATCCTCTAACTTCACTGCAAGCAAAGGAAAGGGGTGATTTAAAGCTTAAAGTAAATAAATAAAAAAAAAAAACATGTTATACTTACCTGTGTGGTGGTTTTGAACAGAGCAGCCCAGATCCTCCTCTTCATGGGTCTGTCGCCGGCACTCCAGGCTCCTCCCTTCTGCCGAGTGTCCCCACACAGAAGCTTGCTATGGGGACACCCTAGCCGAACCGCTACTCTGTGTGTCCATTCAGACATGGAGCCACGGCTCGGCCCCACCCCCTCTCTCTCCTCATTGGCTCACTGAATTTTATTGACAGCAGCGAGAGCCAATGGCACCCACTGTGTCTCAGCCAATCAGGAGGGAGAGTCTCGAGCAGCTGCGGTTCTCGTGCAACATCACTGGATTGAGATGGGTAAGTATTAGTGGAGCTGAGGGGGGAGCTGCACACTGAAGTTTTTTTTATCTTAATGCAGCCTTTACAACCTCTTTAAAGGGGTTGTAAAGGATTTTTTTCCCTAAATAGCTTCCTTTACCTCAGTGCAGTCCTCCTTCACTTATCTCATCCTTCCATTTTGCTTTTAAATGTCCTTATTTCTTCTGAGAAATCCTCACATCCTGTTCTGTCTGTAACTCACCACCGTAATGCGAGGCTTTCTTCCTGGTGTGTCAGGACGCCCACTAAGACACAGCTCCTTTTTCCATCTGCAAAGTAGAGAGCGTCCTGACTTGCCTGCTTGCCCCCTCCCCCCTCAAGGGGCTTTCTCCACACCAGGGAGAAAGCCTTGCATTATGGTGGCGAGTTACAGACAGAAGTACAGGAAGTGAGGATTTCTCAGAAGAAATAAGGACATTTAAAAGCAAAATGGAAGGATGAGGTAAGTGAAGGAGGACTGCACTAAGGTAAAGGAAGCTATTTAAGGAAACATTTTTTTTTCCTTTACAACCCCTATAAGGCTAAAGCAACCTAAAGTCAGTGCTGATCCTGACCTCCCTGGGGCCCTAAGCAAAATTACATGTCACCATAAAGTTGACACAGGGGGGGGGGGGGTGTTCTGCTGTTGGAAATTACATCTTACATCAAAAATTACTACTCACCAGACGGGGCCTCTAGTAATTTGGGGGCCCGCCGCAGCTTTGCGGGGCCGTAAGCAGCTTGCATAGTGAGCCTATAGGGCGATTCGGCCCAGCCTAAAGTCACTATACTTACCTCCTCTCTAACAGTCCGAAGTATGGAAGTGGTCCCTCACTTGCATTTTTTGATGTCAATCTTCCAGCATCTTCATTGGCCGGCAGAGCATGATGTAACTCCTGCGCATGCTCAGGAGTTGGTCATCCCAGCACACAGGGACCATGCAGTCTAAATGCCATGGAAGACGGCAAGCAGGCAGGTGGCTGTATATGGCTTTATATGTCTATTTTGCAATATGTCTTCAGTTCAGCAGCCATGTTCCATCCTGGTGATGTACCCATTGGTTCTGCACTGTCCATAATGCTGTTTAAGTAGTAGTGCAGAGCTGGATACAGACTAGGAAAAAGAGAGGGGCCTGTTGTCAAAATTAGAACCAATGGGAGGTATACTGCATGACTGTGAATTACAATACTAGGAGTCAAGTGAAGTATTCAGAACTTTCAGGTGTGGTGAGAAAATAACTCCATCACTCTCCCATGTGTCATTACTGTCATATTGGATGGAAAGAGGAGCCCATAGCACGGTGTAAGGTCTGTAAGACAGATTGGAGTTTACACCGGGACACTGACTCAACATACTGAAATCAGATGATCAGTTTAACCAGCCAATAGAATTTTCAAACAGAGATAATAAATGACAGGCTACACGTTTCTCTTATGACAGGTATACAAATAACTTATAAAAATTCAATAATAAAGTTGTATGTGAAAAGCTATTAATCCACTTCCATTCGTTTCTGAATGCACTATTTGATAGAAAAATATGGTCCAGTTTGGTGCCTCTAGCAAGAAAGTAAACCTACTCTTGTGTGGTGATGGTAACAACTATTAATTACACATAACACTGTTTTATTCAACTTTAAACCCCTCTTCCCCCATCAACTACTGGTGTGACTAGTAGGAATAATCAGTTAGTTGCAAAGAACTTTCATCACAAGTAATGCAGTAGAGCAATCAGAATCATTAAGTGTATGTAACCTAAAATATAGGAGTACAAGGCCTTTTTGATGCTTGCCTGCTGTTCCCTATTAAAGCGGAACTTTAGTCAGAAACTTAAAGCGGATGTCTGCCGAAAAAAATATATTAAAAGCCAGCAGCTACAAATACTGCAGCTGCTGACTTTTAATATTAACACACCTACCCTTCCTGGAGTGCAGCGCCGTCGGCAGCAGGGGACGAGCAATCGCTCGCCACTTTGCTGCCCCCCTGCTATCCTCGGTGAGGGAACCAGAGGAAGTGAAACACTCCGGCTTCACTGCCCGGTTCCCTACGGCGCATTCGCGAGTCGTGTGCGCCGTGCTCACTGGTCCCCGCTGTGTTCTGGGAGCTGTGTGTTTCCCAGAACACAACGGGGGGGGGGGGGGAGAATCTGACGTCCCGCCTGCAGTCTACCCGCAGACTGTGTGGCCGGAAGTGGGTGCAGATACCTGTCTTTAGACAGGTATCTGCATCCCCCTCTGCCTGAAAGGTGTCAAATCTGACACCAGAGGGGGGGGGAGGGTTCTGATGAGTGGAAGTTCCATTTTAGGGTGGAGCTCCGCTTTAAGTCCTGCTAGATGATGACTTCAGGCAGGCCTCTTTTGCAGGTATAGCTACGTAGAACATTAAAAAATAAGTTTAGAATCTAGTAAGACACGGTTTCACCCTGCTCTGCACATGCTCAGTTGCTCTCCAGTTTCGACACTGTGCCTAAAATCAGAGTCACTAGAGGCCAATCACCTGACAGCTTTAAAGTGATTGTGAAGTCTTGTTTCTTTTCCCGAAAAAAATAACAAACATGTTATACTTGCCTGCTCTGTTGCAGTGGATTTGCACAGAGCAGCCCGGATCCTGCTCTTCTCGGGTCCCTCTTCTGTGGTCAGGGCCCCTCCTTCCTGTTCAGTGCTACCACAGCAAGCAGCTTACTAAAGGGGCACCCAAGCTGAGTCACAGCTCCCTGTGTCCATTCAGACAAGGAGCCCCGACCGGGCCTTGCCCCCTCCCACCCCCTGACTGGCTAGCTGACTTTGATTGACAGCACCAGCAGACAATGGCGCCATTTCTTTTTCTCAGCCAATCAGGAGGAAGAATCTCAGATGGCTGAGACACTCGTGGACATTGCTGGACAGAGTGGGACCTCAGGTAAGTATTAGGGGAGGCGAGGGGGGCTGCTGCACACAGAAGGCTTTTTATCTCAACACATAGAATGCATTACGATGAAAAACCTTCTACCTTTAGAACATGTTCTCTATCTAAGGTCTGTCAGACTTCCGACAGATAAAGCCTGATTGAGGCTACACATGGCCGGACTTTCCGAGAAAGCGATAGTCAGACTTTTTTCTCAGAAAGTCCAGCCGTGTGTACGAGGCATTAGTGGCTGCTACATACAATCGTTTTTTTTCTTAATGCAAAACTTCTGCCTTTACGACTCATTTAAGGAGATGAAAATAAATAAATCAGGAGAGGCGACAGGGCAAACTCTGCTAGAAATGTACATGGTTTTATTCGATAGTGATGGAATTTTTTTAGACCAAGGAGAGAGGAAGAGTTTCCAACAAGGAAGTGCTCAGGACTTAATTTTGGTAGTATAATTACTTTTTTTTTTGTTAAAGAACCTTAATTGTTATCAAACTATTATGGGTAAAGTTCTGCTTTAAGGGAGGGAACACTGACTAAAGATTAATAGAATCCCTGCTGCAGTCATAAGATCACCCGCCTAGGCATTTGGTCATAATGAGCCTGATTTACTAAAGGAAAGGAGAATTTTCACACAGTAAATTGTGTAAAGGGCAATTTACTTTTTGTTGTGCATTAACGCATGTGCTTTAAGTCATGAAATAGCATCTGTTGTATTAAGGCAGGCTTTTGACATAAATAGTCTGCCAATGCACCTTGACATGCTAAAAATCAGAAGTGACACCTTTTTTGTACCACAGCACGCAAAATCGCATATGCATTGTCTTAGTACATTGGCGCACCATTCAAAATGAACGGCACAGTAACGCATGTTACTGTACATTGTGGTAATATGCCCGTAACCACAACGTTTAAATGGGCCCTAAATGTTTACCTAAATTATACAGTAGAGTGAAAAGCAAATTCCTTTAATACTTATTTCTTCTGCACATGACCAGGCAATTGAGGTAAATATTTGCAAACTCTATTAAGATTTTTATCTTTTAGTCCCAGCCAGGCAAGAACTAAAAATCTGCCTTTACAACCACTTTAAGTAATTTTTTTTAATTACAGGTATATTTTAAAGTGAAACTCGCCAATAAATCTGTATTTGCAAACTGAGAATACCGCCAAAGCACAGACAAATAGAGGTGCTTATAAATACTGTCAAAACTGATTGATTTCAACATCATGAGGAACACATATTCCTCATTATTACATGTCATTTACAACCATATTTTGTACCGGTTATATACTGAAAATGTTTTTGCACAGAGCGACCCCCATCTTCCTCTTCTCAGGTGCCCCACAGGCGCTCCTGGCTCCTCCTCTTCTCAGTGTGCCACTATAAGAAGCCGCTTCCTATCATGGCACACCCACAGGCTCACCCTTTGAGCCTTGCTGCCTATGTCTATAGAGACAGTGTTGCTCAGCCACCCCCATCCTTGTCACAGGATTTGATTGACAGCCATTGGCTCCCACTGCTCTCAGCCAAGCCTGTCAGAGCAGAAAGAGGAGAAGAGAGGCGTTGCAGACATGCCCAGCACTGGATCAAGATTGGGCTCAGGTAATTTAAGAGGGTGGGGGGCATACTGCATACTGCTATTTTTAATTTTTATCCAAGGACTACGATAAGGTAAAAAAACATTCAGGCATTAGAGACACTAAGAAATTTAAGGAAAATGTTCAGTATCGAATTGCGTCCCACCTGGGCCATTGTAAAATGATGGCCGGGAAGGAACCCTATTGTTCTGGGTGGACGTCGTCCCCAAGCCACGCTTCAGGCGTGATCTGTCACCTGCCATGTCCCCCAGACTGATCAGTGTACCAGCTCACTGCCAGTACCATGTGACCACTGTGATCATTCACTGCAGATCACATGAGAGTTGTAAACAATGAATGGGTTCAATGTTGTTGCCAGTTGTGATTGGTCACAGTGATCACATGGTGCAGACAGGGCCAATCACAGCCCATCTGTAGCATGTGATTAACTGTGCCCAATCACAGATTATCCCAAGAATTTGCAGTGAATACACACTTTCATTCAGTAAAATGTTTTGCTAATGGCAGTGAAACTCACTAAGCAATCATCGTGTGTAAAGAAAAAAAAATCCTGATTACTTTCCCAGAGTGGTCCAGTGTTACTATGGTAACACTTTACTGCTCTGGTCACAAAAAAATAAAATACAAGTAAAAAATAAAAATATTTTAAATACTAATAAAAAAAGAATATAATGGTCACCGCCACACCAGCTTTATGATGACACAGTACTGTACTGGTGACAGTATGAAAAACTTTTTTATAAAATGTGGAAATTTTTAAAAATTTCTCAACTTTTCAAGAAATTGTGACAAAAAAATTACAACTTAAAAAAATGCGCCATGCCTCTTACTAAATACCTTGGACTGTATACTTTCCAAAAGGGATAATTTGGGGGATATTTGTACTGTGATGGTATTTTCAGGACTCAAGAAATGAGGCCGTCAGTACATCAGGATTTTTTTGATTCTCAGATATATTTACCATAGTTCGTGGACTATAACTTTCCTACAGACTAAACAATATACACTGATTTGGATTATTTTCACCAAAGAAATGTAGCAGAATACATTTTAGCCTAAATTTATGAAGAAAGATTAAACACATTTTTATAACAGAAACAGATTAAAATGCTCCTTTTCCCCAAATGTTTGGCATTTTTTTCATTTATTTATCAAAAAATACCCCACCCAGTCATTACATAGCACCAAAAGAAAGCTCCATTTGTATGGAAAAAATGTCATATGGGTACAGTGTTGCATGACTGTGCAATTGTCATTCAAAAGTGTGATAGCACTGAAAGATAAAAATTGGCCTGGGCAGGAAGGAGGTGAAAGTATTGAAGTGGTTAATAAAATAAAAAAACACCAAAGCAAATTTAACCACTTGCTTACTGGGCACATATACCCCCTTCCTGCCCAGGCGAAATTTCAGCTTTCAGTACTGCGTCGCTTTAAATTAAAATTGCGCGATCGTGCGACGTGCCTTACAAACAAAATTGACGTCCTTTTTTTCCCCACAAATAGAGCTTTCTTTTGGTGGTATTTAATCGCCTCTGCGTTTTTTTTTGTTTTTGCGCTATAAACAAAAGAGCGACAATTTTGAAAAAAACACAGAATATTTTTTACTTTTTGCTATAATAAAAATCCAATTTTTTTAAAAAAATATATATTTTTTTCTCAGTTTAGGCCGATATGTATTCTACATATTTGTGGTAAAAAAAACAATCGCAATAAGCGTATAGTAATTGGTTTGCGCAAAGGTTATAGTGGCTAGGAAATAAGGGATAGAATTCTGACAATTTTTTTTTTTTTTTACTAGTAATACGGCGATCTGCGAATATTGTCAGGACTGCGATATTGCGACGGACACATCGGACACTTTTGACACATTTTTGGGACCATTCACATTTATACAGCGATCAGTGCTATAAAAACGCACCAATTACTGTATAAATGTGACTGGCAGTGAAGGTTAACACTAGGGGGTGAGGAAGGGGTTAAATGTGAGTCCTGGGCGTGTTCTAACTGTATGGGGGGAGGGGGGTGACTAGGGGAGGTGACCGATGCTGTCTCCCTATGTACAAGAGAAACAGCATCTGTCACCTCTCCCTGACAGGACGTGGAGCTCTGTGTTTACACACAGAGCTTCACGTCCCTGCTCTAAAACTGCCGATCAGCGGGTACCTGGCGGACATCGCGACCGCCAGGCACGCGCATCGGCATCTCGGGGACGCGCCGGGTGCGCCCCCAGTGGCCAGAGAAAACTATGCCGTCAATTGACGGCAGCTTGGATGTTCAGATCCACTAAGCTGCTGTCAATTGACCATATGCGGGGCCGCAAGTGGTTAAATACAATGGCACTCAGCAGTCAGCACTGGAACAAAGAATGTAATTATAACAAACATATACTTCTCTTTCACACTCGTATCAAACACTGCCACAGCCTAGCAAGATATCTACAGAACAGAAACAGGTAATAGATAATGATTTGCAAAAAAGGTCAATAAAACCACTGTAATGTATAGTTAATCTGGAGAGAATTTGTTTTCCTCAACAAAAATCTGGCTTTCACTTTTTGCATTTGCTTTCCTAGAAGTGCACTAGAAGATGTGATGTGACCTACAGTTGTCAGCTGGAGCTAAAATAGGCAACCTCAGAGTATGGAAAATGTCAGAATATTCTACCAGCCATCAGCACAGTGGAGACATGTGTCACCTAAAGACGTGAAAGGCTATAGGTTGCCCATGCTTGACCTGTAAGACAGCAGATCTCTCAGACTCAGGACACAGAGCAGCTGATAGCAACACGTAAATAAGTGGCCACAAGTAAATAGGCGCTAATGGATTATTTATCCTTTTTCACATAGTACATAAATAAAATGTTCTCTTTTTATTACGGTCTACCCAAAGCTAATATATTTTAGCCACAGGTAAGCTCAATCATTGTCTGTACCTCTTTTCATCCTCAGGAGGTCTAGAAGTGTTCCTGGCTCTTGCTTTCAACACACATAGGGGTTGATTTACTAAAGGTGAATAGAATGTGCACTTTGCAAAGTTCAGTTGTACTCTGCAAGTGCAGTCGCCCCAGAGCGTAAACAAGGTAAACCTTCACTTTGCAAAGAATACCCAATCACATGCATGTAAAATAAAAAACAAACACGTGATTGGATGATGGAGGTCAGCAGAGCTTCTTTTTTTTTCCAAACTTCTTTATTCTTTTTCACAATACAATAAATATACAATACATTTCTCATACAAACATACAACATAAAAGGTCTCAAAATATACCCCTTATTTAGAGGAGAAGAGGAGATAAATACTAGTACTAGGTTTTACATCCCCCGTTTCATGCCCAGACCAATATTTCCTGCATGTTTTCCGGTTGAGGAATAGATACAGAGAGAGAACAGAGAAATCCGGAATGGAGGGAAAGGGGAATGGGAGAAAAAAAAAAAAAAGGAGATACCAAAAAAAAAAAAGAAGAAAATTCCCCCTATGTGATATAAAAGGCAACTAGACCAGTATGATAAAGACTGGAACAAATTCCCCTATCTTGTGAAGGAGAAAAAAACAAAAAAAGAACCCCGACCCCGGTATGATAAGAAAGAGAACAAATTCCCCTATATTGTGAAAAAGAAAACAATCTATTTTAGGGAAATTATTTTCCATTATTGTGTATATACCTAAAGTGCACACTAAAAAAAAAAAAAAAAAAAAAAAAAGGAGATCCCAAAAAAAAAAGAAAATTCCCCCTATGTGATAGAAAGGCAACTAACCCAGTATGATAAAGAAAGGGAACGAATTCCCCTTATTGTGAAAAGGAAGAAGAAAACTATCTATTTTAGGAAAATTATTTTCCATTGATCTGTATATATCTAAAGTGAAAAAAAAAAAAAGGGAACCCCGACCCCGATATAATAAGCTTCTGCTCATTTATTTATAAACATTTATTGTGCCCCCCTTTTTTTATCCCCCTCTTTTTCCTCTCCTTCCACCTCCCCCCTCTCAATCCAGCCCATGTTTACATGCAGTTTGATATTTCTCATTATAGCAAAACTATCCACTTGTATTTGTCCCCCACATCTGCCGTAGGGGAACACTGATGCTTTGACCCCGGCTGTGTGTGGGTTCACTGGTAAGTGGCAGTGTTTTCTTTTCCCCTATGTAATAATAATGATCATTGTATATCATTATGTATTTGTTTACCTTGATTACTATGTACATTCTATTAATTCATTTCAGATATTATTCTCCTGATGAAGCGTAAGAGTTCGGAGAAACATGTTGAGGAATACATGATTTGTGAGGACCCAATATACCTCCGTTCTGCTAACTGGAGTGTACCAAGTAAAAGTTGCACATGTTTTGTTAGGTTGTATTGTAAAACAATGTTCTGGCACAAATTTTGCTTAGTATGTTGGGAAACTCTACTTTTATCTTTATTGTATAAATACAAATGTAATCTTTTATATAATCCCTCTGTGTATTTTGTCCAAACCGGTACTGAGATAGCCCATATTTCCTTGCTTATGGGTGACCAGTAGGGGACTGGTCTCCACTTACAAATTTTCTTCAATACCTTTTGGATAATGGTACCTTTAATTTTTCTTATATAGCGAATCCTACTAGAGGAAACATTTTCTGAACTCTGGAGAAACTGCACTTTGCAAAGTGCAGAGTCTATTTGCCTTTAATAAAACAACCCCACAGCATCTTGCTTTCTTGTTTTTCAAGTGAATAGTGAGGAGATCTGAAATATCTCTTAGATTGTAAGCTCCACTGAGCAGTTTACTCTTATATTGAATTGTATAATAACTGTACTGTCTGCCTTCATTTTGTAAAGCAATGTTGGCACTATAATAATAATACTAATCACTTTTAAATAAACTGGCCATTTCACTTTTACTCTCACTGGCCCAGATTCACGTACATCGGCGCAATATCGATCCGGCGTAGCGCACCGCGATTACGTTAGACGTGCGCAATCAAGCCGCGTAATCCCGCGATTCACGTAGCTTTTGCGCAAGAAATTGCGCAAGCGTAATGTTTTTTCCGGAGGCGTAAGGAGGAGTAATACAAATTGGGTGGGACGTGGGCGTGTTACATTGAAATGAGCCGTGACCCCATGCAAATGAAGGGCCGGCCGACTCGCGCATGCGCGCGTGAAGGAAACCATGTCAGCTCCGTTGTGCGCATGCTCACAACTCGGGAGCGGCGCAATCAGTGAAATTGGAAGTGGACTAGGGCAATGTTGTGAACTACGCAGACAGCATAAATAGACACACACAAACGCCCTTCCATTGCAAAAGTACATCCCTTTGTGTCCCTTCCCATTGAACCAAGTGCTTTTGCTCTGTTGTTCGTTAGAGTGTGTTTTGTACAGTAGTTGTGAGATTAGTGTTCTGTGTGATCTAGTGCTTGTTGGTAGTTTTGTGAAAGTGTATTTTGATAAGTGTTTGAGACTGTTTGTTTGATTGATATATTTCTGAGCGTTTGTTTTCTTGCTTTATTTTTTCATCTTATTTTTTTGTGTCTGTTTCTTGCTGAGTGCTAGTGTGATTTTTGGCTGTTCTTTTTCTCTTTGTGTGTGTTCTTGTCTGATTGGTTGTGCTTGTATTTTTGACAGATTTTTGGTGACTGCTAGTGAGTTTGTTTGGAAGTATGACTGAGAGAAAAAGAAAGCTGAATTTTACAGTGGGGGAAAAAAGAATTCTTGCCCGGGCCATTACCGACTATGGGCGTTTTCTCCACGGCCCGCAGAGTGCCACCACCACCCCGGCCAGGAGGAGGGAGATCTTGGATAGGATCACGGAGCAGGTCAATTCATCGGGGGAGGGGGAGACACGGACCCGCTCTGGGATAGAAAAGAAAATAAATGACCTCCGGCGTGAGGTGAAAAAAAAACTGGCCGCAATAAATGCCCATGCCAGGGGCACAGGAGGGGGCCCACCATGCCGGGTTAGATTTACAGCGACGGAGCGTGTGGTGGCCCTGACCTTTCACCGGCATGAAGTGGAGGGCCTGCCAGGCTTTGACACAAGTCCGGTCCCCGCGGTGCCAGGTAAGGTTTTTAGTTCTCTCAGGTGTGTAGCATGTGTGGGGGAGGGGGTGAAAGGGAATATGTGGCAAGTGTGTGGATCCTCCAACCTGTGAATGCTTTGTGTCATCCACAGATGTGCAGGAGGGTGCAGGGCCATCTGGACTTACCGCTCCAACCCCAGGACAGCAGCCTAATGAGGCCCCCCCAACATGGCCAGAGTCCACAGAGGAGGAACAAGAGGAGGGGGATGATCATGAGGAGGACGATAATGAGGAGGAGGAGAATCATGAGGAGGAGGAGTCCATGGAAGGCACTGGCCGTTTGGTTGCTGCGGACTCTTCCCCTCTGGCTGCAAGAAGCCTGCCCTCCCTAAGGGTGAGCCCCCCCCCCTCCTCCCCCAACATGGCTCCCCTCACAAGGGCCTCCCCTTCTCCCCGGCCACAACCATCAGCTGGAGCCAGGAGGTCAGCCCAGAGCACCAGGGGGGCGCCCAATCTCCTGCCCGCCTGTCTGAGAAGGAACCTGGCCACCCAGACCCGCCTTCTGAGACAGCTCTGCCAGACTATGGGGCGGGTGGATCAGAGCCTGTCCTCCATGAACGAGAGCCTGGGTAACCTGGACTCCCATTCCCGGGCCTCCACAACCTGCCTAAATGTCCTGCAAACTACAGCAGCAGGCGTTGGGCAGGATGTGAGGGCCCTTACCCAGGCTATCCAGGGCAACACGGCAACACTTGGTGCTGCCCTGGACAGAATAGCCGTGGCCTTGGAGGGCAGGCCGCCAGGTGGGCAGATCTCAGGGGCTGCTCCTCCTTCCCCGGCTTTTCCCCTCCCCCATGCATCTCCCCTGAGGGGCCGGGGCCGTGGCCGGGGGCGCCCCAGGCGTGGCTCACGCAGAGGGCATTAATTTTTTTTTCCCCCCTTTTTTTGGTTTGAATGCTTTTTTTTTTTTGGTCCTCTGCATTTTTTTTTTTTGTTCTGTTTTTTTTTTTTCTATGCATTGTTTTTTTTCTATGCATTTTTTTTTTGGTTTTGATGTCATTTTTGGCATATTTTGGGTTGTGAATGATGTTTGAATGTGGGGGTGACATTCCTGCTGGAAAAAGGGTGTCATCCTCAATTTGGGTGGAGAAGGGTTCCCCAGGACCAGGGAGAAGTGATTCCCAGGTCCGTGTGAATGGTGTATGAATGTACAGTGACATAATTGGAGCCTTGACGTGGCGTTACTGCTCACCAGTCTTGCATGGCGGACTGGTGCCAATCCAATTTGATGAGGATGTGGGGTGTCTGTGCTAGGGACCACAGTGGTGTGCATGCATGCCTTCTCATTGTGCCATGATTAATGTGTGTGTTTAACGTGCAAAGATGCATAATGTGAGCTGGCATGAGATGGGGTCATGAGATGGGGTACCAGTGCATATGCAGAATCACCTTGAAGGGAAAAGACAGGAGGATGTTAGTCATGCATGTGCCACTTGTGAGGTGTGCATCACGGGAGGGGATAGTCATGCCTGACTCCCATGTCACTCAACAACCAGCCAGCTGTCCCCATACATGTTCTGTTGGAAATCTGTGGGGATGGGGCTCTGATTGTATATGTAGCTGTCATGGGTGGTGCCATGTGTTGGGCTGCTGATGTCCTCCTGCAAGGTTGTGGTAATTCCATGATGGCATGAGGGGTGAATCTGAAGATGCGAGACACCTCAGAATCTCTCATGCCAAAGATGTCTATGCGTGTGTGATATATCAAGTGAAGAGTGAGGGGCTTGTATCAGATAAGAATATTTGTATTAGATTAGATTAAATTGTAAATTGTAAATTTTATATAAGCAAAAAAAAAAAAAAACATCTCCCGTGCCCTCCTTAGTGCCATCCTCCGTGCCCTCATCCTTCTTTGTTCATCTAAAGTCAGTAGTATAGCTATGCGCGACGATGCCCCTGGCATGTTGGCATACAGATTGTTGGGCAACACGTGTGACTGCTGAACTCCTCACTAACAGTGTTGCTTTATCTGACAATTAGACTTTTTTTCAAAATTTAGACCAGCTTTTAGGTCCTCTAACTTTAGACAGAACATTTTGCAGTTGCGCACATCGCGTAGCCTGCGCAGCAACTGCGTTTTTTTGTGAATCCCCGTAACTCCCTCATTAGCATATTTGAATAGCAAATCAATGGTGTGTCTAGCGCAGTTTTGCGCGAAGGGAAGCGAATGTCTAATTCTATTACGCCGGACCAAAAAACGTAGATTTCTGGCGTATATTGTTTTGTGAATCGCGTCCAACTATACGCACGCGCACATTTAGACTTACGCACGCGCAACAGCAGTTGCGCAGGCGTAATCGCTCTGTGAATCTGGGCCACTGACTTTCTCTTTTTCTCTCCTTAATTAAGTAGATCCAACTAACGTATACTTTTATTATAACATATGCGGTTGGCATTCCTTTCACCTATTCATTTATAACCAGAATCTTTGATTATTTTCTCTTGTTAAAATAAAAGAATCTGATTATTAAGTGAAGTAGAATATTTGGGAAAACTGTAAATGTGTTATGAATCAATAGTGTATTGCATCCATTAAGCCCAAGTTATATTTATTATATACAAATACACACACACACACACTGATCAGCCTTAACATTATGACCACCCACCTAATATTGCGTACATCCCTTAAAAAAAAAAAATGCAATTATTTTTACCTGCAAAAAGATGTGCAATATTTATTATTTATTTTGAAAAGGTGAATTTATCCTTTCATTTATTGCTTATTTAAAAAATAAATAAAATGCATGTCAGTCTAGAATTACCCAGTCCACAGCGTGATCTTACTGCAGGATGAACAACATTGTCACTTTCCCAAAAGAAGTTGAAAAACAATTGATATATCAGCAGGGTCAACAGGTAACAGGTAATAAACATATTACATGCAGACTGCATGACGCTTCATAAATACTTACAGTAGGCCTAAAAAAAAAAAAAAAAATCTGAAGTGAGAGCAAGCTTGGAGATGCCACAACTATATTGGCACCATGTCCCACATTTGTTCATCATGCAGCATTCTCACCCTGTGGACTGGGTAATTCTAGACTGACATATTTTTTTTTGTTTTTAAATAAGCAATAAATGAAAGGATAAGTTCACCTTTTCAAAATAAATAATAAATATTGCACATCTTTTTGCAGGTAAAAAAAAATTGCATTTATTTTTTTAAGGGATGTACACAATATTAGGTGGGTGGCCATAATGTTAAGGCTGATCAGTGTGTGTGTGTATATGTATATAATATATATAACTTGGGTGGGACATAATTCTGGGACTCAAAACTAGGACTACAGGTTCCACTGTGCCTAACCTTCCTCAAATTGTTCTACTCTCAGTGTTACCAGTCTCTATTAAACAAACAAAACTGCATATGCTCTTACATTTTCTTACTGCAGCACATACTGTGAACCAACGGCACTGTCACTCACCCAAACCACCTATGTTTCAGAATGGGTTGCTGAATTGGACTACATTTCCCTCTGCCTAGCTCAGGAAAATTACAAATAGGATTCATATATTCAGATCTGGGCTCCTTGGATGTTCCTATGGGCTTCACAAAAATTCTATGACCGATTATCATCCTCCTAATTCTACACTTCTCTGGCCCAAAGATGGCGACTATCCCTGCATCCTTTTTCACACCCAACATTACCCGTTTGCTTACAAAACTTTCCTCTACATTATCTTTTTTCTTTTCTCCATCCCTGCTTATATGTCCTACAAATGTTTTCTACATGCGCATGGGCATATAAGCCTCTAAATATCGGAATCTCTATACCTATACCTGGTAGATTTTCTTAAATCCAGAATCCATGCTCACCTGAGATCTGTCATGCACCCTGGGAGATCTAGTCACCATGATGATGTAACACTTCTGAAGTAGTCCTGCTGCAACCTGAAACTCTATAGCCCTGTTCTTGATGGTGAAATATATTACACTTATATGCCTACTGTACGATCAGCTTATTTCTAGAATTTTCTAACAAGAAACATGGAAGGGGATGCCCTTTGTTTATTATAGTCAACATAGCCTTCTTTTCCGATCTACATCTGGCCATAGACATACTGATTCCTTTCACGAAAGAAAAAGGTGCTTCTCAGCAGCGGCGGCAGGTGCTCAAAATTTTTGGGGGGGCGCAAACGAAAAAAAAAATATTGCAGCCTCACTGTGCCCATCACATGCAGCCACTGTGCCATGCCACCAAATGTAGCCACTGTGCCACCAATTGTCACCACTGTGCCATGCCATCAAACACAGAGACTGTGCCATTAATTGTCACCATTGTGCCATGCCATCAAATGCAGCCACTGTGCCATCAATTGTCACCACTGTACCCCATGCCACCAAATGCAGCCACTGCGCCATCAATTGTCACCACTGTGCCATGCAACACAGCAACTGTGCCATCAATTGTCACCACTGTGCCATGCCAACAAATGCAGTCACTGTGCCATCAATTGTCACCACTGTGCAATGCCATCAAACGTCACCACTGTGCCATCAATTGTCACCACTGTGCCATGCCATCAAATGCAGCCGCTGTGCCATCAATTGTCACCACTGTGCCATGCCATCAAACGCAGCCACTGTGCCATCAATTGTCACCACAGTGTGTGCCATGCAACACAGCAACTGTGCCATCAATTGTCACCACTGTGCTATGCCATCAAATGCAGTCACTGTGCCATCAATTGTCACCACTGTGCCGTGCCATCAAACGCAGCCACTGTGCCATCAATTGTCACCACTGTGCCATGCCATCAAACACCACCACTGTGCCATCAATTGTCACCACTGTGCCATGCCATCAAATGCAGTCACTGTGCCATCAATTGTCACCACTGTGCTATGCCATCAAATGCAGTCACTGTGCCATCAATTGTCACCACTGTGCCGTGCCATCAAACGCAGCCACTGTGCCATCAATTGTCACCACTGTGTGTGCCATGCAACACAGCAACTGTGCCATCAATTGTCACCACTGTGCCATGCCATCAAATGCAGTCACTGTGCCATCAATTGTCACCACTGTGCCATGCCATCAAACGTCACCACTGTGCCATCAATTGTCACCACTGTGCCATGCCATCAAACGCCACCACTGTGCCATCAATTGTCACCACTGTGCCATGCCATCAAACGCCACCACTTTGCCACCAAATGCAGCCACTGTGCCATGCCACCAAATGCAGCCACTGTGCCATCAATTGTCACCACTGTGCCATGCCATCAAACACAGAAACTGTGCCATCAATTGTCACCATTGTGCCATGCCATCAAATGCAGCCACTGTGCCATCAATTGTCACCACTGTGCCTCATGCCACCAAATGCAGCCACTGCGCCATTAATTGTCACCACTGTGCCATGCAACACAGCAACTGTGCCATCAATTGTCACCACTGTGCCATGCCAACAAATGCAGTCACTGTGCCATCAATTGTCACCACTGTGCAATGCCATCAAACGCCACCACTGTGCCATCAATTGTCACCACTGTGCCATGCCATCAAACGCCACCACTTTGCCACCAAATGCAGCCACTGTGCCATGCCACCAAATGCAGCCACTGTGCCATCAATTGTCACCACTGTGCCATGCCATCAAACACAGAAACTGTGCCATCAATTGTCACCATTGTGCCATGCCATCAAATGCAGCCACTGTGCCATCAATTGTCACCACTGTGCCTCATGCCACCAAATGCAGCCACTGCGCCATTAATTGTCACCACTGTGCCATGCAACACAGCAACTGTGCCATCAATTGTCACCACTGTGCCATGCCAACAAATGCAGTCACTGTGCCATCAATTGTCACCACTGTGCAATGCCATCAAACGCCACCACTGTGCCATCAATTGTCACCACTGTGCCATGCCATCAAACACAGCTACTGTGCCCATCAATTGTCACCACTGTGCCATGCCATCAAATGCAGTCACTGTGCCATCAATTGTCACCACTGTGCAATGCCATCAAACGCCACCACTGTGCCATCAATTGTCACCACTGTGCCATGCCATCAAACACCACCACTGTGCCATCAATTGTCACCACTGTGCCATGCCATCAAATGCAGTCACTGTGCCATCAATTGTCACCACTGTGCCATGCCATCATATGCAGTCACTGTGCCATCAATTGTTACCACTGTGCCCCATGCCACTGTGCTCATTGTCGCCTCTGTGCCCTTTGTCACCACTGTGCCCCATGATGCCACTGTGCCCCATCATGCCACTGTGCCCCATGATGCCCCTTTCCCTGTAAAAATCACTTACCTGACGCTTCCATGTCCTCCCTCGATGTCTTCTGCCGCCGTGGAGAAGCTTCAGCCAATCAGGTTCCTGATAACCAGAATAAAAGTTCTTAAAGGGCCTGTTTTTTTTTTGTGACTGCGGGAGGGGGGACGGCGCCCGTGCGCCCATATGGGCGGGCCGCCACTACTTCTCAGTGCATTGGTTAAAAGATTTATTACAAGCAAAATGGGATTAAAAACACTTACAAGATAGTAAGAGGTCATAGGCATATAATCATTTGTTCCAGACAGGTGAGTTTTGCTGTAATCCTTGTCCGTCTGGGGGAGAGCTGTCCTGCAGCTGTCAGAGTCCCTGGTGACGTTGATTGGTGAGGAGATGAAGATGCGATGAGGCAGCATGGGTTCTGGAATGAGCGGCTGATGTGACATCAGATGAAGGTGGTGAGCGGGAAAAAGCGTTTCGGAGCATGCACAGCTCCTTCGTCAGGCAATGCTCTGAACCGCGTTTCCTCCGAGACAGACAAGAATTACAACGATCCACATGAGGACAACTCATTATATACCCATTACCTCCTACTATCTTGTAAAGCCCTGTACACACAACCGGGATTCCCGGCAAGAATGAAGTCCGCTGGGAATCCCGATGGGAAAACCGAGAACTTGCTCAGTAAATTTCCCCGCGTACACACACAAGAGGTTTTCCCATCGGGAAAACTGCATGGAGAGCTTTGGCCAGGAATGCCGGCCGTGTGAATGCTCCCTCACAGTATTTCCCCATAGAAAAACTGCCCGGTTTAAAACCTCCGGGAAAATAGAGAGCAGGTTCTCTATTTTCCCACCAGGATTCCTGGCAGTATTCCTGTCAGGAAAACTGCGGGGAAGCATTCACACAACCTATTTTCCCGGCCAAAACCTCTCTGTCAGGAAAACTGGTCGTGTGTACGAGGCTTAAGTGTTTTTAATCCCATTGTCCCTGTAATAAATCTTTTAACCACTGCACTTAGAGGCACCTTTCTCTTTCCTTTACTATGCAGAGCAGCTTTTATAATACCCACACAGAAACGGCATGTAATTGGACATAGCTGCTTTTTGGCTGACAACTTTTCTCTCTTTTGATTTTTCATTTAAGAAATGTTGGGCAGACGGAAAATCGGGCTACCCACTGAATGAATTTGTACAGTGTATGACCAGCTTAAAATCGCTTTGAAACTGCAATTCCTACCGCTAGATAAGTCATACATGAGAACATTTTATAATGACTGTTCCTGGAGGAGTACTGCAGCAAACAGCAGTTATTGGTGACTGTCAAAAGTGCTCTCATTCCAACTATTATTTCCATTTTAAGATTGGCTTCCAGACATACCAGATAGCTATTGTTTATGAGCAGATCACCCAGTCTTCACTGCATCATCCACAATGATGGCAAAGTCTAAGTTTTGGCAGCTGTACATCATGTAATTTAGTAAGAATTTGTCAATTATAGGATACATATAATTAATGCATGCTGCAGGGTGGTACCGAGACAAACTGCCATCACACTGCAGCTCTCTGCTATTCTGATACATAGATATAGCCACTGTTTAGGAAACCACCAACAAATACACTCATACTACCATCGGACTTTAATGTCATAAACCAAAACGTTCGGCTGACTGATATCAACATTTTTATGGCTAGTCTGTTAATTTCATACTATCTGTTTTCAGGTTAAATTTCTCCGAGAACAGCTACAGCATTACCTGAATGGAGGGTTAGATCCTAACTCCAGGCAAATAGCTAAATACACAATTTAAATACATATATTGAAGCTGTTCTACCTGTCAAAAGATTTGTATTTCTGTCCTTCCACAGCCATGCCACACTGCATAGCCCTGACTGGAAAGGCAGGAGACCTGATTTGCCTCTGCTGCAGTAAACTAACACCTACAGGTCCTCTCTCCTTCCATCAGCATGTTCCTTGTTAACACATGAATGCTGCAGCACATTTGACATTTGATTGGCTTCTTGTGCTGCTTTGTCTTCTCCAAATTGCAAAAGACTGATACCACATCAAATTCAGGCAATTGCAAGTACCTTGAAAAAGGTATTTGTACCCCTTGATATTTTCCACATTTTGTCATGTTACAACCAAAAATGTAAATGTATTTTATTGGGATTTTATGTGATAGACCAACACAAAGTGGCACATAATTGTGAACTGAAAAGAAAATGATAAATGGTTTTCAATTTTTTTACAAATATCTTAAAAGTGGGGTGTGCATTTGTATTGAGCCCCCTTTACTCTGATACTCTTAACTAAACTATAGTAGGACCAATTGCCTTCAGACATCTAATTAGACCTAATTAGTAAATAGAGTCCATCTGTGTGTAATTTAATCTCAGTATACATACATATAGCTGTTCTGTGAAGCCCTCAGCAGTTTGTTTAAGAACCTTAGTGAACAAATAGCCTAACGAAGGCCAAGGAACACACCAGACAGGTCAGGGATAAAGTTGTAGAGATGTTTAAAGCAGGGTTAGGTTAAAAAGCTTTGAACATCTCACGGAGCACAGCCATCATCCAAAAATGATGTAAAGGAGAGCAATATTTAGAGAAGCAGCCAAGAGGCCCATGGTAACTCTGGAGGAGCTGCAGAGATCCACAGCTCCACAGTACAATGATTAGTCGTGCTCTCCAAAAATGTGGCCTTCATGGAAGAGTGGCAAGAAGAAAGCCATTAGAAGTCTTGCATGCAGTCTGTGAGAAGCCATGTGGGGGACACACCAAACATGTGGAAGAAGGTGCTCTGGTCAGGTGAGACCAAAATTGTACTTTTTCGCCTAAAAGCAAAATGCTATGTGTGGCGGGAAAATAACGCTGCACATCACACTGAACACACTCACCCCACTGTGAAACATGGTGGTGGCAGCATCATGTTGTGGGAATACTTTTCTTCAGCAGGGACAGGGAAGCTGGTCAGATTTGATGGGAAGATGGATGAAGCCAAATACATGGCAATCTTAGAAGAAAACCTGTTCGATTCTGCAAAAGACTTGAGATGGGGCAGAGGTTTATCTTCTATCAGAACAATGACCCTAAACAAACAGCCAGAGCTACAATGGAATGGTTTAGATCAGGGGTCTCAAAACTATGGCCCTCCAGTTGCTCAGGAACTACAATTCCCATCATGCCTAGTCATGTCTATGAATGTCAGAGTTTTACAATGCCTCATGAGATGTGTATGTTCCACAACAGCTGGAGGGCTGTAGTTTGGAGATCCCTGGTTTAGAAAAAGCATATTCATGTGTTAGAATGGCCCAGTCAAAGTCCACATGTAAATCCACAGTCAAGAAGAAGAAGCACTCCATAACATCCAGTGTATTTAATCTAAGGCCTTCACAGTGAGTACAGTTAGGGGCAGATGTGTTTCGATGATAAGCCTTGTTCACAGCACACATGTATGTTGAAAAGCATGAGCATTTATACATAAAAAAACTAACACGTGACTTCTGCTCCTCTCTAATCAACAATGTGTTCAATTGAAATGATTGGTTACAATTACAAATTATCAACAGATGTGAAGTTGGCAAGTGAGAAGCAAAGAGTCTAGCTAAAGTACAACACATAAGATACAAAACATACAGAGACTTTCTTGACATGTGAAAGAAATACATATGTTAAGAACTCTATGAGAGAAACTTTAATGAAAAAATATATTTAAAAATTCATAAGATATAAAGTATAAAGACTATACATAAAAGATAGTACACATTCAAAGTGTATCATGAGCAATGGGCATAGTACAATGCCCATAACTACAGGACTTTTTAACTTATTTCATAAAAAGATCCACATCATAGCAGTGGTTCATTACCGCAGGTCCCCTTGTCTGTAGGTTGAAAATCCACCAGACTTCACATAAAAGTTCACAGTGATGTCCCCCCACTTGTGGATAATTTAACTCTTTCTAAACCGGAGTATGAAAAGGATGCCATATCGCCGTTATGTTAATACTTAAAGTGCTTAGACACGTTGGATAAGTCTATTATCAGTACTGTAGGATGCACCATGAAAATGCTCACTGATACGAGTTCTCAGTGGTCTCATAGTGCAACCCTCATACTGTTTGTTACATTTATCGCATTCTACAACATTTGCTAGTGCCACAATTGATATTTTCACAAATCGCATATTCTCGTCCTGTGGCACCTGAAACTACTTGTGTTGTCTAGAGTGTCTACTACAGAAACGACATGTGTTATTCCCAAAAATGTAAGAGCCCACAATGTTCAACCAGGTTTTTTTGTATCGCTGTGACTTAAACAAACTTTGGGACAAAAGGCCTTCTAGCGTTTTGGTGCGACGGCTTGAAAACCTACAGCCCGACATGAGTATTGGTGCCAAATCTCCATCTGTGGAAAGTATTGGTAAATATTTATCTATAATGTTTTTGATTTTATTAAATTCCAACGAGAAGGCAGTTACAAATTTGATGTTCAATTGAGTTTTCTATCTGCAATGCACGGGGACTTAATGGGGGCCTGTTTTTCACCATCCCTGGCGAACCTGTACATGGGTTGGTAGCAGGAGAGTTTTCTCCCAACACAACACATTTGCAGGCTCTATAGTTGGTTACGGTCGCTACATAGACGACCTGCTGATTGTATGGGATAGTTCCCTAATGAACTGTGATACCTTTGTATCCTTGGCAAATAACAACCATCTTAATTTGGAATTTAGCTTTGATAGTCAGAAGGATGCCATCAATTTTTTAGATCTTACTTTAACAGGCCGTGCAGCTCAGGGCTAGGTTACAACCTGCACCTATCTTAAGGCAAGTTCAGGTAATGCCTTACTTCTGGCTACTAGCTGCCATCCTGCACACACCAAACGATCCATTACGATGGGGGAGTTCACCAGGGCTCTACTCTGTTCTACTGAGGAAAGTTTTAATAAGGAGTGCAACATTATAGCCTCACGACTTCACTCACGAGAGTATGACAAATGGAATATCGATAGAGCAGTCCGTCTTGCCACAGAGAAAAATAGAATTACCCTCTTGGAGAATGATGGTTGTAAGGAGAGCCCTAGCAATAGTAATGCCTCGTACACACAATCAGAATTTACGATAGAAAAATTCAGACGGAATTTTTTCATCTGACATTCCGACCGTGTGTATGCCCCATCTGACTTTTTCCATCAGAGTTAGAGTTCTTTTTTTTCGGACGGAAAAAAATTCTATTGTAAATTCCGTTCGTCTGTATGGAACTCTGACGGAGAAAAAAACATGCATGCTCGGAAACAATTCAACGCATTCTCGGAAGCATTGAACTAGGCTCGTCATAGTGTTGTACGTCACCGCGTTTTTGACGGTCGAAATTTGGTGTGTCCGTTTGTATGCAAGACAGCTTGAACGGAATTCCGTCGGAAAAACCTGTCAGAGTTTATTCTGTCGGAAACTCTGATCGTGTGTACAGGGAATTAGAGTTCCAATGACGGGAAAACAAGTTCAGTCACTTTTCTGCCTTCTATTTACCAATACTTTCCACAGATGGAGATTTGGCACCAATACGCATGTCGGGCTGTTGGTTTTCAAGCCGCTGTGCCAAAACGCTAGAAGGCCTTTTGTCACCAAGTTTGTTTGTGTCACAGCGATACAAAAAAACCTGGTTGAACATTGTGGGCTCTTACATTTTTGGGAATAACACATGTCGTTTCTGTAGTAGACACTCTAGATAACACAAGACAGTAGTCTCATGTGCCACAGCACGACGAGAATATGTGATTCATGAATATATCAACTGTGGCAATAGCAAAGTTGTATATGTTGTGGAATGCGATAAATGTAACAAACAGTATGTGGGTTGCACTATGAGACCACTGAGAACTCGTATCAGCGAGCATTTTCCTGGTGCATCCTACAGTACTGACAAAGGCTTATCCAATGTGTCTAAGCACTTTAAGTATTAACATAACAGCAATATGGCATCCTTTTCATAGGTTTAGAGTTAAATTATCCTCACGTGGGGGGGGGGGGGGGGGGGGGGTGACATCCACGTGCACTCCTTTTATGTGAAGTCTGGTGGATTTTCAACCTACAGACAAGGGTACCTGCGGGAATGAACCACTGCTATGAAAGTACCGGAGTTATGGGCATTGTACTATGCCCATTGCTCGTGATACACTTTGAATGTGTACTATATTTTATATATAGTCTTTATACTTTATATCTTATGAATTTTTAAATATATTTTTTCATTACAGTTTCTCTCATAGAATTCTTAACACATGTTTTTCTTTAACATGTCAATATAGTCTCTGTACGTTTTGTACCTTATGTGTTGTACTATAGCTAGACTCTTTGCTTCTCACTTGCCAACTTCACATCTATTAATTATTTGTAACCAACCATTAGATTTCAATTGAACACATTGTTGATTGGAGAAGAGCAGAAGTCATATGATTGTTTTTTATGTATAAATGTTTATGCTTTTTAACATATATGCATGCTGTGAACAAGGCTCATCGCCGAAACGCGTCTGCCACTGACTGTACTCACTGTGAAGGCCCTACAATAAATATGCTGGATGTTATGGAGTTACCGGCTGCTTCTTTTTCTTGATGACCGTTTGTCTATTGGTGTGTGGGAGGATACCTCGGCTTGGACACCCTGACTGCAAATTTCCAAAGTAAGACTCTGTTTCCCACTATTCTAAGCCATACAACCTTGATTGAATTATACATGTAAATTAAATTGAGAATCTGTGGCAAGACTTGAAAATTGCTGTTCACAGACGCTCTCCATCCAATCTGACAAATCTTGAGCTATTTTGCAAAGAAGAATGGTCAAAAATTTCACTCTCTAGATGTCGACAACTGGTAGAGACATCACCAAAAAGACTTGCAGCTGTAAATGCAGTGAAAGGTGGTTCTACAAAGTATTTATTTGTAAAAAAAAAATTAAAAATTAAAACCATTTATCATTTTCCTTCCACTTCACAATTATGTGCCACTTTGTGTTGGTCTATCACATAAAATCTCAATAAAATACAATTACCGTAAGTTTTTGGTTGTAACATGACAAAATGTGGAAAATTTCAAGGGGTATGAATACTTTTTCAAGGCACGGTACATTTTTATAATGTGTTATTAAATATAGAGCTGCATTCACGCGTGTTTTTCTATCTGCCTGGCATTCAGCTTTAACCACTTAAGGACCGCCTCCTGCACATATACGTCAGCAGAATGGCACGGCTGGGTACAAGCACGTACCTGTACGTCCTCTTTAAGTGCCCAGCCGTGGGTCGCCGCCGGGAGGGCCGCACACCAAAAAAAGGTTCCTTTTAATAAAACTGGTCACAACATGAACATATCACAGCAAAAATTAGGAGAAAAACTGACGCGTTTCACACTATCATACAGTGCTTATTCATAGCTAGGATGTCACAGAGGCGGTTCAGGCTCAGGAAAGATTGTGACCATATGGTCGGGATCCGCACACATGCCTGGAGCAGTACCCGACTCAGCCTCTCAGGGAACTGCTGAGAGTCTGAGTTGGCCGCTCCCACCCCCCAGAGAGCCAGAGACTGATAGTCACCAGCTGTTTGCTCAGGGAGCTCTGAGAACTGAGCGTTCAGTGGTTCTCAGCCTTAGAACTGATAGGTGAGGGCTGCACCCACCCAAGTATGACCTACATTCTTTTTTCCATACTTCTCTTTTAAAATAGCTCTAAAACCTAAACATTTTTACCCTAATGAATTCCCTGCATTATGGTAAAAACATTTAAGGATTAGTAAGCACACCATCACCCCACCCCCTGCTTTTATACTTACCTGAGCCTTACTGCTAAAGGGGTTGTAAACCCTCAAGGTCTTTCACCTTAATGCATTCTTTGTATTAAAATGATGCAGCAGCCCCCCAGAACCCCCCTTTTACTTACCTAACCCCGGTCTTTTCAGCGACAGGGACGAGCACACTAGCTCCAGCGCCGTCTCGGGTCCTGATTGATAGATTGATAGCAGCGCAGCCATTGGCTCCTGCTGCTGTCAATCAAATCCAATGACACGGGAGGTGGGGCCGAGTCATGCTGTCTGTGTCAATTGATGCAGAAGCAGGATCCGAGACCACGTCCACATGAATGCCCCCAGGGAAAGCGCTTCTTCGTTGGGTCACTCGATGCAGGGAGGATCCAGGTGCACCGCTGGGAGACCCCAGAAGTGGAGGATCAGTCTGTGCAAAACCCAAATGGCAAGCATGAAATGTTTGTTATTTAGAAAAAAAAAAAAAAACAAGACTTAACAATCCCTTCAAATAAATTCTAGTGCGTTACTATTATTGCAGATCTTTGTGGTTACTTCCAACATTACAGAGTAACAAAATTACAACTACAAAATGTGAATCATTTGATGGCATTTGTTGCTTTATACAGTAAGCATTTGTTTATAATAATTTGTGCTGGGAAGTCTGCCAAAATGCATATTATATTTACGCATGAAGTCATAACACGAGCACTTCAGCATCTTTTTCTATTTTCATGCAGCATAAAACAGAGCATGTAACACATGGGTTTAATGCCTGAACACAGTTTTGCAACTTTGACGTGTGTTAGTAAAACTGTCTCATCGCAAACTACTTTTGGCATCCAGGTGAATTATACCGCCTTTTTCCAAGGTAAATTAACAGATATCGCCTACTTTTTTTTTTAATGAATACTGCCCCAAAATTAAAAAAAAAAAAAAAAATCATATGTAGCTGTATTTTATTTGCTACTACCATAACCTAACATCAAAGAATGATCCAAAATAAATTCTCCTACTCCTGATGATCTCAGCAATACCGCATATTTATATATTATCTGTTGTTTGTACCCATAGTACGGCCCAGAAACAATGGTGCACATTTTAATGTTTTTTTTTTTTATATCCTACCTAAAACACACAGACACTGATACTAATTAAAAAAAAATATTTGAAAAAAATACTACCTAAAATATACTGACCCTGGGCTCAACCTTTGACCCCAACATTGACCCTTACTTTAACCCGGATTTGTTTTTAACACACACTTTTCTCCTCCAGCAAGGAGGAGAAAAATACAAAGAGGTCGATTTACTAAAGGCGAATGCAAGCGCAGTTGCTCCAGAGCTTAGTAAATGAAGGGAAGCTCTTCTGACTTCCATCATCCAATCACATGCAAACAAAAATGCTGTTTCATTCTCCTTTTCCTTGCACGTGATTGGGTTATTCTTTGCAAAATTAAGCTTTACCTCATTTACTAAGTGAGGTAAAGTTTTCAGCTGAACTTGATTTCAAACCGGCAATGCAGTCCGATTTCAGGGGCGATTTGACAGACATCTGTGTGGGTTCATGTACAGATGTCTATTCAAATTGCCCACGAAGACACCAAACATAGTACAGGAACTACTTTTGGGAATCAGTGCCACACCATTGTCAGCAATAGCCACCGATTTGGTGTCAAATCGTATACCAAATCGGCCCAATGTGGACGTGTGCTTAGTAAATCAATCCTAATGCATCTTTTTCTCTCCATTTAGAGGAGAAAGCATACACAGGGGCAGGCTTTATAGTAATTGACCAATGTGATAGTCAATTAGAGGCTATCAGAGCAATCAGTTGATCAGGAACTGGGCTTTCTGGCCCCTAATCATTAGTAAGGGCCCCCTGGCTCTCAGTGACAGCCCTGGCCCTGTGCTAGGGGGGCTGTTTTCAGCGCCCTCCCGGTACAAAAACGTGAACACATGTATGTGGCCTCATGGAAGAAGACCCACTTTAGTGAATTCAGTTCACTTGCCGGCAATACATATATTCCCAAATAGACACAAACTATATCAAACCATTTTGCAATAAAATACCTTGGCAAACACAGACATTACCTTGTAAAATTACAGGGACATCATCACTGGCCTGCACAAAGCCTGTGGAGAGAGCAGAACTGTGGGAGTGACCTAGCAGGCCCCACCTATTACAGGCTACTTGCAGAAAACTACAGCAGGGGGTGGATACAAGACCAGTCCCCAGATAGCTCCTGTACAAAGACAAAGTGCAGAGGTTGCATAATACTGGATTGCTGATCAACAATATTTGTGTAGCACAGACCTCAGTTTTAAAGGAAAAATACAGCCAAAGCTTGTTTGGCTGTACTTCTCCTTTGGATCATAGGTGTGCAAATTGTTCTGCACTCCATTTTCAGCAGACAGCGGACTGAAACTGAAGCCCGCTGTCAACTGATGTCACAGAGGCAAAAATGTATGGAGAAAAACCGGGACGGCCGCACTCCAAAAAAAGGTTCCTTTTAATAAAACTGGTCACAACACGAACATATCACAGCAAAAATTAGGACAAAATCTGACGCGTTTCACACTATCATACAGTGCTTATTCATAGCTAGGATGTCACAGAGGCGGTTCAGGCTCAGGAAAGATTGTGACCATATGATCGGGATCTGCCCACATGCCTGGAGCAGTACCCGGCTCAGCCTCTCAGGGAACTGCTGAGAGTCTGAGTTGGCCGCTCCCACCCCCCTCCACATCCCTGTGCTACAGTGAGCGCTGGGGGGGCAGAGCAGAGAGCCATGGTTGAACTGTGAATGCTTCAATGCTTGTTGATCACAGGACTATGTAAACGGGCAGTCCATAAAAAAGTATTAGTTTAGTTATAGGTAGGTTGAATCAGCTCCTGACTAAGTAAAAGTCTGGAGTACCATGACAATGAGATCTCCTTGCCATATTTCCAGATTCCTGTTCCTATCCACCTGAGGGTTTTGGGTGTTCCAGAACTTCCTGTTGCAATCTCCAAGGACCACAGCTGGTGTACAGACCCTGAAATCTAAGCCCATTTTTTTTCCTCTCCACATGTGTGTCATCTGCACTTTATATGTGTGTTTTTCTTCACTTACAGGATGGTAGGGTGTGGGTTTTCCTCTGAAGTCTAGAGGAAGTATGTGGAAATCTTAGGTTCCTTTCTTCCCTGCATTGGGGGGTTTGCCTTCAGGAAAACCCCTTAACTAATACTCAGTGATCAGCTTTGGCTTATCATGAGGAGAGGGATCTGCTGGGCCTTTTGGCTAAGTGAACCTGAGTGTACCTTACCCCATGTCCGGAGTTTTGCACCCCAGGGGGTCAAGGAAGGGTTCTCTTTCTCCCGACACACCCCAATACACTTTCTTGTGGGTGTTCACTTACACTTTTTGGTTCACTTTGTTCACACGCCACAAAGTGAAAAAAGAATCTCACCATATAAACGCCCCAAAGATATAAAGGAATGTGAGTTCATTGAACTCTCCAACATCTACTAAAACTGAAATTGTTTTGGGTAGACTGAGCTTTTAAAGTGATTGTAAAGCCTTTTTTTTATTAAAATAAAAAATGTTTATACTTACTGGCTCTGTTGCAAGCTGAGCAAGCTGCCGGTCCAGGCATCTATGTGTATCCCGACAATATGGTTGAAATCATTTCATGAATGAATGAATGAATGACTTGTATAGCGCAACGCATGCGAACTGAATCGCCTCTGGGCGCTTTTCCAGCCAGTGTCTGCTTGGCTGGTGCGGTCATTTTTACCCCGTAGGATCTTGACACGCTGGGGACACACAGTCATACACACATATATACATATATACTGGGCCAATTTTTGGACGAGATCCAATTTACCTACCAGCATGTCTTTGGAGTGTGGGAGTAAACCGGAGTACCCGGAGGAAAACCCACGCAGACACAGGGAGAACATGCAAACTCCAAGCAGATGGTGTCGTGGTCGGGATTCGAACCAGCGACCCTTTTTGCTGCTAGGCGAAAGTGCTACTCACTGCACCACTGTGCTGCCTGCCTGGACTGGCTCTGTGACGTCAGCCTAACAGCAGACTGTAGCCCACTGTTGGCTGACAGTCCACTGTTGGCTGACAGCACAGAGCAGTCTCTTACCTAACCTTTCTGGGGGCTCCCGCCATTGTCATCTGCTCCTATTCCTCTCCCATTGCCCCCTCCACAAGCAGTGTGCAATGGGGGCACACATGGGTATGCTCACAAATGGGGCTGTGTGTGTCCTTAGATTCCCCATGCTCCCTCCACGCAGGATTGGACTGACAGCACCAGGAGCCCATGTCTGAGAGACCAGAAAGTGAAGTATGAAGAGCTCAATCACTGACAGGACTCAGGTAATTGTTTGGGTGAGGTGGGGGCTATACTTCTCTTTAAATGCAGGAAATGCATTAAAAGAGAAGTATAGCCAAAGTTCTTTCCTATGGTTAAGGATTGAAGTTCATTTTGCACTCCTGTGACCTGTTTTTAGCCAACAGTGGGCTACAGCCTGCTGTTAGGCTGACGTCACAGAGCCAGACCAGGCTCTGAAATGATTTCAACCATATTGTCGGGATACACATAGATGCCTAGATAGGCAGCTTGCTCAGCCTCTCAGCCAGCTGCTGAGATTCTGAGCCTCTCAGCTAGCTGCTGAGATTCTGAGCCAGCCACTCCTGCCCCCTCCACAGCCTGGCTTCTCCAGTGAGAACTGGAGGGGCAGAGCAGAGAGCTGGTGGCTGTCAGTCTGCAGCTTGAAGACTGAGAGCTAAGCGATCAGTGGTATTTCAGCACTCAGTTCTCAGTCTTAGAGCTAATGGGGGACAGATGCAGCATCAGACCCATGCTGCATCCACCTAGGTCAATATAAAAGACATTTTTTTTTCCAATGAAACCCAAACTTTTATTTTAAAGCGGATCTCCACCCTAAAGTGAAGATCCGCTGATCGGAACCCTCCCCCCCTCCGGTGTCACAATTGACACCTTTCAGGGGGGAGGGGGGTGCAGATACCTGTCTAAAGACAGGTATCTGCAACCACTTCTGGCCCGCAGTCTCGGGCAAAAGACGGGTTTTTTGGCGACATCCCGTCGCCCCCCCGTTGTGTGCTGGGAACTTTCAGCTCCCAGCACACAGCGGGAGCCAATCGCCGGGCACAGCGCGACTCGCGCATGCGCCGTAGGGAACCGGGCAGTGAAGCCACAGCGCTTCACTTCCTGGTTCCCTCACCGTGGATGGAGGGGGGAGCAGCAGGGTGACGAGCGATCGCTCATCCTCTGCTGCGGACGCCGCTGGACTCCAGGACAGGTAAGTGTCCTAATATTAAAAGTCAGCAGCTGCAGTATTTGTTGCTGCTGGCTTTTAATATTTTTTTCTAGTGAACCATCCGCTTTAAGGTTTGTTGTCGGATTGGAAATTCTGACAACAAATGTTCGATGTGAGCTTTTTGTCAGAAGTTCTAATCATGTGTAGGCTTGATTGGACATTTGCTGTCGGAATTTCTGACAAGATAAATTTGAGAGCTGGTTCTCAAATTTTCCAACAGCAAAAGTTTTTGTCGGAAATTCTGACCGTCTGTATGCAATTTCCGGTGCACAAAAATCCTACGCATGCTCGGAATCATAGAACTTTATTTTTTTCGCCTCGTCATGGTGTTGTACGTCATTGCGTTCTTGACGTTCGGAATTTTCGACAACATTTGTGTGACCGAGTGTATGCAAGACAAGTTTATGCCAAAATTCAGTCGGAAAAAAATCCACGTTTTTTTTAGTCAGAATTTCCTATCGTGTGTACGCGGCATTAGACTTTAGAATAACTTTAATGGGTCACTAACTCAGGGCAAGCATACAGTCAAGTCTAAAGAGTTTACAATCCCATAAAGTGCAGTATAGCTGCTGCAGTATAGTCCTAACCCTGCTCACATTTCTACACAGACAGGTTCCTTAGGAACATTACATTTATTATATCAGCTATTAAATAACTGAAGAGAAAATCCTACAAGTGTTGGAAATGATCACTCTCTGCTATTCGTTCTGATCATTTTGTGAAACCTTTAGAGACTGAGTCATAGCATTCACAGAGGATCTTACATAAACCATACTTATCTATTTTTTTTTATTGTTCTTTTATATAGAACCTGTCTTCAGAAAATGTATGAAAAGACCTTTAAAGAAAATGTCTCCTAAAGCACTGTGTATCATAGGCAATTGTTATTTTTTAAATACATTTTTGCCTTTACTTATTTCTATTACTTGTTGCTGCTGATCTCCTGCAGCCTCTTCTGATCTCCAAGCACTCATACAATGGCTGCAAGGCATTTCTCAGGGTGGATTTCCTGATGGTGATCACAGCGGACCATGCCAACGTAATGTGTGTTGATATGGTCGCTTGTAGTCTTCATCAGAAGCCTGTCAACAGAGTGGCAAAGCAGCAACATAATAGAGAGACCTGGAAGGAGTGTTGCCACCAGGAAATTCTTGCACAAGAACCTTGATTGCAAAATCACCAGGTATTACATTAATGGAAGCAGACTTTGAAAATTACATTACCATGGTAACATGGGATTTTAGCGCTCAGGTAAGTTGATGTCCAATACTGAATATCTCAAACACCTTTATTCAACAACCAAGTTCAACAGTGCATTGGCAATTTTTATCTAATTCCCTGTTCTCCATTGTGAGCATACAGATACGATTCCAAGAGGCTGTCCATATGACACACAAATGTGTATGTATTACAAATAACTTAGAGTAAAGCAGACCATACATGGCTAAAACAAATTGTTCGAAAAAGTTTTCAATAAGCCTGATCGTTCAACTTTAGAAACATAAGTGGGCGCATTTCCATTCTTGCAAATACAAAGTTTTATGCTAAAAGAAATTTGTTGTGTAATGGAACGACTTTCTAAACATTAATAGGGTAATTGATCATATCTAATTTGAAAAAACGTACAACACGTGCATTGATCGACAAAAAAATTACCATTAACGTCATTAATGATCGATAATATGTCGAAAAGTTTGGAAAACAATTAGATACAATGATGATAACACTAACGATTTTCTATCCATGTTAGCCAGCTTAACATTCTAGGTTTCATGATGATACTAAAGAAGATTAGTATGCATTAAAGAAAAGGAGAGAAAGGGTCTGTTCATTGATTCCCACTCATGGGTACCCAAAGCCCTTCCTATCCTTCACCACAGATCTGCGGCTCACTTCAAATATTATTAAAGGAATCAATTAAAATGAAGAACTAGAGGACTCACTAGGACAGTAATTAAGATACATATCAAGCTCTTCCCAGTGTTCCCAGTTTATCAATTCACTGTACATGTCATCACTATTTCATTTAAATGACCCCACCTGCCATTATGGGATGTCAACTGTGATGCAACACAATGCTGTAAATTGAAGCGTTTCTTATCATATAGAGCTGAGCACACATCAATACGCCACTCTGCTCATTCATGTATGTACTGGATCTTAACTTCTCAGTTCTTCCATTCGTGGTGTTTTTTTCCTAATATCTTTGTCTACAGTAGTTTTTCAAGGTTATTTCTTAGAACCCCTGAAAAGCCTAGCTCTTGTGTTTTCCAGGCTTCACAAAGCAGCATGTCTCATGTCTATGTCTGTACTACGCAGGACCTGAACAGGGAGGTCGAATCCCAGCAGGCTGTGATCTCTTGTCACTCTACTAACTTAATTTATCAAATATCCTATAGAGACTCCATTAGAAAGTGGACATTTTAAGAAATAGTGCATTGTGTCTTCTCATGGATCCTCCCTAGGATTACAGAAGAGAACTCACTTGAAGACAATGGTAGCTTGGCTGTAAGCGTCACCTTAAAGGGGTTGTAAAGGTACAATTTTATTTTCCTAAAAAGCTTCCTTTACCTTAGTGCAGTCCTCCTTCACTTACCTCATTCTTCAATTTTGCTTTTAAATGTCCTTATTTCTTCTGAGAAATGCTCACTTCCTGTTCTTCTGTCTGTAACTGCACACAGTAATGCAAAGCTTTCTCCCTGGTGTGGAGTGTCATGCTCGCCCCCTCCCTTGGAATACAGGAGAGTCAGAACGCCCACTAACACACAGTTCCTTTCTCTATCTGCAACGTAGAGAGCGTCCTGACTCTCCTGTATTCCAGGGGAGGGGTTGAGCACGACACTCCACACCAGGGAGAAAGCCTTGCATTACTGTGTGGAGTTACAGACAGAAGAACAGGAAGTGTGGATTTCTCAGAAGAAATAAGGACATTTAAAAGCAAAATCCAAGGATGAGGTAAGTGAAGGAGGACTGCACTAAGGTAAAGGAAGCTATCTAGGGAAAAAATAATTCCTTTACAACCCCTTTACTAAGGTAAAGGAAGTTATTTTATTTTTTTATTTTTTTTACCTTTAGGCTGCATTTACACCTAGGCGTTTTGTCGCCTGAAGCGCGACGCTACAATACGCTGGAGGGGAAAAATAACATTGTTCTCTATGGAGATGGTTCACATCTCCACGCCGAACGCCTGAAGCTCAAACAAGTCCCGGACCCTTTTTTGTTCCACATATCGGGCGGCTTCGGCGTTCGGCATAGCCGACAATGACCTGTACAAACCGGGGTTTAAAACGGCGCGTTTTGTCGCGGCAAATCGCGGTACAGAACGCCGCAATTTGTCGCGGCAAATCGCCGGTACAAAACGCCGCAAATCGCTACGCTAAGGTGTGAATGCAGCCTAACAACCCCTTTAAGTCAGGCATGTCGAAAGTCCAGTCCGTGGGCCAATTGCAGCCCGTAGTCCAGTTTCATATGGTCCCACTGGTAATTTGGATATATATACTGTATTTATTGGCGTATAACACTCACTTTTTTACCCTGAAAATAGAGGGTAAACTGTGCCAGGGGGTTGTGGAAAGTTTTTTCCTGAAACTTCCCTCTTAAAGTTAGGGTGCCCGTTATACGCCTGTGCGTGTTATACGCCGATAAATACGGTATATGTGTATATATCTTTTGTGGTCTTATTGCGACTTGTTTTATTTTTATTTACCCTGATTACATCCTTGGGATTCCGACATTTCTATTGATAAGCTAATGTTTTAACAGACTTTTTTTTTTTTTTTTAAGAACAGCACATGGGTGGATTTCCTTACATGCAAATAAGTAAAGAATAAAAACCAGAGATTTCAGTTTAGTGAACAGGAAGTTGCAAGGATACTGGATTTTTAGCAGGATTTCTTTTGTGTTTGCAGGAAATGTATTTAGCCTGAAAAAAATAATTAAATTTGGCACCACATCTAGGGACAGTTAAGATGCAATATTATTTGATTTGTGTTTTTGGGTTTAGACACACTTTACGTAACAATGGCACCATTCTCTACCCATTTAATTATTGACATAAACTCAGATGACAGGAGAGATCCAGGCATAGGAAGCCATAATTAAAAGGTCCCAGTCATATAGGAAAGTGGCAGGGACAAGTGAAAGCTGTAAGAGAACACAAGTGTATGGGAAGAGATTAGAGTAGTAAGTGCTGCCACAAGAATGTTAAGCCTTGAATGAGAGGAGGAGAGTTTTGTAATTAACACAGACGTGAATGGGAAGCTGGCAGCAAAAGATATCCAAGTGGTAATGAAAAGCTGTGAATCTAATGATGATCTGTTGAACAGATCGTGATAATAAGAGGGATCAGTCCCTTTAAAATATCACCTATTTTACATGACATTGTACCTTACAGTTTTCTATAATTTGTGCAGCATTTGGGACGTCTTACACTAGCAATTACAATTTCCCAGTCCCACGTTATCTTTGGATCTTCTTGGAAATAATTTCATATATAAAATTATGTTTTCTAAGAAAAAGCAACATTTGATTGTCTCTCGCTTGAACTGTACATTTACATGTATTTTTCAGCTACTGTAAAACGGATCTTGTAAGAAGAATTTCTGGTTGCACATTGCCAACATAAATATCTACAGAGGCCTGTGACGTTATCATCAGTACAATGCTTCCATTGTTAGAGCTGGGGATGGTAAAGGAAAAAAAGGAAAAAAAAAGGTAATATGCAGTACATTTGCTACAAAGCACTTAAAGGGAAAAAGGCACCTCAAACATCTTGCTATACATGTCAAGCTTACTGTGGCTCCTCAGTATAAAAATGTATTTTTGTGCCAAATTGGGATTCCCTACATTCCAAAACCTAGAAATGTAGACATGTGTTTGTTCTGACATTATGCTGTACAATACATTATGGAAGATGAACTAGTACAAACCACCTCAATGGGGCACAAGAAAGTCACTTATCAAAAATAAATAAACCCAATGTGATATAGTATACTCCATTCCGACTGTAACATCTTATCTTCCGTTTTAGGCTGGCCATACATGTTCAATTTTCTTGTACAATTTTCTTTTAGATTTACCAAAAACCATATAATATGAGGTCAAACTAAACAACACTTTCAATTGTATGCAATCAGGCAGGCCCTTGCACTACATGGTTGACGGTAAATCTAAAGAAAATTGCACAGAAAATTGCACAGAAAATTGTATCATGTATGGCCAGCCTTACTAAAATATTCTTACAAATTCTCTTGTTAAAAAAAAAAAATATTCTTACAAATTGTTGTGTCTTGTTTACAGGGATTTACCAGTTTTAAAGCAAACCCTTTTCACTGAAAAAAAAGTAAATCTTTACAAACCGGAGAAGTTACAATTGAAAATATAGTGAAAAGAAATATAAGCAATAATTTCAATGAACCCAATAGCAGAAAGATCAATAAATCCATACGTATATAGACATATGTATTTGTTATGTACTATATCTTGACCTTTTCTATGAAAGTCAAACTTGGCTCTGCCAATCCCACCTTCCAAAATACTCTATTGGTTCCTTAATGGATAGCTATACTTTCAAAACAACTAAACCCCAACAGCCTTCCTCATAATCCCCATTTTAGCTGTACTTCGTTCTACATACTTTAGATTACCAACTTGGGCTAGAACAGTGGTTCTCAACCCCTCTAGTGCTGTGACCCCTTCATAACATATTCCCTAACAGTAGAAAAATAAATTGTAGCGTGGGTTGTCAGCACCCAAGGCAAGACAAGTAATCTGCACCCCTAACCCACTTACATTTAGCACCCCTACAAGTTCCTTTCACTCGTACAGTATTAAAACCCCTCATGGTACATTTTAGGATGTACCATTATTTCTCTTTGTTCTCCTTTCTTTCCCTTTTATCTCTCTCTATCCTAATTTCTTGTTTTTGTTTTGTTTTTCCCTATCCCTCTCTCTAGCCATGTTTCTTGTTCTTTCTCTCCCTTTTTCTTTGTTCATCTCCCTCTTTTCCTCTCCCTTCCATGTATTCGCTATTTTTATTTCTTCTCTTGCTCCTTGGGTGGGATGAGTGGATTAGGTGCTCTTGATCAAGGTCATCTGCTGTTCTGAGAACTGTAGTGGGGACTTTTAACGGCAAAAAAGAAGAGAAAGAAAGGCACACCAGCCTAGTGTGTTACCGTTGACAATTTAATAAAATAAAATAATAATTGCAAAACTACTCACAAGGAAAATGACATAGTAGGCTTATCAACAACGATGTGGTAGATACCCCTCGAACCACACTCCAGAATAGGGGGGATAGAGGTGTGTCACTGCCGGCTGACGCGTTTCAAGGCAACAAGGACCTCTTCATCAGAGCCCAGCAGCACTGCTTGATCAAGGTCATCTGCTGATCTGAGAACTGTACCGTGTCTCCAGCTTCACTATGTCTCCAGCTCTGTGGTGTCTCGCAGACCTCTAGTCTCTGCCCCCAACCATGCCATGAACTGAATGGGCGGCTGCGAAGAGGCTGAGTGGGCCGCCGCGGGCTCCAGGGACAGCCCTGCTGGGCAGCCGCGAAAAGGCTGGGAGAGTGGTGCGGGCTTCAGGAACAGCCTAGCATTTGGTGACCCCTGGCAAATAGTAATTTGACCCCCAAGGGGGTCCCGACCCCCAGGTTGAGAACCACTGGGCTAGAAGCTGTGATTTACATTTGGTGGCACCCTAATCCTATTCCCAGTTGGTGCAGCTCTTTAAACATTGCTTTTCTTCTTTTTGTGGTACTTCATGGCTCTACTGGATTGGAAGAGGACCAGAGTGCTGCTTGTTATTGATCGTAGCATCATCTTTACAGAGTTCCCTAGCTGATTTGAGGTTTGTACAAACAGGGGGTATAGTTAGAATTGAGAGGATGTAGAGCTAGGATTTGGTGGTTCAATTAACTATTAAAGGGGTTGTAAAGTTTTGTTTTTTATTTTCTACATAGGTTCTTTTAAGCTAGTGCTTAGTTGGTTCACTTACCTTTTCCTTCAATTTCCCTTCTAAATTTTTTCACTTCCTGTTTCTCTACCGTAAGCTTGCCCCCATTATCCGAGCCGTTCTGGCTGAGGGTTAGTCAGCCAGAACAGCTTACTGAGGAGGTACAGGAAGAAAGAAATTCAGACAAAGAAAACAACATTTAGAAGGGAAATCGAAGGAAAGGGTAAGGAACCTATTTATAAAATAAAAAACGAACCTTTACAACCCCTTTAATGTGATAAATAGCTGCACTGACCATTGGTGGGGCTTAGGATTGTGAAGGCCATGACCAAGTATAAGGCCACGTACACACGATCAGTCCATCCGATGAGAACGGTCCAAAGGACCGTTTTCATCGGTTAACCGATAAAACCGACTGATGGTCTGATGTGCCTACACACCATCGGTTAAAAAACCGATCGTGTCAGAACGCGGTGATGTAAAACACAACGACGTGTTGAAAAAAACGAAGTTTAATGCTTCCAAGCATGCGTCGACTTGATTCTGAGCATGCGCAGCTTTTTAACCGATGCTTTTGCATACTAATGATCGGTTTTGACCTAGGCGTCCATCGGTTAAATTTTAAAGCAAGTTCTCTTTTTTTTGACCGAAGGATAACTGACCAATGGGGCCCACACACGATCGCTTTGGACCGATGAAAACTGACCTTCAGTCCATGTGTACGTGGCCTAACTTCTATATTTGCATATGTATAGCATCAACTGCCTATCTCTGATCATTATGAAATGGGGTTATCAGTTGTTTAAGAATTTTTCACTATAATCCGAGTTATCCAAATGATCATTTTTTTTATTAAACAAATGATATGTTTTGTAGGCTACTTAATACTCCCTTATCACCCACAGCCAATCTAAGAATATAGACTGAATAATGTATAAGTGATTGCTATAACCCACTACAGTCAACCTGTCACAACCCTTATAGCAAGATCAAAGACATCAATAGATGATCATCACATTTGGTTTAACTCATTCTGTCTTTTTGTCATAACGTCTACTGGTGATAAGGTTGAACAAGGCTGACCACACATGTGTAGGGCAGCCTGACTTAACCAAGTGAAAAACATGAGCTGCCTGATCTGTAACAGATTTTTGTTTTTCATCCATTGTGATGGCCAACTCTGACTGATCTTGATCTTTTGCACCTGCTCTAAATTTCTGGATTATGTTTGAATAATAGCAGTGGTCATAGGATCACAGGATACAATGGTCAATACTGGATTAAAGCTAGTCATAAGATGGATGAAAAGTTGTCCGGGTTCAGCAGGGACCAACAGAATTTCAATCCAGCTTTGGTGGTAACTATTTAAAAAGTCAATTGAATGATCTACCCTTTTCGTACGGGACTGTTGGTATATTATCATTCGATCGGGAGTTTGAGTGGCTGCAGCACTGATCAATGCATACTGACAGCAGATGAGTCCTCGTAGTCAGAATACAATAGCACGGGGAGGATTCCTTCATCCACCTTGAATGTGTGGATCAGGGAATCCGTTCGGTTGTTTTTGATCAGCTGGCTGAATTATCCAAAAAAATAAATAAAAAATAAATCTATCTCTGGCCAGCTTAACCTTTCCCAGCTATCTAACCAAATACCTGCTGTCCTCTAAAGTCTCATTCACCTTGTATAAAATCAGTTATTTGCAAACTGGGCCTAACATAGCCTAATCTACATTGTAATCAGGTTGTGCATTAACATCATCTTATTCAGACACTTGTTGGCATGTTACACTTTTCTACAATTCCTTTAATTATTGTGTATATTGACCTGTGAAGCACAAACTGTGCCTATTAACCACTTCCCCTTTCGTCGTTCCCCGCGCGCTCCAGAGCGCGCAGTGGGGAACTTCTGTGCTGGCCGTGTCCCTTGGACACAGCCAATCACAGATCGCCGCGAACGGCCAATCAGAGTGGCCGTTTGCGATGCGATCTGTGCGGCGAATGAGAGATGATCTCATATGTAAACATATGAGATCATTTCTCATTGCCGGCTCTCACAATGACAGCGTCCTGTCAGGGAGAGAGGAGACCGATCTGTGTCTCTTGTACATAGGGACACAGATCGGTCACCCCCCAGTCACCCCCTATCCCCCTAGTTAGAACACTATACAGGGAACATATTTAACCACTTCCTCAACCCCTAGTGTTAACCCCTTCCCTGCCAGTCACATTTATACAGTTATTAGTGCACATTTATAGCACTGATTGCAGTATAAATGTGAATGGTGCCAAAAATGTGTCCGATGTGTCCGCCATAATGTCGCAGTCACAATAAAAATCGCAGATCGCCGCCATTACTAGTAAAAAAATAATAATAAAAAATAATAATTCTGTCCCTTATTTTGTAGGCGCTATAACTTTTGCGCAAACCAGTCACTTATTGCAAATTTTTTTTTACCAAAAATATGTAGAAAAATCTGTATCGGCCTAGACTAAATTTTTTTTTATTTTTATTTTTAAATTGGGCTATTTTTTATAGCAACAAGTAAAAAATATTGTATTTTTTTCAAAATTGTCGTTTTTTTTGTTTATAGCGCAAAAAATAAAAACCGCAGAGGTGACCAAATACCACCAAAAGAAAGCTCTATTTGTGGGGAAAAAAGGACGTCAATTTTGTTTGGGAGCCACGTCGCACGACCGCACAATTGTCAGAAATAGCTGAAATTTCACCTGGTCAGGAAGGGGGTATACATGCCCAGTAAGGAAGTGGTTAAATTATTTGACCCCGTTGGAAGTTTTCATATTTTATTGTCATAGAACATTAATTCACATTGGATTTCATTTGGTTTTTAACACTAACAGAAATATACTTTTCAATGTCAAAGTGAAAACATACTTCTGCAAAGTGACTTATACATTTCAATGAACATTTTCAAAATGACTGACTGCATACAGTAAGTAGCAAATTATTTTCCAAGGCCACATAATTAGTAAAATGGAGATCACCTCTGCATACCCAATAGGTTTTAGGCGATTGTAATGTCCACCCTAAGATGTGTCAGTATCCTTGTAAAACCCACACCATGAAAAAAAAAAAAACACTCCAAACAACTCTGCGATAGAATGGCTTATATTGGTGACAATCCACATATGTTGGAGATTTACATTATATAATCATTGAAATGGTAACAAAGAGCATTGGTGCTCCGAAAGAGTATTTACTTACCATGATGCCAAATTTCAGGGTGCCCATGAAAGAATGACCCAATTCCATGGCCAATAAATTGGGGACAGACTTGGAGTTTGTTCTCCTCAGCAATGCGGCTTCATAAAAATAAAATAAAAATTAAAATTAAATTAACACATTTCTTTTTACAGAGTTATTATTCATTTTGTAATTATAGTTATTCCATGAGCGACACAAACTTGGCCTCAGCCATGGGGGAATTAAAAAAAAAAAACAGCTATATACTGTATTATGAGACAGAGCAGGGACGGGTTGCAGCCTCTGAGATTTCCCCCCCAATTCCTGTTGGGGCAGAAAGTGATAGGAACCAGGGCTGTTTTAATGAGAGGGCACACCTGGGCACTGCACAGGGGCCCCAGCTCCATGGGGGGCCCCTGCACTTTGCCCAAAGCATCTGGTCCTTGAGCCCACGCTGCCCACGCAGGCCCCATGATGGCACTGAGAGTGATAGATACACAGGGAAGGCAGTCTGCATCCTACCTACTTGATGTCAGTTTACCTTCACTGTCATCATTGTAGGGGCCCCAGAGCATTACTTTGCCCAGGGGCCCATGATGCTATTAAGACGGCCCTGATAGGAACACAGACAAAAACAATATTACATTTTAGCAAACTGAGAAAGCGAAGTTCTGACATTGCGTTTCTGTCTGTGCTTTTCTGTCCAAGTGACAACTTGTATGGGCATCACTAGAACCAGAAACAAGGAGACAATTTTTGCCACTGGGGACAACACTGTTGCTATTTTAGCCTCTGTTGGAGAGAGAGAGGGGAACGGGTATTCAGAAAAATTTACAACAGGATTCAGAAAATAATAGCAACTTTACAAAATTTTTTACTTTACCCAAAACTGTGGGAAAAAAGTTTTAGCTGAAGTGGGATCTTATGGACAGTGGCGTCACTAGAGTTGGTGTCACCCGGGACGATAGTCCCCGCTCAGTACAGACCCCCCTCCACTAACTACAGACCCCCTCCCACAGTATAGATACCTTTTCCTCAGTACAGACCCCCCCCACTAAGTGCAGACCCCCCCTCCATCCATATAGACCCCCCTCCCTCAGTACAGACACCCCCTCAGTGTAGTACAGGTACCTCCCACCTAAGTGCAGACCCCTCCCAGCAGTACAGACCCCCTCAGTGAAGACGTCACATCATCACACAGTGCAGTGCCGCTCGCTGGCTCAGTAGGGGAGCGGAGGAAGAGAAAGGAGGACACAGACACACACACTAGGCACGGCTGCGGCCACGGCGCTGGAGATGTAATGTTGTTTCCAGCCCAGCGGCTGCAGGGTGATTCAGTCAGCAAAAAACCCCACAAAAAATAAATAAAAAATCCTCACCGTCAGGATGGTGTCACCCCTCTAGCGGGTGTCAATCGGGGGCGGACCGCACCCCCCGCGCAACGCCTCTGCTTATGAATTACAGGGTAGTAACACCTGCCCCAAAGGGAAGTAGGGAACGTGGGTACTTCTTAAAGAGGAGTTCAAGTTTGGCATTTTTTACATAGTAAAACTGGTCCAGCGTGGACCAATGTAACTACGCATGCACAGTTGGCCCAAAGGTTTGCATACCCTGTCAGAAATTGTGAAATTTTGGCAGTGATATTGAAAATATGGCTGATCACACCAAAAAACTGTCTTTTATTTAAAGATCATATAAAGCCATTTATTATCATATAGTTGTTTGGGTCCATTTTCAATCACAATAACAGAAATCACCCAAATGGCTCTTATCAAAAGTTTATACACCCATGAATGTTTGGCCTTGGTACAGTCCAGACACCTGTGATGTATTTCAGTCATCTTGCAAACCTGACCTGTTAGCGGGCCCTGAGGACAGGGTTGATGAACAGTGCAATAGAACACCTTTGGGATGATTCCGAGCGGAGACTGCGAGCCAGGCCATATCAGTGGCCTGACCTCACAAATGCGCTTCTGGAAGAATGGTTACACATTCCCATAGACACACTCCTAAACCTTGTGGACAGCCTTCCCAGAAGAATTTAAGCTGTTTAGCTGAAAAGGGTGGGCCAAGTCAATAATGAAACCTAAAGACTGTGGGCCAGATTCTCGTAGTTTTGCTCGCCGGCGTAGCGTAAGCCATTTACACCACGCCACCGCAACTTAACAGAGCAAGTGCCGTATTCTCCAAGCACTTGCTCCGTAAGTTGCGGCTGCGTAGTGTAAATGGCTCGGCGTAAGGCCGCGTAATTCAAAGGGGGCTGTTTGTATTTAAATTAAGCTCGCCCCCGCGTCGATCGAACTGCGCATGTGCCGCCCGCAAAAATAGCCCAGTGCGCATGCTCCAGCTCACTTCGGAAAACGTTGTTGAAAACGACGTGATCGTCACTTATTCACTGCCCTATTCGCGAACAACTTAGTAAAACGACGTAACCGACAGAAAACGACGCTGACCCGACGCCATACTTAACATGGCAACGACGGAACTTCGTAAACCTACCCCTCATATATCAGGGGTAGATTTACGCTTACGGAAACAATGTAAACGACGAGGGGGCGGCGCAAAAACGTTCGGGAATCGGCGTATTAGGCTCATTTGCATAGGCAAATGAGAAAACAACGTAAAGGCCACCTAGCGTCCAGGAAAGTAATTACATCTACGATCCAACTGTGTAAGTGTTTTACACCTGTCGGATCTTCACTGTATCTATGTGTAAGTGATTCTAGGAATCACACGCATAGATACCCAGTAAAGAAAACAGAGATACGACGGTGTTTCCTGCGATACACCGTCGTATCTCTTTTGAGAATCTGGCCCTAAGACTGGGATGACCTTAAAGTTCATGTAAAGGCAGGCATCCCAATACTTTGACAATATAGTGTACTTACAAAGTTTTAAAAAAACATACTTTTGGCCAACGTATTCTCTACTTAGCAACCTTTCCTGTTTACGATAATGTAGCGATATGAAACTAAACAATCTCACAAATAAATCCATAAAAGTAGTCTAAAATGTTATTTTAATTGCATAGCACATCTAAGGTCTGCATACAGTGTACAAATGCAAGTACAATTTACATAGGTTGGCTAGGCTGGTAAATGTCCTAACCTCGGAAAATGATGCGGCACTAGCAGAGGTTAACATCATGGTAAAAGCATAGTGTTCCACATAGAAAATGTAATGCAAATGATATGCAGATGTGCAGTTATCATAAATATGCCCGATTCATTACGATCTATTAAAATTAATTTGGGTAAATAATGTTATGCTTAATATGGCATGTCTATAAATGGCACTAGGTATAATTTATGGCAAATTAACTGTAAGCTGATGATGGATTTTAAAAATCGACCAACACATTTAGGAGGACTTGAAAATACAAGTCATATTAAAGTAATATTTATTAAACCCAAATACCACAAAGGCAGCCTGACAAACCTGGCTCTGCAATCCATCTCATAGGGGAAAACATATTCTTGATTTATCATTTTTAAAATTGTTGTTTTAGTTTAATTAAAAAAGACCTCCAAAGTGAATTGGTAAAGAGATCAGCACAGGCTTCTTGCCTTGTCGCTGTCTGGCCTCCAGTGAATCCACAGTGGCCCCTTGTAGGAATAATGTTAGGACAGCTGAAGTGGATCATTGGTGCGTTGGGAAACTTCTGCAGATCTGCAAATCTCCCCTACCTGGGTCAAATCTAATACAATCGGAAATTCCGACAAGAAAACCGTGGATTTTTTTCCGACTGAATTTTGGCTCAAACTTGTGTTGCATAAACACGGTCACACAAAATTTAGACTTTCAAGAACGTGGTGACGTACAACACTACGACGAACCGAGAAAAATTAAGTTCAATGATTTTGAGCATGCATGTTTTTTTTTCGCTTCGGAATTGCATACAGACGATCGGATTTTTCCCGTCTGAAAATTTGAGAACCAGCTCTCAAATTTTTGCTGTCGGAAAATCCGACAGAAAAAGTCCGATGGGTTCTGCACACAGTTGGAATTTCCGACCAAAAGCTCACATCAAACTTTTCTTGTCAGAAATTACAATCGTGTGTACGCAGCATTATACCAGCCTTTAGTTTTTTTTTTCTTTGTAATAGTACCTCCACATATTATAAAAAAAGTTGCCATTCACAACCCACTCTCTCCATGCTCCAGCAATACTCTGCTCTTCCTTCATCCTATGTCAGTCACTTCTGAGCTAAAAGCACCTAGCATGATGCAATCCACTTCCTGTGAGCCCAGGGTGTCAAACCAACTCTCTGGGCGTGCGTCCTCGTGTCACCCCAGGCTCAAGGAGCTTCACGCAGAGAATGGTGCTGTCATTAGTACATGAGCCCATTCTTGCTGCAGGTGTGAATGGTTCTCTCATAATGTGCTATTACCTGAGCATACAAGTACATCAGGGCATAAAACAGCAAAAGCCCCCCCCCCCCCACAAAAAATAAAAAAAGGGGGGGTTTATTACTGCTTTAGATTAGCTAATTTCTATCCAATTTGTATCTTCTATGTTATACTGTAGAAGCTCACCATACAAGTCTTTAAAGCCCAATCCCAGTTTTTGGTAGGGTAGGGGATTGGGTTGATGTTGGTGAGGAAGGGTGGCCCCAGGTATTGAGGGACTTTTCAGCTAATCAATTCCATTTTTGTTGGTTGTCAATGATCACTTTGTATCTAGAGTATTGTAACTTATGCCTCGTACACACGACCAGTTTTCCAGTCTGGAAAACTGCCACTATAGCTCTTGTCGGGAAAAGCTGGCCGTGTGTCCATGCATCCATGGCAGTTTTCCCGGCGGTCTTTTTTCTGGCAGCTTTGCTATGGTAAACACTGCGATGCAGCATACTGTGACAGGAACTCAGGTAAATCTGTGGGTGTTGTCACAGACGGGAGATACATTTCTGCCTTGTTTAGACAATTCACCAATTACTATCAGGTGTCGGCTGCAGAGGTAACCAGAAAGGTTTAGGACATTGGATAGCTTCAGCTGTTCAGAATGAGGCAATTAAGGCCTCTATAAATTATCCAGAGGATTACTACTGATTGCTGCATCCTGAGGCTTTTTGAGTTAAGGAGAGCAGTGATCGGAGAAAGACTTCTAAAGGTGAGGTGGTGGTGATTTTTCGGTGTGATAAAAGTCGAAAAGACTATTGTTTTTCTGCTGTATGACCAGCAGTGTCTGCCCAGCAGTAGGCTGTGCCAGACTCCATAGATAGGTTCCTGTGTTGTGAAGGTAGACGCCCAAATGGCCAGGGTTTATTTTATGTTTTGTTTTGTTTATGCTGTTTGGATGCTTGCACTTGTTTCCAGCAATATGGAAGAATAAACCATAATCTTTGTTTTAAACCATCCTCGGCTGCCTCTCTGTATAGTTCAGTGTGTAGTGAACCCACCCAGGGGGTTACACACACCCGCTACCGAGCTAACCCCTTACAATACACACGGCCGTGTTTGCCGGCTAAAGCTCTCATGGCAGTTTTTTCCTGCCAGGAAAGCCAGCCATGTGTAGGGTAAAAAAGCTGCCGAGCAGGTTCTCGGCTTTCCCCTTGGGTTTCCCAGCAGTAAAAAGTCAGCTGGGAAAACCGTACGTGTGTACGAGGCATTAAAGGGGTTGTAAAGGTAATTTTTTTTCCCTAAATAGCTTCCTTTACCTTAGTGCAGTCCTCCTGCACCCACCTCATCCTTCCATTTTGCTTTTAAATTTATTTTTTTCTTCTGAGAAATCCTCACTTCCTGTTCTTCTGTCTGTTACTCCACACAGTAATGTGAGGCTTTCTCCCTGGTGTGGAGTGTCATGCTCACCCCCTCCCTTGGACTATAGGAGAGTCAGGACGCTCACTAACACACAGCTCCTTTCTCTATCTGCAACATAGAGAGCGTCCTGACTCTTTTGTAGTCCAAGGGAGGGGGTGAGCATGACAGTCCACACCAGGGAGAAAGCCTTGCATTACTGTGTGGAGTTACAGACAGAAAAACAGGAAGTGAGGATTTCTCAGAAGAAATAAGGACATTTAAAAGCAAAATTGAAGGATGAGGCAAGTGAAGGAGAACTGCACTAAGGTAAAGAAAGCTATTTAGGGAAAAAAATTGTACCTTTACAACCCCTTTAAGCCTCGTACACACAATGAGATTATTGGACGATTGATTGTCCGTTTTTTTTGCATGCTAGTCTCCAAATCGAAAAAGAAAAAAATTAAGGAGGTTACTAAAGTACGAAAATTTTTGTACAACAGAATAAAAATTTGGAAGTGATGTAATGTGTTGTAGTGTATTTGTATTGTATATTCGAATGATATATTGTTTTAATTAAACAAAAATTTGTTCGGGTTTGTCGCTTTAGAAAGTGTACTAACAGAGTATCTTACGATTGCTTCAAAATCTGTATTTTTTTGTACGATTTTCCAATCGTGTGCATGGGCCTTTACACCCTTTTTCAAATATTACTTTGATATTCAATTTATTTTTCTACAAAAAAAAAACAAAAAACATCTATTATCAGTATTATTTGTTTTCTGTGTTTGTCCTGTTTTGGGACCAATGGAAGTCAGTGGGAGAGCCTGTGTGTCTTTGCCTGCTTTCACCACTGACAACTAGGAAAAAAGAGGGTTGGCTAAACAGAGCCCCACATTTTTATTTCTATGCTTTTCATATGCGTTTGGCTGTTAGAGACACAAAGCCATCAAACAATAAGAGGTCTATTTATAAAGCATTAAATGTCAGATTTACAGAAGAATTGCCATATATTTGTTGACAAACCATTTTCTCTGAAAGCACTTTATTCATTATGTTGATTTGCACTCACCCTCCAGTCTCCTAAATACTGGCCAATGGTGAAAAATGTGTAGCTAATGCAAGCTAATCTTGGCAAGTGAATTTGTCTGGTTTCACCCAGCTGTAACAGACAGACACACACAGGCATTTTTTCACAGAAGGTTTTTTTTACCCATGAAACTGGTAGTATGTTGTATGGGCCACAGATCTTTTTTTGGATCGAGTAGGAAAGGGTTAGAACCTTGGTTAAAGGAGAAGTACAGCCAAAGCTTGTTTGGCTGTACTTCTCCTGTGGATAACAGGAGTGAAGTTCATTCTGCACTCCTGTGACCTATTTTCAGCTGACAGTGGGCTGAAGCCCGTTGTCAGCTGACATAAGGCTGGGGCCAGATCCAGACAATGAAGTCGTGATTTGCCCACATGCCTGGACCGACACCTGGTTTAGCCTCTCGGCAAGCCACAGAGCCTGAGCTGGCTGCTCATGCCCCCTTCACAGCCCAGCACTCCATGAGCGAGGGGGTGGGGAGGGGGGCAGAGCAGACTGATCAGGAGAACTGAGCGATCAGTGGTGTTTCATCGCTCGGTTCTCAGTCTTCGAACCAGCGGGTGACAGATGACATCCACCTAGGTAAGCATGATTTTGAAAAAAAAACAAAAAAAAGAGGGAGCTGTGGTGGCTCAACGTGATTGGCACTGCGCTGACAAGCCATTCACCTCTGCAGCCAAGGGTTCGGATCCCGGTCTTGGCTACATGTGAATTGAGTTTGGTGGTCTCAGCCCGGCTCCCGGTGGGTGTGCTATGCAAGGTACGCCTGTGCTTAGTACGCCCACCCCCCCCCCCACAAAAACCACCACACTTGCACGCACACAAAATTGGTTTAAAAACACATGCACTTTGGCCATGCGGTCTCTTAAAATAAAGAGAGGCGAAGGACCTACGGGGCTGGCTGGGTGGGCTAGGCCCCCTCACTCCCTCATAGGGGGAGTCCCTCTGCCCCATTGGGGTCCCGTTGGGCCCCAGTTGGGCTCCCAAGAGGAGCAGGTAGGGCGGGGTGAGTGGGAGGCCCCCCTTCACACCCGCCATTGCCACCAGGGGCATGGAGAAGGATGGCGATTGCCTCCGGGGGGAGGGTCTGCCTACTCCCAACTCCTGCAGTCCGGCTCCTCTCTCTCGACTTCACGCACAAAAATACACTTTAAAAAAAAAAAAAAAAAAAACATACAAGTTTTTTTGTTCATGTTGGGAAAATTACATCTTTCTTTCTCTCCCAAACACACCTATCATTGTAAATACTGTACATGTTTAAAAAGTGAGTAGATCCGTGACCTGCGTAAGTATAGTGTCAAGTTCTGCCTTCAATGGCCCCGTCGGGGATTGTTTGTGACTAAGCTCCAGGGCCTGAAGTTTGTCAAGTAGGGAGGTCAATTGAGCAGTCCTCAGCCGTTTAAGTCTTGCACCGTGCTTTATGAGGGTAATACTGTACATGTTAAATACAATACCAACCAGTGAAATGCCATCAGTGATTGGTTGCTATGGATTACTGTACATTATTATTGCTGTATATTTTGATCTATTGAACAGACATGGCTGTGTTTCAGATTTGAATGATTACATGCATTCATTTGAAGAAGTTGATTTTTTTTCCAATCACTGTCCATGGTACTGAACCAATTGACTAGCTGAATTTGGGGTATGGTCATGAAGGGGTTAATATTTATAAAACATATGTTCTTTAATAATTTTCATCAACTGTAATTTAAACATGTGTTTTGCTTTCAACATTTCCGGGCATGTGGATTTAAAAACATTGGTCAACGCGAATTAAAAGTAAAGATACTTCCCTGTAATAAGAATAATTCTTTATCCTTCTGCCTTTTGATCACATGGTCGCTGCCATAAGATCTTCAGGGACTTATATTTAGGTAGTGCTGGGCAGTCAATCACTCAGAGACCGCGACAATGACTCTTAGGTATATGGTATTACTTTAAAGGAACTGCAGTTTGCTCACATAATTTGTAATAAAAATATCTTTGCCATTCTGAAGCTTCCCTCTAACCACTTTGCATATTATTTTATATATACTGTGATTCTGTGTTTGCCAAATATGCTGCAGAAATCTCCCTCCATTAAGTCTGGCTGCAGCCATTTTAATTGTGGGCAGCTGAAGCTGCTGCCTGTTCACTTCCTGGATTCACACAGACACACAAAGGGCACACCTCCAGTTCTTCAGCTCTCATTTGCCCTCTTATGACTGATCCCCCCTCCCTTCCTGTCAAACTCTTAGGAGAGTGAGACAGATAGAGAGCTGTGTACGATGTCATAAGCCTAGGCTTTTTTCCAGACAAGAAACAGGAAGTGGGCTGTATAAGGCATCTACTGGCAGAAAAAAATGTTTTGTTATCCAAAGTTTAAACAAGGGCAGAAGATTTAATAGATGGAAAGATGAAAAAAATGACTGAAGGTCCGCTTTAACCACTTGCCGACCAGCCGCTGCATTTATACTGCGGCAAGTCAGCTCTCATGCGTGAACCAACTTACCTGTACGTCGGTCTGTGCATGTGAGATTGCGGGCACGCACGCGGGTCTGGCAGACTCCATGTCTACAGGCCACCCGCGAAGGTGGATCCCCATTTTGACAGGGGACATCTTAGAGATCTGCTGTTCCCAGTGATCAGGAACAGCTATCTCCGTCATGTCCCAGGCAGACTATCCCCCCCTACAGTTAGAACACGCTAAAGGAACACCGTTAACCTCTTGATCGCTCCCCCAGTGTTAACCCCTTCCCTGCCAGTGTCATTTATACATTGATCAGTGCTATAAAAATGCACCGATCAATGTAATAATGTCACTGGTCCCCAAAAAGGGGCATTAGGGTCAGATTTGTCCCCCGCAATGTCGCAGTCCCACTAAAAATCAGAGATTGCTGCCATTACCAGTAAAAATAAAGTCACTAAATCTATCCCATAGTTTGTAGACGCGATAACTTTGTACAAACCAATTATTATACGCCTATTGCAGTTTTGTTTTCCAAAAATATGTAGAAGAATACATTTTGACTTATACTGATGGATACATTTTTTTTTTGTTTTGGATATGCATTATAGCAGAAAGTAAAACAATTACAATTTATTTTCAAAACTGCCGCTCTTTTTTTTGTTTATAGCGCAAAAAATAAAACCACAGAACTGATCAAATACCACCAAAAGATAGCTCTATTTGTGTGGTACAACGTTGTGTCAGTTAAAGCGACACTGTCGTATGGTCAAAGTGTCGGAATGAATGGAAAAAGTGTGCAGATACTTCCAGCTATGGATGCGATCGATCGAGTCGATCAGCTGGTAAGCTGGTGAACGTGGTGACGTCTGCGATGCTTAGCTCCACCCGACGCGGCGTTTCATCCAAACGGGCTTCTACGGGGAAAGGAGGCCCACGTTCACCAGCTTACCAGCTGATCGACTCGATCGATCGCATCCATAGCTGGAAGTATCTGCACACTTTTTCCATTCATTCCGAGGACTCATATATGTGCAGGGTGAAGGACTTTTGTTTTTTACTTATGTCAGTGCAAACTGAATAAAATGTCAGTATTTTAAAACCCGCTACACTATGGAGTTCCTTCTTTCCCTATTTTTTTTGAAACCTTCAATCCATCTGAGCATTTGAGCTACGTCCTGGAGTGGAAAACTTTCTGCGTTCCTGAGCAGTCCTGAGCTGATAGCAGTGGAGTAACCCCCAGGATCCAGCCGTGGATAACAAACTTTAAGTGCCTTATTGACCCTTGGAAGGGTCCAACTTTGCGGTAAGCGGCCATCTATTAATTCCTTACCCAGAGCAGATGTGGGCTATCAACTGATTTATCTACAACACACCATTAGGAGATTTTCCATTTCTTATGAACTGTGTTTTAATGGCATTTGGAAAAGACTTTTTGAGCACATAATATTTGGAATCATACTTGGGACGTTGTATCCATATTTTTTTCCAAAACATTTTTTGTATTAAATTTCACCAATTTCAGGTTGCTGTGTTTTTAACAATTTATATATATATATATATATATATATATATATATATATATATATATATATATATATATATATATATATATATATATATATATATATATATGATACATTGTTGCGCACCTTTTTCCTCTGTATATATAGGTCTTGTGGAGCCCCATATTGGGCTTCTTTGTATTGAGGTGCAGCATCTTCATAATATTTTTCACAATATTTTTCACGGTTTTATTATCTAAATATCAATTCATTTAGGGGGTTTTTAGCGCGGATTGTCTTTGTCTTTGATGTGAAGAGTTCCATTGGATTTTAAGGGATGCATTTCTCATACATTTTTCTTTTTAAAGTGAAAAACATATCAAAAACTGATTAATGTGAAAAGGTCCCAAGGCTGAACATTATTGTAAAGATTTTTTTTACACATTTACATAACAGAGACACTTGGAATTACCATAGCTTTATCCTCCAAGACAGATAAATGGTAAACCCGGCAACACAGGGAGGGAAAGCACCAGGTTGAAGGTAAATTGGGCAATCATGCCACTGGTGTGGAGGCAAACTAGCTGCTTGACCCTTGTCAAAGACATCGCTAAATTCACGGTACCCCTTTGGCAAGGAGAAGAGGGAAGAGGTGCACAAGACCTTAGCCACTTTCTGAAAACATGTCTTACCGCATTGTGGCGACCAGGAAAGAACCCCAATCAAAAGAGGGGTTGTGCCTTTGTAACCAAGGATAACCAATGGATAAGGAGAGGAAATTACTTGATATTGGATTATCTAATGGCAAAGAGCCTCTACAGCCATGGTCAACGGAGCAGTCCCATGAGTCAAATGGGCAAGCTGTCTCCCTTCAATAACCTCAATGGCAAGTGGATAGGCAGGAAACTGCAGCGGAATCGAGTGCTTAGACCAGGGGTGCCCAACCTTTTGAATGTCGAGGGCGACTTAGTAAGCAGTCGCGGGCCACAAAGAGTGGAGTGGGAAGTTGACAGTTCTTTGTCCAGTCTGCATATGCAAAGCAGACACAGCCTAATCTACTCTATGGGCCCTCTGTTTTTTTTAGCAGATCGGATTGGAGGTAGGCAAGTGTAAACGGACAAAAGTCTGGTTACATCTGCAGCTCCATAGAGGTAAATGGAGGGTCTGATTTGGTTGGACCATTCACGTGAAAGGGGTTTAAGGCTGCTTTTAAACTGATGGTCTGCAGTCTACCCACACCGTGTGTCAGGGCATTAGAGCTGCCCGTTCGCGGCCGTTTACCGCGGGCGCGCGCATGCGCGGCTCGGGCGCGCGCGTGCATGTATTAGGCGCGCGCGTGCGCGGTATAGGCGCGCAGCGCGGGCACGGGCGCGCTCGGACACGCTCTCCATCCGGCCAATCAGTGGCTTAGGCGGGCTATTTAAGCCAGCCTCTTCCTCCTGTCTGGTTGCTGGCTTGTCACAGCTTCTAAGTGAATCTGATACCTACGACCTTTGATCCTTCCTTTGACCTTTGCTATTGTTACCGGACTGCTGCTGTCTCCTGCTCTTGACCTTTGGCTTGAACTATCGGACTTCCTGATCTCTCCAACCCTCCTGACCACGGCCTGTTTCCCGGATTAATCTTCTGCTTGTTCCCAGCTCCAGCTATCTGGACTTCCGGACTATCTCCGTGTGCTTCCTCAGCTGACCCCAGTGACCTGCTTCTGGATCAGTCTCTGCTCCACGGATCCAGTCTTCATCCACCTGTCGGTACCGGTGCCTCCCGGTGCGTCCGTCCCCCTGTACCCACTCCAGGGGGCGGATCGCGCTAGGTCGCAAAGGGAGCCGCCCTCAGCATCTTGGCCTTGGTGAGTTTATCTTTAACTACCGTGATAGTACAAGCCAGCCAGATGTCCGAGGCCGACAGGGCGCGCTCTCCCTTCGAGACTCTTTGCCTACAAGTCTCAGCACTAACCGACGCAGTACAGAAGTTGCAGGACGGATACGTACAAATGGATGGTCGCCTCCAACAAATGGCTGTCACGCCTGGACCCACGGCCTCTCCCCGCGGCTCCAGCTATGGGAGCATCCACCTCCCAGTCTTCTCCAGGACCAGCAGTGGTTGTTTCTCACCCAGAACCTCGCGTCCCAACACCTGAGCGATTCTCTGGCGACCGCAAGAAATTCGGGCGTTCAAAAATGCCTGCTCACTGTACCTGGCCCTGCAACCTAGAACTTTCTGTTCGGAAGCCGTGAAAGTAGGCTTTGTGATTTCTTTACTCACGGACGAGCCACAGGCTTGGGCACACAGCCTACTGGAACAGAAGAGCCCAATACTGGACACTTTAGACACCTTCTTTAAAAACATGTCTGTGAACTATATGATGACCCCCTACGTTCAGCTACGGCCGAAGCTACTCTCCAACAGCTGAATCAAGGAAGGAGACCAGTGGAGGACTTTATTGCGGAATTCCGAAAGTGGTCTGCTGACACAGGGTGGAATGAGGCCGCCCTAAAATATCAATTCCGCCAAGGTCTCTCAGAGTCCCTCAAGGACGAACTAGCTAGAATTGATCCACCTGCTACTTTGGAAGCTTTGATTCAATCAGCTACCCAACTTGACAGACGCCTACGTGAGCGACGTTCAGAACGCTGTCAAGCCACTTGTCCCAGCTGGACCCCACCAAGGTTCCCTCCAGCTCCTCCGCCTCTCCCAAGTTCCGCCCGCTTTCTCGCTTCAGGATCCTGAGCCCATGCAACTCGGGATGGTCCGGGCTCCCCTCACGCCTGAAGAGAGGCAGCGTAGACGCCAGTCAAATCTGTGTCTGTATTGCGGTGGAGCAGGTCACTTCCTCCGCACTTGTCCTATTAGACCCAGTAAGTCTAGACCATCATCCACCTTCAATTACCACATTACCAACTTACCTCAGACTTATGTTATCCTCTTTCTCTCCCTACAGCTCCCGGAGGGGGCGACCCGGCTACCGGCCATCGTTGACTCTGGGGCCTGCAGCTGCTTCATGGACTCCGCCCTGGCCCAGAAGCTGCAGATCCCTTGTCGTCCTAAGGACCTCCCCTTACAGATCCATCTGGCAGACGGCTCACTTCCCGGCTCAGGACTTGTTACCCACGAAACCCTACCTATTCCTGCCGTCTCGGATACCGGACACCAAGAGTACCTGTGCCTAGACCTTATCCCGTCTCCTTTGGCCCCCATCATCTTGGGGCTTCCATGGCTACAAGTGCACCAACCCAGTATAGACTGGTGCGAAAAGGAGATCAAATTCCCCTCAGTCTATTGTGCCCAACACTGCCTCATACCTACTAAACCCGCTTGTGCTACCTTGATGACAGCGTCAGAAGACCTCCAACACGTTCCCGCGGTTTACTCAGAATATAGAGACGTGTGACAAACAGCAGGCAGACCGCCTTCCTCCGCACCGGTCATACGACTGCCCTATTGACCTGTTGCCTGGTTCTAAGATCCCTTTCAGGAGAATTTTTCCTTTATCAGAGACTGAATTAGTAGCCCTTAAGGCTTACATCGACGAAAACTTAGAAAAGAAATTCATTCGTCCTTCCTCTTCCCCAGCCGGGGCAGGAATCTTCTTCGTCGAGAAAAAAGATGGCTCCCTCAGGCCTTGCATCGATTATCGGGAGTTGAATAAAATAACCATCAAGAACCGGTATCCGTTACCCTTGATCCCGGAACTGTTCCAGCGATTCCGTTCAGCCCGGGTCTTCTCCAAACTCGACCTCCGGGGTGCCTACAACCTTATCCGAATCCGGCCCGGAGACGAGTGGAAGACAGCTTTCAGGTCAAGGTTTGGCCACTTTGAATACCTGGTGATGCCTTTCGGGCTCTGTAATGCCCCTGCCACTTTCCAGCACCTGGTAAATGACATCTTCCGCCAATTCCTGGATGACTTCCTGGTCGTCTATCTAGATGACATCCTCATCTTCTCAGTATCCCTTGAAGTGCACCGGGTCCACGTTAAACAAGTCCTGGCCATCCTCAGGCAACATAAATTATATCTTAAATCTGAGAAATGCGAATTTGAAAAGACCACCATTCAGTTCTTGGGCTTTATCATCTCGACCAATGGGATATCCATGGATCCGCAGAAAGTCAAGGCAGTCCAGGACTGGCCAGCTCCGACCGACAAAAAGGGGGTACAGCGGTTTATTGGCTTTGCCAACTTTTACCGAAGATTCATTGCCGGCTTTTCATCCACTGTGTCCCCTATTACCAAACTAACCCAGCAGGGATGTCGTTTCCACTGGTCCCAGGAAGCACAGGAGGCATTCACAAAGCTCAAGACCTTGTTTTCTTCCGCGCCTGTTCTAAAACACCCAGACCCAACCTTGCCCTTTATCTTGGAGGTGGACGCTTTGGAAATCGCCATCGGAGCAATCCTATCGCAGAGACAGGGACCTAAATCTCTGCTACATCCTGTAGCTTATGCTTCACGGAAACTAAGCTCTCCGGAAAGAAACTATGACGTCGGTGACCGGGAATTACTGGCCATTAAGTTTGCCTTGGAGGAATGGAGGTATCTCCTGGAAGGTGCCCTTCACCCCATTCTGATTTTTACGGACCATAAAAACCTGGAATACTTGCGATCCGCCAAACGTCTGAGACCAAGACAAGCTCGCTGGGCCTTGTTCTTCACCCGTTTTCAGTTCCAAATCACTTTCAGACCGGGGTCTAAGAATGGGAAAGCAGACGCCCTTTCCAGAATGTTCACCGAAACACCCGATCCGCTGGAGCCTAGTACCATCCTAACCCCCAAGAACTTTTTATTAATTTCTCCAATTGACCTACTGACCTCTCTTAAAAGGGCCTCCGACCAATGCCCCGACGAACTGGCACTCTCTCTGGAGAAACAAGACGGTCTACTGTGGTCACGGGGCAAAGTCTTTGTACCTACAGAAACAAGGCAATTGGTGTTAAGCACATTCCACGATCACAAGCTGGCAGGCCACTTCGGAGCACGGAAGACCGCGGAGTTGATCGGACGCTCTTTCTGGTGGCCGAAATGGAAATTAGACTGTAAGACCTACGTGTCTTCTTGTACCCGCTGCCAGCGTTGTAAGGGTCCGAACACCAAGTCCTGGGGCCTACTCAAACCCCTTCCTGTTCCGGAACGCCCCTGGACAGATGTTTCAATGGATTTCATTGTAGATCTGCCTCCTTCCGAAGGCTTTACTACGATTCTAGTGGTAATTGACCGACTGTCTAAATTAGCACACTTCCTGCCTATGATTGGTACACCCTCCGCGACTGAGACAGCCAAAATTTTTTTAAGGAAATCATAAGACTCCATGGGGCACCCAAGAGCATCGTGTCAGACAGGGGTGTGCAATTTACTTCTAAGTTCTGGAGGGAGCTCTGCAAGTCGCTTGAAATTAAGATCTGCCTCTCGTCTGCCTACCACCCGCAGTCCAATGGCCAGACAGAGAGGACCAACCAAACGTTGGAGCAATACCTCCGTTGTTTCGGTTCATCATCTCAAGACGACTGGGCATCTTTGCTACCAGCGGCAGAGTTTGCCTACAACAATTCGGTTCACTCATCTACTAACCAGACCCCGTTTTGGGCCAACCTCGGATACCATCCTTCCTTCCTTCCGGACTCCATTCCTGAAATATCGGTCCCAGCTGTCCAGGAACGTATAGTTGCCATGCAACAAAACTTCCAGAAACTCCAGGAGACCATGCACCAAGCCCAAAAGAGTTACAAGAAGTTTTTCGACAGGGGGAGGAAGGACTGCCCGAACTTCGAAGCTGGCGAAAAGGTCTGGTTATCGGCCACAAACCTCAAACTACCAATCCCTTCCCGGAAACTTGGCCCTAGGTTCATCGGCCCATTTAAAATCAAGCGGAAGATCAACCCTGTGGCTTTCGAACTAGAATTACCGGACTCCTACAGGATCTATCCTGTCTTTCACGCATTCCTGCTCAAGCCTTTCATACCAGACACCTTCCCTGGAAGAGAAGAACTCCCACCGCCTCCGGTGGTGATCGAAGGTGAAAAGGAGTTCGAGGTGGAATCCATTCTGAATTGTCGAAAGAGGGGGAGGCAACTTCAGTACTTAATCAAGTGGAAAGGTTATCCTCCTGAGGACAATTCCTGGGAGCCTTCCAGAGATTTACATGCCCCTCGGCTGAACCGAACTTTCCATCGGGACCACCCGGAGTTGATGAACAGTTTGGGCGTCCGGAGCCCGCCCCTTGGGGGGGGGGCACTGTCAGGGCATTAGAGCTGCCAGTTCGCGGCCGTTTACCGCGGGCGCGCGCATGCGCGGCTCGGGCGCGCGCGTGCATGTATTAGGCGCGCGCGTGCGCGGTATAGGCGCGCGGCACGGGCGCGCACGGACACGCTCTCCATCCGGCCAATCAGTGGCTTAGGCGGGCTATTTAAGCCAGCCTCTTCCTCCTGTCTGGTTGCTGGCTTGTCACAGCTTCTAAGTGAATCTGATACCTACGACCTTTTGATCCTGATCCTTTGACCTTTGGCTATTGTTACCGGACTGCTGCTGTCTCCTGCTCTTGACCTTTGGCTTGAACTATCGGACTTCCTGATCTCTCCAACCCTCCTGACCACGGCCTGTTTCCCGGATTAATCTTCTGCTTGTTCCCAGCTCCAGCTATCTGGACTTCCGGACTATCTCCGTGTGCTTCCTCAGCTGACCCCAGTGACCTGCTTCCGGATCAGTCTCTGCTCCACGGATCCAGTCTTCATCCACCTGTCGGTACCGGTGCCTCCCGGTGCGTCCGTCCCCCTGTACCCACTCCAGGGGGCGGATCGCGCTAGGTCGCAAAGGGAGCCGCCCTCAGCATCTTGGCCTTGGTGAGTTTATCTTTAACTACCGTGATACCGTGGGTGCGGCGCAGTGTACCTGTAATTTTTCCACCGGTTAGCTGTACTTTTCCAATGACATCTATTATATCGTGCCGGTGTGGTGCACTTTCTGAAAAGCTGCTTGCTTCCTTTTCCCACCGGCTTCATTTACAACACTGATGCTCTCAGATGGCAGGTCAGCAGCCTGAAATCTGGGCTTGCCAACCAGCCATCCCAGAGCAGAAGGTCGTGGGCCACATCAGAGGGCTCCGCGGGCCACATGTGGCCCCCGGGCTACTGGTTGGGCACCCCTGGCTTAGACACAAAGGCACTGCCTGCAGCCCCAGAGTCAATTAGAGCTTGTGTATCTATGGACGACTCCAACCATGAAAGGGTAACCAAAACTATAGGCTTATCCTTAAAAGGTAACTGGGGACATAACAACGCCGCCTAAGGTCTGTCCCCTACAGGACCTCAGGTGCAAGTGTTTCCCGGAGGGGTAGGACAAGACTTAGAGAAGTGACCTGCCTGGCCACAATTTAGACACAATCTCTCCCTCCTCTTAAAGGCCCTCTCATCCGCAGAGAGGTGTGAAGCCTAACTTCATGGGTTCTACTTCCCTGGCAGACTTAGAACCAGGAGGTTTGGGAGGTGAGGGAGGCAAGGATGGGACTACAAGGCTCGGAGCCAAACATACAGGAGGCATCCGTAAGCGGACCTTAATGGACGGTCTCTCTCGGATTTTGGAGTCAATGAGAATAATTTCTCCAGATCTGTAGGTATGTCTCAGGCTGCTATCTCATCTTTGATGTTATCTGAGAGATCCTGAGAAAAAGCAGCCACGAAGGCCTCATTGATCCAAGCGACCTCTGCTGCCACAGTACGGAATTTAATGGCGTAATATGCAACAGTTCTTGTACTTTGCTTGATGGACACGAGGTTCTTGGCAGCACAAGTGGAGCATGCGGGAACATTAATTACCCTTTTAAAGGAAGTCACAAACTCTGGATAACTAAGGACAATGGGTTTTTGCGTCTCACATAGAGGGTTTGCCCAGGCCAAGGCTATCAGAAAGCAAAGGAATGATGAAGCCTGCTTTGCTTCTGTCTGTGGGAAACGCCTGGGACAGCATCTCAAAGTATATCACAACCTGATTCAGAAACCCTCTGCATTGAGCTGAATCACCCCCAAATTGCTGGGAAAACAGAGTGGAACCAGATATACCTCTTACAGACATAATATTTGAAGCGGGTGCCTGCACAAAGACTGGAGCAGCAGCAACACAGGTTGTACCAGGACAACCACAGTGAGAGGGTCCAGGTGAGCAGTGCGAATCAGGAGCATCTATGGCAAACTGATCCATGCAGTGATCTTGCTCATTCAACCTGGAAACAGTATTACCACTAGGTAGATTGCCTGCATCTTAGGAATTCATGGCTTTCACCTACTGGCAAACAGACAGCTGAGCAAGCTGAGTACAGAGAAGCAAGGGCTGAGAGCCAAGCCCTGACAACTATCCTATCTGTTATACAACGCTATGTTTCCCAGTGCCTGTACTGTTTAAAAACAATGCCAATTTCTACCATATCAGAGCATCAGAGGAAAAACCATGCCAATTTCTACCTTATCAGAGCATCTCCTGGCACTCACATGACTCCTCGGCTCTCTGCTCCTCTCCCCCCTCCTCCCGGCTGTTGTCAGCGGGAGTTCTCGGCCCTGCCCACTATAGCTGTCAGCCAGGGATGGAAGACGCTCTAAGATAAGGTAGCAATCTGCATTTTTTTTATACAGCACAGGCACTGGGACATATAGGCTTATATAACAGATGGAATGGTATAAATATGATATAGTGGCTTAACAACCACTTTAACTTAATGTCCCAGAGACACAGCAGGCAGTGAATGTTAATCTCTCAAAAGTGAGGGGAATATCCTTTAGTGGTCACCAAGGCAGTTGTCCCTTCAAAAAGATTTTCCATTACTTCACCTGTTTTAGTAACAACTATAAAATGCAAAATTTGTAAGCACATTCTTTCTGTACCGATGAGCCATATTTGTAAAATGTTATTATAGCAACTATATTTAGATTTTTTAGGTGAAAAATGATCATCTTATCTTTTTAGAACTAAACGTGGATATGTACATCAAGCTTCATCCAATCATAAAATATATGGATCTCTGAGCAGTATATGAAGCTTAGTTTTTACATTCATGTGCACATTTTTAACATATTAATATATACCCAGTAGATGCATTACTTTTCTTGTAAGAACATAAGCTCAATGTATACCTATTTGAGATTCCAGTAAGAAATGTGGGAGAGTTTACCACCACTGGGTTGTTTGGGGCATTGCTGTCCTGGCTTTAAATTGACACTAAAGTCTGGTACACATCACTAAAAAAAATTAGTTCAACCCAGCAGGTTGAACAAAAAAAAAAAACTGACAGCTCCGGTCAGAACCGCTGTACTAACAATCTCATTAATACAGCGATCTCCCCTGCAGTTCTTTTGTGTTCTGACAAGGGGACAGCCGTCCCGCCAGAACACTCCAATGGCTGAGAGCGCTGATTGAAAGCCAGTCGGCTGCTGGGTTTTCCAGCATGCTTGTCTGACAGAAGTTGGCCAGACGGCTGGCTTCTGTCTGACCAGCTGCCTCATACATGGGTCAAATGTCAGCCAGTTTTTACTGAACTGTCCGATGTTGCCCGACATTCGGCCTGTGTGTACGGGGCTTAAGCAATATCCTTATCCTTTCTAAAATACTCCATACACATCCATTGCTTATTGGCCCTGTAATCTTGTTTTCATTTAATGGTTTCTTAGGCCCCTTTCACACTGGGGTGTTGGCATCGTCATCGGTAAAGTGCTCATATTTTTAGCAGCGCTTTATCGTCAATTTTGCGGCACTATTCGCAGAGAAATGGTTAAAAAACACTGCATAGTGCCTCTGCAAAGGTGCTTTGCTGGCGGTATGGCCGCCGTGCCCCATTGATTTCAATGGGCAGGAGTGGTGGAAGAGCGGTATACACACCGCTCCAAAGATGCTGCTAGCAGGACTATTTTTACCAGTGTAAAAGCCCTTAGGGAGTGAGCATGAGAGGGTGACTACTTTCACACATACAACGAACCATGGAGAACAAATGTAGCCACCCTCTAACAGGAAGTGGGATCACAACAGCAAAAAAAAGAAACTTGAATTAGGTGAAGCCCGAGAGCAACAGAAGGTACTTTTTTGAGCTACAAATACTTGGATAAATGTCACTTATTTTCATAACTGGAGTTTAGCAAATGAAAAATGTATTGGTTATTAAATTTAGATTTTTTTTGTAAAATTTTCTGAATATTTTTAATATTTCTTAAAATTAATAAATGACTTTGCACAGGGAAAAATCTAATGCGGTGCTCTAATCGTCTGTTTCCTTTCTTGTGTCTAGATCCCCCAAACCAAGTGTGGAAATACCTATTGGGTTTAAAAACCAAGCTCTATTTATGAAATTGAGGCTTGAATTTGCAAAGAATCAATTATGTCAATGGCAAAGCTAAAACTTGGTATTGATATTTTAAACTATATTGTATAATTCTTTATATTTTACCTGTGAATAGATATGCAGATTATAAGCCAGGTGTGCCTACTACTTATTCAGAATCTCTATGTCTGAAAAATAAAATAGTTTTAAGTGGTTTTCGTTGGCGTTAAGTGGTTTTACCTGTACTTCAAACGTTTATTACTCAAAGGCACAAAAGACCACCACACCCACTAATATCAGTTAATTTGAGGTGATTTTCATTATGAACATGTCCTTTTATGAATAATCTTTGTGTTTGAACCTATTTGAAACAGGTATTTTTTGAGTGAAGGGGCCAGATTAAGGTCAGTGTGGGCCTCCAAGCACTATATTGTTTGAAGAAAGGCCTACCTTTATTTAAAGAAAAATATAGAAAATAATCAGGCCGACCAGTAGTTGTGGTGGAAATATAGTCCCCGAAATCAAACAGAGCTGACTTGGTCAAGAAAACACACAAATAGCCCAATGGCATTAATATGCAGGCACATGTGGCAATATGGAGTCAACACATTGGCAACCATAACAATCCATTGGTAACAAATCTGGGCAGCACACTAGCGATTGGGACAACATGCGGACAATGCACTAGCAATTGTGGCAATATGTGGACAATACACTAGCAATTGTAGCAATATATGGACAACACAGTGGCAATACATAGACAAGAGACTGCTAATGGTTTCAATACACAGGTAGTGGTGGTAATACATGGGTAATTGTGCAACACCTAAGCAATAAATAAGATAATGTATACAAAGCTTCAGTGACTAATATTTTATCTGTTCCCAAGACAATAGTCATTATCTCCCACTAGCCTAGGCACACAAGCTCCTTTACTACAAGGGCATTCCATTACCTATGCCAAGTCACCACAGCTTCCCAACCAGCTGGCTGCTTATGCACAGACACTAGTACTGTAGTCATTGGGAGTGACAATATGGCCTCCTCTAAAAAGCTTCACTGCACAGTAGACATATGTGCTGCATCTTCTCAATCGTATCTTGTCCCTGTTTTGCGATATGCCAAGCATGCATGCACCCCGTTGAGATTTTCCTAAAGTAACTTCTGACCAGGCAAAGATGTAACAACAAGATTCTTTATGAAGTTATTTAAACGTAACAAAGGAACAGTTCAACATAAATGGATCCATCACACATGTCTGTACACATACTTCTAAATGCCCTATATTTATTCTCCTGGTGCCCCTGCCACCATGAGGTAGTCACATCTTAAGCGGCGTACACACGACCGAGGTTCTCGCTGCAAACCAGCGAGAACCTCGCTGGAAGCTGCATTCCAGCGAGGACCTCGGCCGTGTGTACGCTTTTGGCTCGCCCCGCCCGTCGGGAATCCCGTCGAGCGAAAAGAGAGCAGGCTCTTTTTGCTCGACGGCCCGCCTGGATGAATGGCTGGTTGCCATTCCCGATGGGCGGGCCGCCGATTTCGACGGCCGGCAGAGAACCTCGACGGGCGGAACGATGTGTTCTGCCCGTCGAGGTTCTCTGCCGTGTGTACATGGCCATAAAAAGGTGAGAAAGTCCTTTAGAGTCCTTAAGTCAAAAACATGAGGCAATTACCCCTGTATTGTGCATGCTTCATTTTTAGTAAACCCCCCTATATTTAACATATTAAATATTTCAAGAAGAAAAGGAAACACAACATACTCTTATAGGTCCATGGTAACAGCTCAATAAAACACAAAAACTAATGCTACAATTGAAAACTAACTGTAGCTGTATAATGTATCAAAATATATTTGCCTCCAGGTGTAACTTGCAGTGGTTAGAGTACAAGGCATTTTCTTCTGCTCCAGGGGTCCCAACAATGACATACAAGGTTTACTGTTATGCTTCCAATTGCTTCTACTGGAAAAGGATCCACATAAGAAGAAGTTGCAGAACAGGGGGGTGCTAGGAGCAGAAGTAGTATGGGGAAAAGGGAGGGATGCCAGTGATGGAAAAAGAGGGGCAATGCAGCAAATGCTGAAGGGGAATAAGAAGACAGTATGGGAGGGTAGTTAGTTGCTGGAGGTGAACAAGATAAACACTAAATGTAGTACTGGAGGCTTATGAAAGGAGCTGCACAGGGAGTGCTGTAGGTGATCAAGGGGGACACTGCAGAAGGATGCTGGAGGCAGATGAGAAAAGCAGTAAATTGGGAATAAGGAAACCAGAAGAGGACTATACAGGAAAAAACTGGAGGCGAGGGGAAGGATGCGATGGATAAGAATGCAGTATGGGGGTGCAGTATTGAGGAGAACAAGAGAATCAGTATGGGGAGAACTGGAGTCAAAGTAAGCAATAAAGGGAAGTGCTGGAGTGTCTAAATGAAATCACTGTGTTTAGTGACTGCCAAAGTGGCGATACAGAGTAGATCAGTGTGTGAATGTGGGTTGGCAGATCTGAGGTTTGTTGATCAGGGTAAAAGTGGCGACTAGTTTGGCAGCTATAATCCTTTTCAGCCGAGTCTGTCCTTGAGAGCAATTGCCTCTTTTATCCAACCTTCAACTTTTTACTAAGAAAAACATCCAAACATTCAGTCTTATGCCGCGTACACACGATCGGAATTTCCGACAAGAAAACCATGGATTTTTTTCAGACGGAATTTTGGCTCAAACTTGTGCTGCATACACACGGTCACACAAAATTCTGACCGTCAAGAACGCGGTGACGTACAACACTACGACAAGCCGAGAAAATGTAAGTTTAATGATTCCAAGCAATGCGTCGACTTGATTCCGAGCATGCGTGTGTGTTTTTGCGGCGGAATTGAATAAAGACGATCGGAATTTCTGATAGGAACTTTTCCCATCTGAAAATTTGAGAGCCAGCTCTCAAATTTTTGCTGGCGGAAATTACGGAAGCTCACATCAAACTTTTCTTGTTGGAAATTCCGATTGCGTGTACACGGCATTAAGGTTTACCTAGAAGTGCTTAATAGTCTTATTAGACATTTTAATTTTAATTTATATTTTCCCTGTTTTTTTTGTTGAAGACAATTTCTTCCGGATAACCCTATTCCATGCAGAACCACAAGCCCATATGATGTGGATGCCAGGAGAGGGGGAGGGGAATGGGGCCCTTTGATTGACATGGCATTTCTGTCTTGAGACATGTTCGCATGGCAGTAACTTTGGGTCTCTCAAGGCTAGCAGGAGAAAAACTATGCAATTTTTATTTCATATAATTTTTTTTAAAAAAGGGTTTTCAGATGATCATTTTTTTTTTTAGATTTTCTTTTTTTTCTTTTTTTTCTTTAATTACAAAAAAATTGGATTAATATTTTTTTTAACAACATGACATTTGAATTTTTTTTTGCAAGCAGGCTTTTCTAGTAACAATAACTTTAATTCTAATGATCACCTTGAGGTTAGTGCCTGAAATCTTTATAATTTCATAACTGCGCAAATTTGTTTATAAAAAAAAATCATCAGGTTTCAGCTGCTAAAAACCATACATTTTTCCACGTGGTCTCAGAATCTTCAAGGTGCATTTAAGGTGGTTAATTGAGACTACAATTGAATTATTTGGCCTCAATATTGAATGTGTTTACATGTCTGGGGTGGGGATGCAGTGATTAAAACCAGACAGAGGTTCTAATGACTCAGTACTAAAATAGAAAAGAAAAAGCTTTGTGTCCCTACAGGAGAGATTTTCCCTTGGTGACCACCATGACTGTTCAAAGAAGCTACTCCCCGATATTGATGCAGACAACAATTAAAATTTGACAAGTCAAACGATTTTGATTACTATTTTATTTTAAAGGTCAGCTAGCAACATTAGAGAGAGTTAGGATGTCATGATCCAGATCCCCTCAGGTTTGTCTATCGGCCAACAACTACAGTGGAATCTTGGATTACGAGCATAAGTCGTTTCAGGAGAATGCTTGTAATCCAAACCACTCACATATCAAAGCGAGTTTCCCCATAGAAGTCAATGGAAACTAAGGTAATTAGTTCCCCATTGACTTCTATTGCATGCAATACCGCATGTGGCCAAAGGTGTAGGGGCGCCAGAGTGACCCGGAGAGACTTGGAAATACTCAGAAAACGTTCAGATGCAATTGGAAACACTCGGCAACTGAGTGTTTCCGAGTATTTCTGACTGGCGCCCCCGCACCTCAGGTCAGATGCGGTACTGCACACCACAGAGGCTTGAATCCTGCTCGTTTTGCGAGACAACACTCGCAAAACGAGTCAGGATTTTGAAAAAAAAGCTTGTATTGCGAAACGCTCATTAACCGCGTTACTCACAAGCTGAGCTTCCACTGTACCTACATTTGGCGCTTGGTCAGGCTGAGCATGCATATTTATGCTGTACACAGGAAAGGGGGAGCTGTTGCCAAACATCTCAAGGACTCGTATCATGCTGAATTTCTAATTTATTGATTAACATGAAGAATGCCAGTCGTTATTTCCTAATATTCAAACATTGAAAATTCATCACTTGGGTTCCCAAAAACACAATAAGCCTTGGTTTGATCAGCTCTTAACCAGCTTCCAGTCATAATGCATTATTTCTCTTTATTGGTGTTATTTTGTTTTATCACAGCTGTTGGAAAAAAGGTGTTATGGTCAGATGAGACTAAAATGTAATTATTTGCCCTCAACACCAAATAATATCTGGCAGAAATCAATACAGCTCACCATCACAATAACTTTATTCCTACAGTAAAGCATGGAGGTGGCAATATCCTGTTATGGGGGTGTTTCTATGAAGCAGGGACTGGAGCAATTGTCAGGATAGAATAAAAATGGATGTGGCAAAATACCATCAAATTTTTTGATGAAAAGCTGCTGCCCTCTGCCAGAAAGTTGTCAATGGTAAGAAGGTTTACCTTCCAACATGACAATGACCCAAATCACACAGCAAAAATCACCACACAGTGGTTGAAGGAGAAAAGGGTGAATGTCCTTCTATGGCTTAGTCAGAGCCCAGACCTAAACTCCATTGAAAATCTGTGTAAAGACTTGAAGGCTGCAGTCCACAAATGGTCACCATCAAATTTAACTGAACTTGAGCAGTTCTGCAAAGAAGAGTGGGCAAATATTGCAAAATCTAGATGTGCAAAGTTAGTAGAGACAACTCAGTGATTCTGTTTTTGATTTTTGTTTTCTAACATGTTGATGTTATATCTTTCACCTGAATGTTATTAAATTCATCTGGATAAAACAAAAACTTTGTCTGCCTTCATTTCTGTCTGAAAGGCAATAAAATGTGATTTTAAAGGGGGGGGGGGATTCTTTTCTATACCTACTGTATATTATTTGCATTATTTGCCCTTGTAGCAACCCCTAAAGTGCCCACATCCTTTTTTTTTTTAGAGTACTCTGTTCCCCCAGAAAATGTAGGTCTCCTCCAGACCTATGTGGGTTTTTTTCTGGTCAGGAAATAAACTTTAAATTTATACTACATTTTAAGGAACAGAGCCATTGGCACTATCACTGCTGGAAACAAATGTCAAGTATTACCTATCCATAATACTTATGTTTAAAGTAAAGAGTAAAATCTAACAGACCTTTTTAAAACAAACAATTAATAAAACACCTAATATATGAAAAACATATCTCCTACATATAAATATTAAACGTTCAGACATGTCTGCTGGTTAGCGTACTAACCAGCAGACATGTCGGGCGGACGGGTTCCCAGCCGACGGATTGGTAAGCATGCTTTCCAATCTGTCGGGTGGCCAAATCCGTCTGCTCGCCCGTACACACGATCGAATCTGTCTGCTGGGACGGTCTAGCAGACCTTTTCCAGCAGACAGATTTGATCGTGTGTACGGGCGAGCAGACGGATTTGGCCACCCGACAGATTTCAAAGCATGCTTACCAATCCGTCGGCTGGGAACCCGTCCGCCCGACATGTCTGCTGGTTAGTATGCTAACCAGCAGACATGTCTTCTCGCACAGGCGCCGAATGATTTTGACACATGCGTGGAAGTGTTTTACTTCCTGGTGCGGCGACGTGGCGGCGTCAACGTCACCGCCACGTCAGAGCGCTGTCTGCTGGCGGGGATTTTGGTTTGCTCGTGTGTACACGCGAGCAAACCAAAATCCCAGCAGACAGATCTGTTCAAATCGGTCGGTCCGACCGATTTGAACAGACTCATTTAATCGTGTGTACGAGGCCTTAGGCCACGTACACACAATCGGTCAAAACCGATGAAAACGGACTGAAGGACCGCTTCGTCGGTCCAAACCGATCGTGTGTGGGTCCCATAGGTCAGTTATCCTTCGGTCAAAAAAAATGAACTTGCTTTAAAATTTGACCGATGGACGCCTGACCAAATGGGTCAAAACCGATTGTTCGTATGCAAAAGCAACGGTTAAAAAGCTGCGCATGCTCAGAATCAAGTCGACGCATGCTTGGAAGCATTAAACTTTTTTTTCAGCACGTCGTTGTGTTAAAACACGTAAACGTCACCGCGTTCTAACACAATCGTTTTTTTAACCAATGGTGTGTAGGCACATCAGTCCATCAATCAGCTTCATCAGTTAACCGTTCTCATCGGATGGACTGATCGTGTGTACGCGGCCTTACAGGAGAGAATTTCACTTTCTAGGGGTAGATTTCCTCTCACTTCCTGTTTTCCTTCCGTTTGTAAGTAGGAGTCATTTGTAAGTCGGATGTTTGTAACTAGGGGACCGCCTGTATGAAGTTACTCCAACAGGGCACCATATAAAGTCAAATTGTCACCTTCTCTTTTTATAGAAACAGCCTTGGTTTCCATCATGCCACTAATCCATAGTGTACCGATGGTCCTATTTCCAGAAATAACAGTCTTACTGCATGCTGACCCATTTTTAAGCAAAAATGTATTCACATATATTACATTAAATAAATACTTGTAGTTCCCAGCACAATCCTTTTAAAGAACTAAACATATTCTTAAACAGTTTATTCAAAGACATTTCTGATGTACAAATGGCACATAAATCATTGTGTTTTCTTGACAATGAAGTTGAACTTATCTAGTGTTCTCTTTCTCAAAGTAACTGTGATGGATTGTAATAAATGATAATTTATAACATTGCATGTTCAGGTACAGTGAAAAGCATAGTAATTGTAATTTACAGTAACTGTCATGGCACATTATTAGCAATGACATTAAAATGATTTATTTTATTTTCCCTGGAGTACAGTTTTTAACATAAAACACAACAATACATAATCTGGGGTAGCCTAATGCTGCGTATACACGATAGGTTAGTCTGATGAAAACGGTCTGATGGGCCGTTTTCATCAGACCGAACCGATCGTGTGTGGGCCCCATTGGTTATTTATCCATAGGTTAAAAAAATAGGAACTTGTTTTAAAATTATCTGATGGATAAAAAACCTATAGAAAAAAAACGATCGTGTGTAAGTACATCCATCGGTTAAAAATCCACGCTTGGTCAGAATCAAGTCGACGCATGCTTGGAAGAATCGAACTTCATTTTTTTTCAGCACATCGTTGTGTTTTACGTCACCGTGTTCTGACACGATTGTTTTTTTAACTGATGGTGTGTAGGCGCGACTGATCATCAGTCAGCTTCATCAGATAACTGATGGAAAAATCCATCAGACCGTTTTCATCAGACTAACCAATCGTGTGTATAGGGTATTAGTCCTGAAGGGGTTAGACAAACTTCATGGTAGTCCTCACATGGGTGAAATATTGTCATTTTACCAAGCCAGTCAGCTAAATTAAATGATGAAAAGTCGCACCTTCGCCAGTTTCTTGTATATATTTTTTCTTCTGGATAAACACTGAATGCCCTTACATAGAATGTTCTTCCATTGAGCCCTTTACCCACAGGAAGTTTTAGTGCCACCAACTTTGTTTGCAAATACAGATTCCTGTTTGTTCTCTGAGATCTGAATATTGACAATAGTAACCACTAATGCCGCGTACACACGATCGGAATTTCCGTCAACAAAACCATGGATTGTTTCCGACTGAATGTTGGTTCAAACTTCTCTTGCATACACACAGTCACACAAATGATGTCTGAAATTCCGAACATCAAGAACACGGTGACGTACAACACTACGACGAGCTGAGGAAAATGAAGTTCAATGATTCCGAGCATGTGTCGGATTTTTAATGCGTCGGAATTGCATACAATCGGAATTTCCCACAAGAACTTTTGTGGTCGGAAAAATTGAGAACCAGGCCAAACAGCAAATGTCCGATGGAGCATACACACGGTCGGAATATCCGACCAAAAGCTCACATCGAACATTTGTTGTCGGAAATTCCAATTGTGTGTACGCGGCATTAAGGCCCGGTCTATAGCCGGGGTGGCACCTGTGCGCCAAAGTACAGTATGTATATATATATATATATATATATATACATATACATACATACACATACATACACACACACGATCCAACGCTTCCGGGTAGGGTGGCTCGCTTCCGCTGTAATTACACACAGCGGAAGCTGAATGGCGCTTCCACTGTACCCAATGTCCTCCGGCACCCGCTGATTGTTAGCAGAGAGACAAAACTGTGATCTGCCTATGTTAACAAAGAAGTTCTCTGTTTTGGCAGGAGGGAAAGGATGAAATTTGTGTCCCTGCAAAATTCCATCTCTTCTCCTACTAAAAGCACTTCACACAGTGTAGTAAAACACTGGCTAGGCTAACTCCTTCCCAGCCAGTGTCAATACTATAGTGCTTATTTTTTTTAGCACTCTTCTTTTTATTAAAGCAGGGCTTCACCTGCAATTTTTTTTATTTTTAAAGTCAGCAGCTACAAACACTGTAGCTGCCGACTTTTAATAAGGACACTTACCTGTCCTAGGTGCCCGCGATGGTCGCCCCCGCCAAAGGCAGATCGCTCGATCCTGACAGCTCCCAGAGCCGCCATCCCTACTCAGGGAAACAGGCAGTGGAGCCTTGCGGCTTCACTGCCCATTTCCTACTGCGCATGCGGGAGTCTTCAGGCACTTTTGTGAATGGGCGGCTGCTTTCTGGGATACACACAGTTTCCCAGAAGACAACGCAGGGAGGGCAAGGAAGAAGACTTGCCGCGGTATTGGAAGAGGCAGATTAGGAACTTCCGCATAGCCACCGCCATTTATGGGAAGTCATTTTTGGCAGAAAGTCACCCACTATATCGCAGTCCTGCTGTAAGTCGCCGATTTCTGCTATTACATTTAAAAAAACGTTTGTAGATGCTATGACTTGCACAAACCAATCAATACACGCTTATTGGGGTTTTATTTTTATTTTTTTACTAAAAATATGTAGCAGAATAGCTATATACAAATACAAATTGGCCTAAATTTATGAAGAAATTCGATGTTTGCAATTTTTTTATTGGATGGGTTTTATAGCACAAAATATAAATTATTTTTTTCTTTTGAAAATTGTCAGCTTTTTTTGTTTATAGCACAAAAAGTAAAAACTGCAGAGGTGATTAAATACCACCAAAAGAAAGCTCTATGTGTGGGGGAAAAAAAAAAATATTTTATTTGGGTACAGCATTGCATGACCATGCAATTGTCAAAGTAACACAAAAAATCACCTGATCATGAAGGGTGTTAACCCCTTCCTTACCGGGCCATAATAATATGACACCAGTAGGAACCCTCCCTCCCTCCGGGTGGACGTCATATTACGTCCTTTCTTCCCGGCCATCTAGGGGGCGCGCGGCACCGCTCGTGACCCGGTGCGCATGCCCGGCGGCCGCTTTGACCGCCGGGCACCCGCGATTGCCCATGATCAAGACAGGAGTGTGGATCTGTGTGTGTAAACTGTCAGAGGTGAGGAGACCGATGTGTGTTCCCACTACAGTGAAACACAGATCAGTCTCCTCCCCTTGTGAGTCCCCCACCCCCTACAGTTAGAATCATTCAATAGGGAACATATTAACCCCTTCAGTGCGCCTAGTGTTAACCCCTTCCCTGCCAGTCACATTTACACAGTAATCAGTGAAGTTTTATAGCACTAATGGCTGTATAAGTGTGAATGGTCCCAAAAACGTGTCAAAAGGGTCCGATAGATCGCCGCCATTACTAGTAAAAAAATTAAGATAATTGAAAATGCCATAAATCTAGTCCTTATTTTGTAGACGCTATAACTTTTGCGCAAACCAATATACGCTTATTGCGTTTTTTTTTACCAAAAATATGTAGAAGAATACGTATCAGTCTAAACCGAGGAAAAAAATTGTGATATTTATTAAATCGAAAAAGTTAAAAATATTTTTTTTTTCAAAATTGTCGCTCTTCCTTTGTTTATAGCGCAAAAAAATAAAAACTTTAGAGATACCCCCCAACTGAAAGCTCTATTTGTGGGGGAAAAGAACATAAAGATTTAAAGAACATGGGTATAATGTTGCATGACCGTGCAATTGTCATTCAAAGTGCAACAGCGCTCAAAACTAAAAATTAGTCTGGGCAGGAAGTGGTTAAAAATGTATGTCAAGCCCAAAACATTTTTTTCTCATTTTGGATGGAACCCTTGTCAGGTTTTTATTGCTACCTGGGGCCCCTTTAGAGAGATTACCCTCACTTCCTATCCTGTTGACAATGTTTTTACCAGGCAGGTGACGAGATATCTCCAAGAGCAACACAGACAGAGATAAAAAGGATTTTCATAAGTACAGTAGGGGAAAGCTAGAACCCTTGTCCCCTTATTAGTCCCACTTCTAATTCTGATCAAAATCTGATAGAGCCAAAGGCTTAAATTCTAGCATTTATGAGCTCTTACCGTACATTTCCCACAAATCACAACATATATATATATATATATATATATATGGGTGCCTGTGGCCCTCAATTGCAAAACCTGGAATGAGCTTTATGAAACCACATGGATTTTGCATAGCACCGACCTTAAAGAAACCTCTCAAAAATGATTTCTGAAATACGTTCGGAATTACAGTTAATGCCTGGTCTTAACAGTCTACTGCTCTACTAAGTGATGCTACAAGACACGAGTGTATGTAAACCCTCACCTTGTAAAACAACCCATTTAGATTACAATAGAAGTAAAAGGCAAAACATTTGTGTATAGATATTAAAAAAAAATCATCCCCTATTTTTATAATTGATAACATTCCCTCTGTTCTCAGCTTTATAAGAGCTAGGGAAGGCAGAACTGATCTTTCCAGTGAATGGTTGTGCAAGAGGAGGGGGGAGTGTCAGGACAAGTCTGATCACTGGAGGAGAGCAGGCGGAGTTCCTAGCACAGCTAGAGAAGTGGCCATGGTGTGTTCTCCGGTTTAGTGTGGTCAGTGAAGGACTGGCAGGAACACCAGGGATTTCACACAAAGGAAGCAACACAAAGAGAAAAGGATACAAGTACATGATATGGCAAACACATATCAGGAATATGAAAGGTTGGATTTACATATTTTTTAAAGCAACTCTAACACTTGTTTCTTGCCGCTAACTGCAGCTAGCCATATCATTGCCAAACAATGTCTCAAGCTGGACTTCCTGATTAAATTGTCACAGAACAAGCTTGATGATAAAATGCTAAATGAAATGACTAAAGCTGAAAGCAAATGTGCTTCTGGAAGAATGGTCAAACTTTCCCATAGACACACTCCTAAACCTTGTGGACAGCCTTCCCAGAAGAGTTGAAGCTGTTATAGGTGCAAAGGGTGGGCCAACACAATATTGAACCCTACGGACCGAGACTGGAATGCCATTAAACTTTATGTGCGTGTAAAGGCAGGTGTCGCAATACTTTTGACTTTATAGTGCATCTTCGATCTCTACCGGCAGACCATCAACGGATACATCAACCTACCCCATTCAAACAGATTTGCCTAGATGGGAATTAGCTTTCTCATTCGCTCTCCAAATTCTATGCACTATTGATGGATCAGGCAGACATGCAAGATTTAATCTTTATACAAAAATGGAAAAGGGAATTACTTTTTACCAGCCTCAGAAAGACAAAATCATCCTATTTGCACACAAAGCCTCCTTGGCAGCTAGGCACCAGGAGAGAGGCTGCAAGCTTCTCACACAGTGGTAGAGAACTCTCGCTAAATTGCACAGCATCTATCCTCAGGTCCCCAATACTTGATGGCGCTGTGGGGAATGTGTGGGAACCCTTTTACATATTTTTTGGTAATGCCCAAAATTAGACAGTTTCCGAGATGAAGTAGAATCAATAATTAGGACCCTGATGGGAGTTTCCCTTATTAAGAATCCAGTGGCGTTTCTGGTAAATGATACTCCATTATCTAACAAGAAATTTAAGAACTTACTACACTACCCATTACATCAAAGAAGCTAAGGCCTGTATTCTGGCATTGTGGAAAAGTACAAGCCCCCCTATAGTAACTCATTGGTGGGCTAGAATTACATAAATCCAGGTTATGGAAAACCTCATCATGATCTTGAAGGTACAGGAGGACAAGTATTGAAACATCTTGACTCCTTCCTTCTTTTATAGGGATCAGACCCCACGTACCTCTCAAACTTAACAGTTCTTCAGGGCGACTGATGATGCAGTGAGTCCTTTTGGGTGGACTCTTTGAGAGGAAGTACACATCATTTAGATCCCCACTTTTTTTTTCCCCATCTTCCCCTGGCCCGCCCGTCTATATGGTATTTCTTCCCCACCTTCCTTACCCCTCAGCTTCTAATTCCTGCCCATCTTCTACACGTGCCCACTTTCTCTTTGTGTCGTTAATGTGCACTTTCCCCCTTTAGTCTACAATACCGACTCTCTGGTCACTTAAAATATACAAACATTTCTTGGAATTAGACAATCGATATTTGTGTTTTGTACTGTTGATAATGTTTGGTTGACTTATTAGTATGTTTTTGTCAGTTGACCTAGTGACTGTTGTGCAATGGAAGTGACTGGATGTGCCGAATTCCTTGACAATTAAAGAATAAAAAAACAAAAATCACCCCAAAATAGTATAGCGCTTTCGGAATGTATTTTTTCTTAAGAGTACAGCTGGCTGGCTACTGAGGGTCTCAGATGGGAATGCTATTACTCTTGCTTTTTGGCTCTGTCAAAGTTATGGGAAACAGTTGCAACAGTCCGCTTATAAATGTATGGCATTAGTTCCATAAGTTCATTAGGTTCAATAAAAAGAAGTCTCCTGTGTATATTCCCTCCACAGACAGTACTTCAAAATCTCAGACAGCAGCTATTGTATTTTTTTTGTGTGATAGTTAGATTTTAGATGGTTGTAAATCTCAATAAAAACAAAGATGAGGGGGGAAAAGAATTTCTCTTACACAAGCAAAAAAGTCCCTTTGGATAATATATTTTAAAGTATATTCAATGACACCAACCTCAATTTAAAACAAATAGGGGCAGAAAATGAAACGCGTAATTCTATATAAGCTTTAAGTTAAGGACATGGAGAAAAAAAAAACTTTGCCTTCCTCATTGCAGTCATAATGACATAAAAAATGCTACAGAAGCAAACACGTTTTTACCTTTCCTCTGCCTGTCTGCTTCCAAGTAACCAAAAGGTGTCTAGTAGCACATTCCCCTTCCTGTTCACATGGCTCACGTGGTTGTGGCTCCCATGGGAACACAACTGCGCCATGAATGTTCTATAGCATTGCAATTGACTAAATATGAAAGTTGCTTCCGTTATATTTTATGTCCAAATAAATTATAATTCCTTTCACAGTCGTTACTCATGTTAATAATAATACTGTATATTTTGATTTGAATAATTTATGAATGAAGTGTAGTGATCCATTGCAAGCAATCATGCTGTTATAATTGCTTATAATTGTTGAAACCTGATTGGCTGTTAAGGATTATAGAACTATGCACTGCTGTTTGGACTGATTAACTAAATAAGCTAAACCAACAAATTATGCACTATGAACAGTGGACACACTCATATTATTACATAAATAACCATCATAAAACTGTACTTCGATCACAAAAAACGGTACTTCGGCCATCTCCAGCAGGCCATCCCCCACAGCTATTACTATTTTACCCCCCACCCCCCCTTTTAGATTGTTAACTTCATAAGCAGGCCCCTCCTAATCCTCATATAATGAACTGTACGGTCTCCCTTTATATTGTAAAGCGTTACATAAACTGTTGGCGCTATATAAACCTGTATAATAATCATCATAATAATACTATAAACCCATCTTACAATGCTGATTATGTGAATTCAGTCAAGTCCCCACCCTATCACATAGTCTATGATAAGCAGTAAGAACAGATATGTCATGTCATCCTATGGCCTTAAACATATGCTAACAACATTTTTTTTCTCCAAAAAGTGATCGTTTAAAAAAAATTCAATTGACTCTTTGAAGGAAACCCCAAGGCGTTATGTTTCAGGTTCGTTAAAAGTTAATATTAATAAATTGCTATTTTTTTCCCATCAGAATACAGCACACAGATCACTCAGTTATGCCATCAGAATATTCATTAGATTTGACTGTAATAATAAAAAAAAAAGACCAATTACCATTTAAGCACTCTAGACAATGACACAAAACAAATGGCACCAATCTGTTGAAATTTAAATGAGAAACAGTTTGGATCCATTTGTTTTTACTGCTAGATTATTCCTTTTCCCCCCATTAATATTTACATTATGCGACTGAAATCTCTGTAGTCTCTCATCAGAAATCCAAGGCTGCTTGCCATTATATGCACTACATTTTTTTTATGATGTTTTATTTATTATTTTCCTTTTGACGGCTTTGATTAATTCAGCGAATATGCTAATTTTTTCCCCCTTGTATGGGAATATTACAGGGCACCAAAAAAAAAAAGGCTAGGCTTTAGCTGCCACTGTTCACCTGGGTGTTGGCGTAGTGTGTGGGTCCCTCTTTTTTTTTGTCAAGTCGTACACACACACACACAAAAAGGGAACAAAGGTCAGCACCCAGCCGCCACCTGAATGTGGGATTTTTCTTTTTATTCCTCTTGATGTATAGCAGGCTCTGTGTTATTAGTCTTAATGATAGAAAATTGTAGTGTTGATACAAATTTTTTTTTCAAAGTAGTAGGCGGGAGTTCCATTTGTTAGTAAGTTTTTTCTGCGACTAAAAGCCACGGACAGTACATTTATGTAGCGGTAAAAGGCCTACGAGCTCTTTCCATAGCAGAGCTAATTATTCCTACTGTGACCTTACTGATCCGCACTGTTCCGAGAACATCTCATCTGCGCGCCCGTTCCTCTGTGTAGATGGTGTCAGGGAATATGAAAAACCCTATAATGAAACCATTTTCATGAAGGAGAAAGGCTACAGGAGTTGCACTTGCTACAAAGAGGCTCAATTATATGAGTAATTGTGATAATTTTCTACATTCATATCCTTCAATGGGGGGAGAAGAAAAAGGGAGAAAAAAAGGAGCCACAAGAGAAAATTACTTTAACAAGAAAGTGCAGAGTAAAAAAAAGGAGGAATAGACAAAAAATGTACAAAAAATAAAAAAATAAAGAAAAGTTAAAAAATAGACGTGGAAGGAGGAATATAGAGAAAGAGGGAACAACAGATATGCTGAAAAGCTCATGTGCAGCTGGGTTGCACAATTAGATTGAATTTTTTTTTTCCCCTGCAGTTGATGAATGTGACTACCGCAAATGTGCCTGTGTAGTTAGCTATCATTTGTTGTTCCGTGACAGGAAAAGGATAATTACCTCTCAGAAAGAATCAAAGGCTGACATGCCCTTTAGACACAGCTATGAATGCAGAGCTCCATACAATGCCTGAATAAGAATTTCGTACTCGCTGGCCCTTTCCACATAAGAATACATTTTGTTAAAAAGCAAGAACACCACCAGCAAATTTGTTTGAACCCTAGGTGTTCGGAAATACGAGGGGCACCTATCGACTCATCCCTTTTTGCAAAAATAAAACTGCATTCTGAATTCCATTCCATTATATTCATGGATAGTAAGATAGTGAGATATGCATTAAATTTCTCTTCCCAGCAGGGGTCTGATTCAACATTTCCTATAAAAGAAGAAAAAGACACTATCCTTTTTTTTCTCTCAGATGATAGTTAGCCTATAATTTAAAACTGTCAAAAACACAATTTTGTGCAAAGTCTACAATAAAAGCTTCAAAGATATAACCCAAAGACGTTTTTGCTAAAGTTAGATTCAGAATCAGTTACAACATTTCTATAGCAATAAATACATATAAATGATACATCAACTTTTTTTTTTTGCCTCATTGTATACATTTTCTATTTTCTCCAAGAACCCTTTAAAAGGTCCGTGTAGCAGAAAGTGTTTAGATTAGGTTTCTGACATCAGAACAAAATAAGGAATTGTCTTATGTTGAAAATGTTAATAACCTTTTATAAATAAGCTCTAAGAATATGCATACCCTTTTTCTTAAAAATGTATTAAATATATGGTTGCACAAATTGTTTTACACATTTGCATGTATTTGATCTGTTATCCAGAAATGAGTCTTGTTCTAAAATTACACCAACCTTCCATCTATCTATATATATCTATACATTTATATCTATCTATACATTTATATATATATATATATCTATATATAGATAAATAAGAGATATATAGATATAGATATATATATAGAGAGAGAGAGAGAGAGATATTATCTACCCACATTATAAAGCATGTTGTAAACTGCTGGTGCTATATAAATCGTGTATAATAATAATCTATATATATCTATATATCTATACACACACACTGTATTTATTGGCGTATTACACTCACTTTTTTACCCTGAAGATAGAGGGTAAATTGTGTCTGCGTGTCATACGCAGGGGGCTGTGGAAAGTTTTTTTCCTGAAACTTCGCTCTTAAAGTTAGGGTGCATGTTATACGCCGATAAATACGGTGTATATATATATATATATATATATATATATATATATATATATATATATATATATATACATACATACACACATACATATATATACACATACACACATTTTGCCTTTACTTGGCCTTTTTAGTGAAGCAAAATATTGCTGTGAGCAACAAAATATAGGATTTTCCTTGAAAAATGTATGTTAGATTAAACAGTTGCAGGCTTGTAGGCCAGCTGCCAATCCCTCCCAACAGCTCATGCCATCCAAAGTTGTCTGCAGGCAGATCCAATATTTAAGTGGCAGTTGTTATATTCACATTTTGTTCTTTTTATGTAGTTGTCTTAACTGACCCAAAGGTAATTCACTTTTATAAAAAAACTTTCTTACCCAAGGCACAAAACAACCTGGTCTACACACCCCATATCAGTGAAATGATAGTTTTGAATCGTAAAACATATGATCAGCTTCTACCTGACTCAGGAAAGCCCCGTCACATCTGCTAGCCTTCCCCTGTGCTTGTCACTACAAAACTGTAAGTTCACCTGATTGTGTTTCCAATAACAGAGAAGGGAGCTCCTGGCTTGCAGGCTGCAATTGCTTCGTCCCTACATCTCCGGGCAGTTACCACTAACTTCTTCCCATCTTCATCCACATTCCCAACAAGAAATGTTTCCGATGTGTCCCCATGGTATCCGCCACTATACACCTAATAAGAAAAAAATGCATACAAAGGTTACAGAACGTTTATAATAATCATCACCATATCTCCATTGTTTCTCAAATTATAAAGCGGGACATCTCTGCGGCCAAAACTTTAAGCTTTGCGATACAAGGCACACAGAGCATCAATACGCCATGAATGTTTTAGTAAATCTGTATACAACCATAAAGGTCAAATTTAGAAAAAATGTTCTGCAAATAAAACACTAAGGCCCCGTACACACAAGCAAATATATCAGTTCAAATCGGTCTGACAGACCGATTTGAACAGATATGTCTGCTGGCTGTTTTGGTTTGATCGCTGTACACACGATCAAACCAAAATCCCCGCCGGCAGACAGCGCGGTGACGCGGCGGTGACGTTGACGCCGCCATGTCACCGCACCAGGAAGTAAATTACTTCCACGCATGCATGGGATCCATTCGACGCATTTGCGAGCAGATATGTCTGCTGGTTAGTGTACTAACCAGCAGACATATCGGTCCGAAGGGTTCCCAGCAGACAGATTTTAAAGCATGCTTTAAAATCTGTCTGCTGGCCAAATCCGTCGGCTCGCCCGTACACACGATCGAATCTGTCTGATGAGACGGTCTGTCAGACCGTTTTCAGCAGATAGATTTGATCGTGTGTACGCGGCCTTAGACAGTGGTGTTTTAAAAAAAGAAATCTAGTTATTTTTTTAAATCAAATATCTGTTTGCCAAGGGCAATACCACTATGGGCGTTATTTACAAAAGGCAAATCCACTTTGCACTACAAGTGCAAACTACAAGTGAAAAGTGCACTTGAAATTGCACTGAAAATGCACTTGGAAGTGCAGTCACTGTAGATCCGAGGATGCAAGGAAAATAAAAAAACAGCATTTTAGCTTGCACTTGATTGAATAATAAAATCAGCAGAGCCTCCCCTCCTTTCAGATCTACCCCTCAGATTTACAGTGACAGTGCAGGAAACCCCCCCCCCCCTCACCCACCAGAACATGTGGGTTTGTGTGTACCATATCGTTTAGTGTGTTTTCTGTGCCTAGCGCAGCCACTGAAATAAATGGGCAGGCCTAAATGCAACAGCTGAAACACGCACATGCTCCATTGCACCTATATGGGTGTGAAAGGAAACATCAGTTTACATCTAACAAAGCTAAAGTATATGTGAACCCTCACCTTGTAAAACAACCCATTCAGTTTATAATAGAAATGAAAGGTAAAACGTTTTTGTGTATAGAGTATATATAAAAGGCATTTGGGCCCTTTTACACGGGGAGAATACTCAAGTCCGTCTGTCAGGTTTTCAGGCGGACCCGATCAGACCCTCCACTCTCCTCTATGAAGCAGGAGGTGTTCTGTTGACACCTGATCCAATCCTATCCACTAAAAACAAAAAGGATGGGGATCTGTTCCCCATCTATCTAGCGGATCGTAAGGAGTCAGATGTAAACGAACAGGTAGTCCGTTTACATCCAACCTACCATAGGAGGAGAGCAGGCTGTGTCCGCTCTGCATAGGCAGATATGGACCAGCAATCCGCTGCTCAGCAGGGAACAGCAGAAAGATTCCCCACCGAGCGGGTGGACTCCAACAGAGCTCACCCTGTGTGCAAGGGCCTTATGAACACCTTTTTGCTTTTTATAACATAACCTCTATACTCAGCTGCATAAGGGGCAAAAAGAGGTCGGGGTGGAGAAACAGCAGTACACTGAAGTAATAATACAGACAAGTTTTCTATTCTGGATGCACCTATTTATACGAATTGTGACAAAGGTAAGAGTCATTTATAGGAATCAAATCCTACAGGCAAAATAATATTTCTCTGTAAATAGCAACTGTAAAAATGCACAGAGGACTTTGATTCAATAGCTGTATCCCCATCCAACCAGCAATGATCTAGGAGTCTGCACATCGACTGGAAACTAGGTAACAGATCAACATTTAGGTTAAATTATCCAATAAACTGAAAGATCTGAAAGCCTAGCTGCCCAAAAAGTCAAAAAGGAGCGATTCACATGGCCCATCCTTTCTCCCAAATGAAGAGTAGGTTGCAGTTTTTTGGATTTGGAATCCAAAATTTGTATGTTGTATGGCAACATACAAAGCCAATAACAACTCTGCTCCGAGCTACCTCACCAAACTTATACCCAAATATCACCCAAATAGTCCTCTCTGCTCTTCTCAATACCTCCTGCTCTCAAGCTCCCTTGTCTCCTCCTCCCTTGCTCGTCTTCAGGACTTTTCCAGAGCCTCTCCCATCCTCTGGAATTCTCTACCTCAATCTGTCCGGTCATCTCAGACACTATCTGTCTTCAGGCGATCCCTGAAAACTCATCTCTTCAGGGAAGCCTATCACGCCTCCAACTAATCTCCTATAACTTTCATCAGCTCATTCCCCACAGTTGCAACTTTTTGTGCCACTTGCCCCCCCCCCCCCCTATTAGCTTGTAAACTCTTCTGAGCAGGGCCCTCTTAAAATGGTTGTAAACCCTGCTTGGTAATTTTTACCTATAGGTAAGCCTATAATAAGGCATACCTGTAGGTTAAATGAATATCTACTAAACATGCACCATTTAGGAGCTATTTACCCTGCATGCAGCCAGTGACATCACTGGCACATGTGCTCTGAAGGTTCAGCATACCTTGCTGGAACTTCAGAGCTATGTGCCAGAACCGAGTGATGTCATCGTGATGTCATCGTGGCTCTGGCCAATCACATAGCTGGAGTTTGTGAACACATTAGAAAGACAGGGGAAACATGTCAGCCCTCTCAGCAGTGACTGTAGGGCTTCGTTCCAAGGTGAGTATTTCATAATGTGCTAGTATGTGATGCATGCTAGCACATAACGCCATTGGCCTTGCAGGTTTTTTTTTTTTAACATCCCTGGTTTACAACCTCCTTAACCCTCTTGTATGTTATTGTATTGTAACTGTATTGTCTCTATTTTATATTGTAAAGCGATGCATAAACTGTTGACGCTATATAAATCCTGTATAATAATTTGAAAACGGAAAACTAATATATATGACAATGTTGTTCCAGGAAAATAATGCTGTATTTCTCAATATTTTATCTGAGGGATTCACGATTCCTGTTGAGCAAACACACCAACTGTATGGGTGGACCGTATAACCTGACAGTGTGTAAATTGTACTGGCAATTTTTGTATTATTAGCAGTTTAATAACCTAAATGTCATGGCGATCTTCAAATAATAAAGAAGAAATTGTTTAATAATTAAAGTACACTGTGACTGTAGTTAATAAACTGCTAAAATAAATGTAAAGCAAGCATTTAGAGGTGCCTCAACATATCTTTTTTTTATTCCTTATTTATAATTATGAAGTCATACAGAAGGATGTGATTAACAGTCAAACAGATAAAGTCCAAAGCAATGACATCACCTCAGAATCAGATATACACAATTCTATCTGAAATTATTAAGGGCTAAAGAGTTCAACTATGAAGAGCATCTAGGGTGTATCTACACCGCATTAGACCCACTAGGGACCATGATGATGCATGTCTAACTGGTGGAAGAACAAATGTAAAAAAAAAAAAACGTACAGAGAAACACACATAAAAACAATGGGGTTAATTCACTAAAGGCAAATCCACTCTGCACTACAAGTGCACTTGGAAGTGCAGTCGCTGTAAATCTAAGGGGAAGATCTAAAATCAGGGGGAGCTCTGCTGATTTTATCATCCAATCATGTGCAAGCTAAAATGCTGTTTTTTATTTTACTTGCATGTCCCCCTCAGATCTAAAGTGACTGAACTTCCAAGTGCACTTGCAGTACACTTGTAATGTAAAGTGGATTTGCCTTTCGTAAATAACCCCCAATGGGTCAAAACAGAGAGAGGAGGAAAAAAAAGGAGGGGGAGGAGAGTGGAAGGTGAATAGGAACAGGTAAGATAATGGGGGGAGGGACCGGGAATAAAACTACACGTGAAGGCTCCTGGGAGCACCACCTAAAGCAAGTAAATCACCCAAGTTAATGATATAGATTTTGTAACGGTCACCACCGTTTACGATATCCATTCCATCCCCCCAACCACGACAGCTTAACCGACAGCCCGACAATCCATGTAGACACAATCCATTCCCCAGAATTAAGATGAGACAAGCTCTGTTCTCTCTGGTTTCAAATGTATGAACATTTTAATGGTCAACTCAGCTGGTTCTTATACAGTTACAAACATGTCACAGTTATGAAAGGAACAAAGAAACTCTCCAACCCCTCATCACACAGTGGGGCTTCAATCACATTCTTTTAGTTAATGACATTCAGGCGAGTTAATTATCCCCCAGACGTCCCATTCTTTGACAACAGCTATTCACCTGCAGAATACACATTCCTATGTCAGACGTTCGGGCCCCGAATTACAGGAATTACTACAGCTGACAAGACACATTCCACACATAAAACAGTATTAGCATACATAATGAGAGGTCTAGGAGCCAGGCTGACTCTCAGTTTCAATTCACAGTAGTAGTCTTAGTTAGCATCTCAACAGCCTCACACAATGGACAATGAAAGGTCGATTCAGAGGCGATTCAGTTCGCATGTGCTGCGCTATATAAGTTTTCATTCATTCATTCATTAGGAGCTGACGCAATTAACACCTCAAAAGCATTACAGCTTGTAATATCTCCAGATCTCTTGCAAAACATGAATTATCATTTATCAGCCACCCTATGCCCAAAAGGGGCACAGGGTGACCTTAGACCCAAGAGTCATCAGTGATACTGGCACAGTTGTACCCCCATCCCTCAAAAGTCTCTGGACATCACGGGTCATAGCGTTACAGACTTCAAGTATGCAACATTAGGGACGCACTAATAGTAGGTAAATATGGTCCAACGGAACAATATTTTGCAGGCTTGTTCCTCCCTATATTTAGTTGCAGTGACCATTTCTTATGAACATATCGTTACATACAGGGGTCCTCAATTAGAAAATATTAATCTCTGATCCTTAACCCAAGCTTTGATGTGCCTGCTAGTAACTCATTATCATTGAGGTTGTCAATCATAGTTATGAAGCAATATACATTTTACAGAGGGGGCTCCCAAAGCATTCTATCATGAAGATCTCAACAAATCTTGACACTGGTAGTTGATCAGAAACTGAATATAGGCTCCTCTAGGTGACACACATTTTCTCTACAGTGTTAGACCAATACAGCTACATCACCTCCCTTTCCTTAGCCTGCCCCCCTCTACCATCTGAATTCTACTGTACATGAACAACAAGATGCTGATACCAAGTAATATACAGGTGCTTACACTAGTTTAACCTAAAAATACATGTAATGATTGTTTATTCAACACATAAATGCATCTGTATTTTTTTATGTTTTCTGCTTGTGCTTGAAGCTCAGCTTTATTGTCAAGAGGGATCCCATAAGTGGAAACATATGTTTGCCAATTTCCCCATATATCTAGTGCAAAATAAAAATGTTTAACCACTTCCATACGAGGCACTATCGCACCTTCCCACCCAAGCCAATTTTCAGCTTTCAGCACTGTCGCACTTTAACTGACAATTGCGCGGTCGTGCGATGTGGCTCCCAAACAAAATTGGCGTCCTTTTTCCCCCACAAATAGAGCTTTCTTTTGGTGGTATTTGATCACATCTGCGGTTTTTATTTTTTGCGCAACAACTAATAAAAAAAAAAAAACATTTTTATTTTTTTCTGTTAACTTTTTGTAAATAAGTATGTTTTCTCTTTCAATTGTGGGCACTGATATGGCGGCACTGATGAGGTGGCACTGATGGACACCAATGAGGTAGTACTGATGGGCACCGATGAGGTGGCACTGATAGGCGGCGCTGGTATACGGCACTGATGGGCACTCCCTGGTGGTCTAGTGTGGGCATCCGAGGGGGGGCTGCACTGATAAACAATCAGCACGAACCCCCCGTCAGGAGAGCCGCCGATCGGCTCTCCTGTACTCGCGTCTCTCAGACGCGAGTGAGGAAGAGCCGTCGACGGCTCTTCCAGTTTACATCGTGATCAGCCGTAAGTGGACACGGCTGATCACGTGGTAGCGAGCCTCCGCCGGAGACTCATTACCGAGATCGGAGGTGCAGGGAAGTGGTTAAACATCACTACATACACCAGCAAAATGGTAGGATATGCTAACTCTACCCCCGTCTTCTGCCCGTGGCACCTTGACATCATTTCCTGGTCAAAATAGGGAAGCCCAAATTTGGTGAGAAGATATACTTGCAACGAAATAGGGATTTGGCCTGCTCTGAATTCCCCAGAAATCTTCCTGAAAGGTGGTTAGGATGGGGGTAAGGTAGGTATGAAATCTCTATTTTTTTTTTATACTTTATTTAATGGTATGCGATGAAGGACAATCATCAGCAACACAAATTTATTAAACCATAGAAGAGTGTACTGCAATAAAAATGAGTTACTAGCACCACAACGGTATATTTCCCAATCAAAACTACCTTTCAGATGAAAAGTGTTAGACCTCATTAAAGTGTTTGTTGAAAAAATACACACACATCCTGGTCCCTTAAAGCAGATTACACAGCATAGTGCTTGTGCTGTGTAATCTGCCCCCCTCTAAACTGTAAAAAAAAAAAAAACTGAACCTGGCACTTCCTGTATGCCCTCTCTAAACAGACCACGAAAATAAGGGCTGCTCTGCACTGATCACCATGGTCAAAGTGCATCCATCCATCATATGTATCTGTCCTCTCTGCTCTCCTTTCTCTCCCCTCCTTCCTGCCTGTCCTCTCCCTGTGTCTGTCTCTGGCCTGGCCCTGGCCCCCGCCGCTATTCTTGTAACATAAACGTTAACCACTTGTCCACCGCCCACCGTCAAATGACGGCGGGCGGAGGACTCCATTGTTCTGACAGCACGTCATATGATGTGCTGTCTCTTTAAAGCCGCGGCACAAGCGATTGCCCAGTAACTGATCGGGGACGTGGAGCTCTGTGTGTAAACACAGAGCTCCACGTCCTGTCAGGGAGAGAGGAGACCGATGCTGTGTCCCTTGTACATAGGGGCACAATCGGTCACCTCCCCCAGTCACCCCCCCCTCCCCCTACAGTTAGAACACTCATAGGACACACATTTAACCCCTTCCCCGCCCCCTAGTGGTTAACCCCTTCACTGCCAGTCAAATTTATACAGTAATCAATGCATATTTATAGCACTGTTCACTGTATAAATGTAAATGGTCCCAAAAATGTCACAAAAGTGTCTGCCATAACGTCGCAGTCCCAATAAAAAAATCGCAGATCGCCGCCATTAATAGTAAAAAAAATAAATAACAAAAATGCCATAAACTATCCCCTATTTTGTAAACACTATACATTTTGCGCAAACCAATCGATAAACGCTTATTGCATTTTTTTTTTTTTACCAAAAATATGTAGAAAAATACGTATCGGCCTAAACTGAGGAAAAAAATATTTTTTTTATATATTTTTGGGGATATTTATTATAGCAAAAAGTAAAAAATATTGCATTTTTTTTCAAAATTGACGCTCTATTTTTGTTTATAGCGCAAAAAATAAAAACCACAGAGGTGATCAAATACCACCAAAAGAAAGCTCTATTTGTAGGAAAAAAAGGACGCCAATTTTGTTTGGGAGCCACGTCGTACGACTGCGCAATTGTCAGTTAAAGCGACGCAGTGCCGGAAGCTTAAATTTCGTCTGGGCAGGAAGGGGGTGTAGGTGCACAGTAGGCAAGTGGTTAAATTATCACTGCCAGCCTCTCTATTAGAGGCTGGCATAGCACACTATGTCAGTAGTTTTAAAAAACTAGTGTTCTATATACCCAATTTGAGCTGTCTTCAGGTCGGTCACGTGACTCGTGGCCACTTTACAGCTCAGATACACGGCTTCTGTGGAGGAGACGAACGGCCACGTGATCTCCCCGGTTGACACCAGAGGGAGAACACGCCCCCCTGCAGAAGCAATCCATCAGGGCTATTTTAAAAAGGGGTTCTCACGCATAATCTATACACGCATCAATATTGATGCAAAAAAGTGAGTCAACAATAATAATAATGTGTAGTGATAAATCAATAAACAAAAATATTGTCCATAAGTGATATATGCAGATATACTGCCAAAGAGGAGAAGGGAGAAGAAATTGGATGTCCACCAATCTTATACGTGAAAAAACGAAATAAATGGTTAGCTTGATCACAAGCGTGTCTGGTATCTTAGAACTCTCACCTTAATTTTAAGTATATTCAGCAACAAGGATATCCATAGAGCACTTCACCTCCACAAAATAAACGGTGTCCCCACTTTCCACAATTCCACTGGTGCCTTTCAGACTTTCTGCAGACTTCATAAGTAGTACCACAGCTTATTCCAAAACAACTTCTCGATCAGTCCCCATTTTGGCTCCAAAAGGGGAACAGGAGGGGAAAGAGAAGACAAAGAGGGCCTCCAATGGTGTAGTATTAAAGATAGGGGAACGTTTATTAATCCATCAGAGCTGTAAAGTGGCTGCGAGTGATGTGACCGGCCTGAAGATAACTGAAATTAGGTATTTAGAAAACTCAGTTTTTAAAACTACTGACATAGTGTGCTATGCCAGCCTCTGGCATTGGGTTTATATAGATGGGTTAACAAACTCTTTAAATAAAAAACATACACCTTAAAATAGCAGCTGGTTAAAAAAGGTTCAGGAGTACAAATTTCAGAACCTGTACACATGACCTGCAAGCAGTCATACCCATGGTATCAATGCACACCAAAAAGTTTTTTTTAAAGTTTTTTGGAAATGGGGAGAGTAATGCCGCGTACACACGATCATTTTTTGCGATGAAAAAAAAACAACGTTTTTTAAAACGTCATTTAAATTGATCGTGTGTGGGCAAAACGTTGTTTTTTTGTCTTAAAAATTCCAACATGCTTGAATTTTTTGTGTCGTTTTTCAAAACGTTGTTTTTTGTGTCATAAAAAGTGATGGTGTGTGGGCAAAACGATGTTGAAAACAACGTTTTTAAACCCACGCATGCTCAGAAGCAAGTTATGAGACGGAGCTTCAATGGAAAAGAGTGCCGTCGAATGTGGTGTACGTCACCACGCTTTGCTAGAGCTTTGTAGAAAAACGATGGTGTGTACGCAACGTCGTTTTGGAAAATGAAGTTTGAAAAACGTCGTTTTTTTTCATGATTGAAAACGTCGTTTTTTTTCATCGCAAAAAGTGATCGTGTGTACGCGGCATAACACCCTAGGGTGTCTGAGGAGAGAGGGAAATGTGAAAAGAGAAGAGAGCGAAAGAAAAAAAAATTAGGTAGGAGTAGACAAAGAAGGAATGATAGTGCGAATGGAAGGGGCGGAGATCCATGGTGGACTGAATAATCCTCAAAGCAAAATCAATGCAGAAAGTGCTAGCAGGTTAGGATAATGATAAGTATTCATCTGAATAGTAAAACAAGTCCCAGTAAAGCCATCGTGTCTTGTGCTACTCTATTTGGTTTCTAAGTGCGGCAGTCAAATGCGCCATGTGTTGGATGTCCTTCACAGTAATGAACCATTGAGCAGTGGCGATCCAGCAAAATGACATGTCACAATAAAGAAAGTTGAGAAGCGGGGGGAGGGGGTGTTCTGCTGACGGAAATGACATCTTACATTAAATTGAGAAGCGGGGGGTGCTGTTACCTCTTTTCCCATGCAGCCAGCAAGTTGAGAAGCGGGGTAAGGGGGCGATAATGACTTCTCACCAGGCTGGGCCTCTAGTAATTTGGGGGGCCCTTTGCAGCTTTGCGAGGCCCTAAGTGGCTTGCATAGTGAGCCTATAGGGCGGATCGGCCCTGCCATTGAGAAATGGTAGGTGGAGACTGTTTTTTAGACATACTGGGGATGCAGACCCTAGCAACATTTAGTAAATGCTTTAGCAGTGAATTATTGTATCTCTCACTGGTCATAGGGCTTAAGTTAAGAAGCACTGCAGTGGGGATGTCAAAAAGGGAGACGTTTGTTAGTTTATGAACAATTTTCAGGATTTGTCACCAAAAAGGCTGAATATTGAGACAGTCCAGAAAGATATGAAGTATTGTACTGACAGGGGCTCTGCATCACCAACAAGAAGGGCTGTGTCAGGGAAACAAGGAAGGTAGAACAAAGGGAGTCTGGTACCATTGTGACAGGATTTTATATATAGTTTCTTGGTATTTGCTACACAAGGAAGATTTGTGGGCAATGAAAAGTACACGGTTCTTCTGCTCGTCAGTAAATGTGGCACTCAGGTCCATTTCCCATTTGGATAGGTATGGAGGATCCTGCTGGTAAGGTAAGTCAAGCATGATACGATATGAGGAAGAGAGTGATTTTACGAAAGGGACCTTCACCGAAGCAAAGGTCTTCAAATGGGGTGAGGTACCTGGTAAATCACGCAGGATTCAGGAGGGAATGTAGAAAGCAAGACAGTTGCAGAAGTTTCCACCTGCCTGTTGCAGAAATGGTGAGGGATTCAAAGAGACCTGAAAGTTGGGCTCAGCCGGAGGGACACGAGAGCATAGATGCCCTGCGATGCACAAGTCTGTTTGGATTTGAAAGATCCTGTCTGTGTAGCCTGGGGCTTAAACTGGGAGGCCTATAATGGTTGTCATTGGTGAACAAAAACTAGTTGCGTCTCCTAATTTTAAATACCTTTTAAGTTCTAATAACATTGGTTCTATTAAGGTATGGGATTGACAGAGACGAGAGAGGTGGGCGCCTAGTCATGTGTATCGCAGTACAATATAGGGCAGGATCTGGGATGTCTTCTCCGACAGTTAGTTTGGGTCTTTGTAGAAAGGTGGAGGCAAGACAATTTCCCCTGCCAGATGATCGTCCAAAGAAAATAAATTGTGTGTTTTAATGGGGAAAGCCTGTTTTGGATATAGGAGTCGTGACAAGATGTTCATTTTAAGGACATTGCACCTACTGAACCAGGAGATGGCTAAAGATTTCCATTTCTCAAGGTCTGATGTTAAGATAGTATAGTAAAGGATGAAAGTTTAACTTCGGATGGAATTTTAGTGCCCAGGTACTGAATGGCTTGTGGGGCCCAACGAAAGGGGAGATTACAAGAAAGATTAATGAGGGCCTGTGAGGTGAGGGTGACATTAAGTGCCTCTGATTTTTGCTGGTTAACTTTGAAGTTTGACAAGTTTCCATAGGTACAGAGTTCCGAAAGTAAGATAGGTAATGAAGTAATTGGGTAAGAAATATAAAAAAGCAGGTCATAAGCGGGTGCTGCTTTCTCATATTTGTTTGTTTCCAGATCTTTGATATTTGAGTTATTCCGGATATACTGTAATAAGGGATTCAATGATAAAACAAAAAGCAGCAGAGACAAGGGACAACCTTGTCTCGTGCCATTGCCAATGGCAAAAAGTTTGGAATCAAAGCCATTTACTCTGACCGTAGCAGTGATTTTTTTTTTTTGTAGGTAATTTATCAACATATTATAACCAGGGATTTTTACAAGGAGTGGGGGCCTATACACAATGAGCAGACCTTGCATTGTGCTGCTTTAAAGGTCTGCTTTAACATGTTTACCAGGTCTAGGACCTGACATCATACGGACTGGTCCAAATATTTCTACATTTATTTTTTCAATATTGTTTATTACCAGTATTTATATAGCGCCTACAATTTACACAACGCTTAACATCACTCCCTGTTATTTCCAACTCCCTCACATACCCGATTGTTATAGGTATAGTAAAGGTACCCCTATAAAGAGAAAAATGTTTAATGGAAACTTTACTGGTGCTCTGTTATGCCGTCAAGCTGGATGTAAAATTATGCTTTCAACAGTGAGCAGTTTATTTTCGGTTGGTTAATACATGTCCGAATTACATGACTTTATGCCTAATTTAAAGGTTTATGAAGAATGATGCATACTGATAGAACTTTCTGCATTTTGAAACATTTTATAATTCTGCATGCAACTGCTGTTTCCATTGATAATGAAAATCTTTTTACACCTACAAACAGCAGATTTACAAAGGAATTAAACATCAACAATATATATATATATAAGAAAAAAAATGTACAAAAAAATCTTCTAAGCTGGGAGAGTGATGTAAAGATGAGTAACATATGCAGTTGTGAGAAGTCTGTCAACTCTTATGAATTGTCTGGATTTCTCCATTATTGCCCCTACAATGTGATCTATGCCATAATAGTATAGGCAATTCTTACAGTATCCTATCAATATGGAACACACATAGGTTGATTGATTGCTAAAAGTAGAGAGTACAAAATCTGGTGCAGCTGTGCGTGGTAGCCAATCAGCTTCTAACTTCAGCTTGCTCAATTAGACTTTGACAAAAACAAAAAACAAAGCTGATTGGTTTGTATGTAGACAATACAATACACAGTATGTATGATGTATGCTGCACCAGATTTAGCTTTTTTTTTTTTAGATCAAATAAGATTTTGCACATTTACTTTAGTAAATCAACCACATAGTTTAACCTCTCTGGCAGTATTTCTGAGTGTGGCTCGGGGATAAATTTCAGTACCACTAGCGCTTACCCCGAGCCACACTTGGGATTGCATTGCAGAGTCCTGGTACAGCGTACTTACCTTGTCACCAGGATCATGCAATGTACCCCTCTCTGCCGGATCCTCTGCCCAATGCTCTGTGTTCCGTTCCCTTACGAGCATCGCAACACATGGTCGTGAAGCCTGGCAAAAACAAACACATACAGTACACTGTAATCTGTAAGATTACATCACTGTATAAAATAATTTCACCTCCCTTTCGTCCCTACTGCTTCGTCCAGTGCCCTGCATGAAGTTTTATATACTTTTCTTTCTGACTGGAAACTTGAGATTGTCCATGGCAACCAAAAAGTGTGTCATGGTCCATGTCATGGCTTTGGTCACCTGCTGGTGGCACTGTTTCTCCCAGCAACAGGGGTGCAGTTCTGATGTCCACCAGCGGGTGTCTCCCATGGGATGGACTCCTCTCTAATTGGGATGAACTGCTACAGGTGTATATAAGCCCGCCCTGCACTACAATCCAGTGCTTCAGTATTTTTCCTTGTCAGCCTGTTACCTGCCTGATCTGTTAGCTGGACACAACCTGTTCCTGATTTGATCTCTGCCCTGTCCTGGACTCTGCTTCCCCTTGTTCCTCACATCCCTGCTTGACCTGGTATATATGCTCCCACCTTGTATATATTTGTTTATTATTGGTTTGGGGTTTGCTGTGTTATGCTTGCTTGTCTTGGGGGTTTTACACGATTGTTTCACGTGTGCTTAACCTTTTATTAAACGTATATTTTGTCACTATCCTGGTGCCTACTGACTTTAGTGCAGCCCATTGACCTGTTGCCTAGTATCGGATGCCTGCGTAGGCATCCCCTGACAAAGTGGCAGTTTATGTCAAAAGCGGTTTTAGACCAGCTAGAAAACAGCGATAGCAAATTAGAACACTTGAGCGATAGTAATTTGTGGGGAAATACATTTTATCACCATTTTTATATAATTGCTTATTTATTATGTTAGAATTTATGATTTTGTGTTTCAAACTTTATCATACCCGGGATGTCTACTAGACTCTTGTTTAGACAGATTTAAGTGTGTTATCCCTAATAATTGCAGGCCTACAATACAAAATGCAAAGGCCCAGATTCAGAAAGCAATTACGCCTGTCTAACTGGTGTTAGACAGGAGTAATTTCAAATTTCGCGTGCCGTATCACTAGTTTGAATCCTCAAACCATGATACGGCGGCTTCGGGCTTCGATCCGAGAGGCTTACGTCTTCGTAAGCCTTCGGATCTACGCTGCATTATTTTTGCGGCCGCTGGGAGGAGTTCGCGTCGTTTTGATGCGTCGGGATATGCAAATGTGTTTTTACGGCGATCCACGAAGATACGAGTGGTCTTCGCAATCGCTTTCGTCTATTTTTTTTTACGTACTGTTAGACCAGCTTTTTGCTGGTCTAACGGTACGTAGCCCATGTTAAGTATGGCCGTCGTTCACGCGTCGAATTTGTTTTTTTTGTTGTTTTTTTTACGTAACTCGTTCGGGACTAGGATTGTCCGTAAACGACACTACTCAAACAACGAATGACGTAACGACGTGTTTTCGCGCAATGCACGGCGGGAAATTTGCGAACGGAGCATGCGCAGTTCGATCGCCGCGGGAACGCGCCTATTTTAAATGCTTCACGCCCCCTACTCGCGCAGATGGATTGCGACGGGAGAAATACACTACGCCGCCGTAGTTTACTGGACAAAATCTACCTGGATTCCACGTAGAGCCAGGTAAAAAACGGCAGCGTAGTGTATTTCTGATACTCTACGATAGTCTAATTCTATCTGAATCTGGGCCAAAATTTTTATCCAAACCAATGCATCGCTTTGAGGTTCAAAAATCTGACATAATAATACCGCCAGGGAGGCTACATAACCAATGTCATTGATGCAAACAAAAAGTATATAAATCTCTAGGATTAGCTATCTTAAAGAGGGGAAAGATGAAGTCACATATTCAAATCAAGTAAACAAATCAAACCAAATACATTTTTTTAAACAAACTTACTTAGAACAACACAAAGAGAAGAAACATTTAAAGCGGAGGTTCACCCTGAAAAACAACTATATACCATTACATTCAGCATACTGCTGACATCTGCAGTATGCTGTTTTTATTTGCTGTACTTACCGTCTTATATTTTCATCTGGCTCCGAGTTCCGACTCCCGCGGGGAATAGGCGTTCCTAAGACGAGGCATAGATGATTGACGTGCGGGTAAAGCGCGTCACGCCTACAGAAAATATCTGAGCTTGGACTTGGCTTTTTACGGTGCTATACGGCGCCTGCCGTGTAGAGCTGACGGCACAGGCGTAAAGAGCAGAGTCCCAGCTCGGATATTTTAGGAAGGCGTGACGTGCTTTACCCGCACGTCAATCATCTATGCCTCGTCTTAGGAACGCCTACTCCCCGGAGGAGCGAGAACCCGGAAGCCGGGTGAAAACAACAATAAGACGGTAAGTATAGCGGATAAAAAAATCCAGCATACTGTCGATGTCAGTAGTATGCTGGATGTAACCGTATATAGATGTTTTAGGGTTAAGCCCCGCTTTAATAGCAAACACAAACACTATTGGTTTTCCTGACGTTCAAAAGACTGCCAGGAAAACCGAGGGGAAAACCCGGAACGGGCTCGGTCCCTTTTCCCCTGTACACACGGCCGTTTTTTCCGACAAGAAAACCGCCAGGAGAACTCCCACAGGAAAACTGCCGGAAAAAAACGCTGTGATTGGCAGGGAGAAAAAAAGAGAATGTTCTCATTTTTTAAACCGCAGTTTTCCTGTCAGGAAAACTGCTAAGGAGCATAGACACGTCCTTTTATTTTTCCCCGACGGGAAAAATGATTGTGTGTACTAGGCATTAGGCCCCCATCAGTTCACTGTAAAACAGTTTACTATTCGAAGTGGGTATCTTATAAAGATTATAAGAACATATCTCACAATCCTTAGACCGGTAACAAAGGACCAGGTATTGGCCTGCAGGCATCTCTTATGCCCCATACACACGATCGGAAATTCCAACAGCAATAGTCCGATATGAGCTTTGAATGGAAAGTGTATATGTGTATGCTCTATCGGACTTTTGCTAGCGAAAATTCCGCCAGCAAAAGATTGAGAGCTGGTTCTCAAATTTTCCGACCATCTGTAGCAATTCTGACACGCAAAATTCCAACGCATGCTCAGAAACAATTCAACGCATGCTCGGAAGCATTGAACTTAATTTTATCGGCTCGTCGTAGTCTTGTATGTCACCACGTTCTTGATGGTCGAAAGTTCAGAGAACTTTCGTGTGACCGTGTGTATGCAAGCCAAGCTTGAGCAAAATTCCATTGGAAAATTCCATCGGAAAAACAATCTAAGGTTTCTCTGGCGGAAAATCCAATTGTGTGTACGGGGCATAACACTTGATACCATCCATAATCATGAGCATAACTTGATAAATACACTAAACAATTTTTTTCTCGTGAGAGGTTACCATGGAAGATGGACAATGTGGCTGTCTGCCAGCGGAGCAGATGATCAGGTAAGTAAAACAATTTTTCCCCTCCCCTAGACAAGAAAAAGCTATTAACCCTTGCACTGTATGAACAGCCCCACTGGGAAGGGATACTGTTTGGGTTTTTGAGTTGGGCTATAAGCATGCTGAATTCCACCTGATTGTTACAAAGCACTTCTGCCACACTGTTTATATGGACAGAAGTGAGAAAAGATTAACTTTTTACAAAATCTAAATAGTTGTTAACTTTGCAGAAAAATAAAACACATGCAAGAACAATTCATACCAACTGTGAAGAATAGTGGAGGGAGTATGAGAATGCTCTACTTCCCAAGGACCTGGACAACTTGAACCAGTATAAAGCAGGTTGTAACAGACAGCTGTACAACATAATGCCAAGGCATAGCTGACCCATAGCTTATAGTGATACTAAAGTCTTTTTTTGTTTAAAAATAACAAAATGTGTTATGCTTACCTGCTTTGTGCAGTGGTTTTGCACAGAGCGGCACAGATCCGCCTCTTCTAGAGTCTGCCACTGGCACTCCTGGGCCCTCCCTCCTGCCCCCAGAGCAAACATCTTGCTATGCGGGCACCGAGCCGAGCCACTGCTCCATTTAGAAATGGAGTCGTGGCTCTGGTGCCCATTGTGTGTTTCAGCCAATCAGAAGGGAGTGTTTTTTTTTAACTTAATGAATAGAATGCATTACAGTTAAAAAAAAAAAAAAAAAAAAAAAAAAAACAACTTCTGCCTTTAGAACCACTTTAGGCTCTTACCAAAAAAACAGGCTTGGCAAAATAACTGAAAATAGCAATTACCTTGTTTTAACCACAACCCCCCCCCCCCCCCCCCCCCCCTCAAAAAAAAAAAAAAATACAGCAATGTAACATGTTGTGCATTTCTTGCAAAGGAAGCCTTTATTATTACTATGACATAGATGAAAAACAGATTTTGGAAGACAATCATGCATAAATCCACAAAAAGTTTCACAAACTTTGTATTATAAACTGGTGATTTTATGGCATTATACAAAATAGCTAAAATCAACTGTAATCGACATTTCAGCCCTGTGACAGAGCAGTTTAATAACGCTTTCCAGACGTAGGGATTTAGTATTTCGTGACTTTCTGAGCACACAGCATTGGTTTGCAGACAATTGAAACCAATTCCTTGCAGTCCATCGTGAAAAGTCAATAAATAGCACCTTGTCAGTCACCCAGCTCTATATTAAGAGATATGTTGGGCCTAGGATTGAAGTGTATATGTACCTTACACATAAAATGAACCAGTCAGTGAATGGATCTCCAAATGTCTTTCTATAGAACTTTTTTGATTGGTGGGAAACTGAAAAGTTTGTCAAGCACACTCAGAAAATGACCCCCTTGACATGTAATTAGAATTAACAGTGAGTTTAATTTTCTCATCAAAGGGAAATTATTATTTTTTGACAAACAATTTTTTGTTCTATTAATGGAACATCTAATAACGCTTTGTTGTCTCACAGCTGTATTTCATACATGGGTGTGAGGGAGTCATAAGGCACATTAAACTGTTGACAGGAAGTCAGGTAAATCTGTGGGTGTTGTCACAGACGGGAAGATACATTTCTACCTTGATTAGACAATTCACCAATTACTATCAGGCCGCGTAAACACGATCAGACATGTCCGAGGAAACAGGTCCGACGGACCGTTTTCATCGGACATGTCTGAAGTGGTCTTTTGGTCTGATGTGCGTACACACCATCGGACCAAAATCCCCTCGGACCAGAACGCGGTGACGTAGAACACACCGACGTGCTGAAAAAAGGAAGTTCAATGCTTCCAAGCATGCGTCAAATCAATTCAACGCATGCGCAGGATTTTTGTCCGCTGGAAAACTGTCAAATAGGCCGTACATACGATCGAACATGTCCGCTGAAACTGGTCTGCGGACCAGTTTCAGCGGACATGTTCGATTGTGTGTACGCGGCCTCAGGTGTCGGCTACAGAGGTAGCCAGAAAGGTTTAGGGTGTTGGAAAACTTCAGCTGTTCAGTATGAGGCAATTAAGGCCTCTATAAGTCATCCAGAGGATGATTGAAGAGGTGAGGTGGTTGTTGATTTTTCTGTGTGATAAAAATCAAAAATACTATTGTTTCTCTGCTGTATGACCAGCAGTGTCTGCCCAGCAGTAGGCTGTGCCAGACTCCATAGATGGGTTCCTGTGTGGTGAAGGTAGACGCCCCAAGTAGCCAGGGTTTATTTTATGTTTTGTTTTGTTTATGCTGTTTGGATGCTTGCACTTGTTTCCAGCAATATGGAAGAATAAACCAAACTCTTTATTTTCAACCGTCTTAGGCTGCCTCTCTGTATAGTTCGGTGTGTAGTGAACCCATCCAGGGGGTCACACCCCCCGCTACCGAGCTAACCCCTTACACTGTATATGCCTGTAAGTGAAACTGGCATCCTGGCTAAAAGTCTTCTGGGGGAACATCAGGGTTTGAGTCCTACAGGAACGCATGGGAATGGCGTTCTCCTACTTTTTCCACAGCAGGAATGCCATTCCTGTTAGCAGCTGCATCCTGGCTGGAAGTTGGGAGTGGGTGATGGAGGGACATCTTTCACTGCCCCTGCATGGCTCCCCCTGTTCTGCCTGCTGCCTGGCTCTCGATAAGTGACACGGAGCAGTTCAGAAGTGAATCGGGGTCAAAAGTACAGTGCGCGGCTGGCTGTGTCCCTGAATCCCTCCGTGTGTCCTAGTCCCCAGGTCCCTCTCTCCCCTGCGATATCGACTCACCCTCCAGCCAAGCGAATGTGCTGCTTACCAAATCATGAGTACCAGCTGCCCTCCTCTCTGCCCGGCTTTGAGTAGTACAGAGGGCTCCCGTCACTGTTCCCTCTGACCATGCCAGGCTATGTGCACCCCTTACTATGCACCCTACGTCTGACACTGTCCTCTACTCCTCTCCTGGCCCTATGCAGGAGCCCTCTCCTCTTCCTGCTTCTCCCATCTACCCTCCAAACCCTGCCCCCTTCACTGTTCACCCTGCGCCCACCCCATAGAAACCTGCCCCCTTCACTGTTCACCCGACCCCATAGAACCCTGCACCCCTCACTGTTCACCCTGCCCCGATCCCGTACAACCCTGCACCCCTCACTGTTCAGTTCAGTATAGAAAATAGTTAAACTATATAAAAGCACAATAAACCTGGAGTACAGTTTTAAGAGCATCTCAAACTTCTTATCTGCAAAATCTTTGAATGAAGGGACATCGTCAATTGGTACATGAGATTTTTGTTTAAGACCAAGATGGAAGGATCAACTACTGGGACAAACCACTTATTGGAGAACTCTCTTTCCGCTGGAAAGAGCCTGGCCATGATTTAAGAAATGAAAATCTTTTCTGGATTAATCAAGTCATCATAAATTGTTTATTATATGGGGAATGTCTTTTTTGATTAAGCAAGTCATTTTGAACCCAAAGGGGCATGGTGAAAGCAGGAGAATCAAATGTGTACAAATGTTCACATATACACATTAACAAACATATTGCGTGAAATTGCAATTTCAGATGTAGTGGAGCTTGGGGGTGAGGGTTTTCTGCAGCCTCATCTAACACTGCCTCTGGGTTCTTCTCATTTCCTTGTATGTTCACCTCTTCTAGGCCAGGCATATTGGGATCTGACTCAAGTAAAAGTTTGCCTTGCCTTTTTGTGTGTAGAAATATCCCTTTGTAGTCTCCATTGAAATGCTGTGCGTCCGGGTAACATGTGGAAGCATAGGACGCACCTACACAAGGACCTTCATGGCAAGATCATCAATTGTTATTTTAATTACCCCTATGCCAGGACCTGTATAATCTTTTGTCATCCACTGTCTCAGCCACTAGTTTGTATCTTTTTTTTATGATATAGGTCAGTGGTTTCCAAACTGCAGCCCATGGGCCGAATGTGGCCCTTTGTTTGCCTTTATCAGGCCCTCAAGACACAAATCCTCCCACCACCACCAAGGGGGCACCATTCTCTTCACTGACAACAGTAAGGAATCATTACTCTTACTGATATAAACAATATTCAATTTGTCTTGCATACACACCGTCGCACAAATGTCGTTGGAAATTCCGATCGCCAAGAATGCGGTCACATACAACACATACGACAGCACTATAAAAGGGAAGTTCAATACCAAGTGCACCACCCTTTGGGCTCCTTCTGCTAATCTCGTGTCAGTAGAAGTTTGGTGAGAGACAATTCGTGTTTATATGTCATCTGCTGCTGTTCCTGATCTCTCAGTCTCTGAGAAATCAGTTTGTCAGAACTGTGGGTGAATATCAGCAGCAAAACAACTTTATTATTCTAGCTTTATAAAGAAGAAGAGAATGTACTGCATTTAAAGATAAAAAAAAATTGCAGTGTGACGAATGTGCCATCTCGAACGCTAGTTTTACCAGACCGAGTGCTTCCGTCTCGTACTTGATTCAGACCATGCGTGAAATTTTGTACGTCAGAATTTTCTACACACGCTCAGAATTTATGAGAACGGATTTTGTTGTCGAAAAATTTGAGAAACAGCTCTCAAATTTTTGTTATCGGAAATTCCGACAGCAAATGTCCAATGGAGCCTACACACGGTCGAACTTTCAACAACAAGCTCCCATCGAACATTTGTTGCCAGAAATTCTGATAGTGGAATGAGGAATATGCCGCATGCACACCGACTACAGGCACTTTGTAATTTTTTTATTCCCACTGACCACTCCGGCCCCCTTATAGCCTGAAGGACAGTAAACTGGCCTTTTTTTATAGAAAGTTTGGAGACCGTTGATATGGGTGAATGACCTTGCCACATTATTGCTCAACTGTTAGGGTAGTATTAGGGTACTGCAAAATTATTGTTAGTTTAATGGGGGGGGTTTCCTGTGTCTATTTTTCGAATTGCCTACTCATTGGAACTGGTAAATAATGTGTTTCCGACACTATTTTGCTAAAAAAAAATAAAAAAAAATAACTGCAGTATTATCTTGTGCCTTATGTTTGACTTTATTTACCCAGCAATGATAAGCCTGGTTCTTCTGTTATGCAATAGTCATATGATGGGGTATTTGCATTGGTCTTTGACTGATATTTTTTCAACAAAACTCAGTTTAAAAAAAATATATATATATTTTAATGAAAGCTACAGGATTTAAAAATACTGAAAATTACTTTTGAAATTACATAAACATTTAAAGCTCATATGAGTTTTTAATGATTCGGTGTACGTCTAAGTTAATGCTTCTTTATAGTCTCACACAGACAGGAAATGTATTCCATGGATTTGCTAAAGGAACTGATTACTTAAAGTGGAGTTCCACCCATTTTTTTATGTTTGTCTGTGCTGCATGCCCTAATCTCATAATGTTTAGAATGGACAATTTTTATTTATTTTGTTGCTTGTAAAAAACTATTTTGTAGTCCTTCATTACTTGCTCCTCCGTATTAGCCTAGGCTATTAAGTCTCAAGGCTATTTGCAAGGGTTTCTGGGATAGGCATCATGTTTCTCAGTAGTCCTTGCAAACCTGACTGAAACCTATTACATTGCTTGTGCAGCACTGAGCATGTGCGAGATATGCAAAGCTGAAATCCAGGAAGTCATACAGTCTGGCTTCATGATGCCCACACTTAAGATGGCCACGGTCTATTTCTAGATTATAAACTATAATGCTGTAACAACCTAACAAAACGGACCTTAGTTTACAGACTAACTTTACTAGAATACATTAAGCTTGTGTATTACAGTGGGATTTATATTTAAAAAGTGAAATTGTGGGTGGAACTTCCCTTTAAAACGAAGTTGAAAGTAGAGGAACAGCTTCTATGTTATACTACAGTTGCAGCTCTCTGTTTCACTTGTTAGGAGCTTCTCTTCAAGATGTTAATTACATACAGTAGATACATTTATATTCAATATTTAAATGTCATTGTGATTTAAAGGATCAGTCAACCCAATCTCAGTTTCTGAGTAACACTGTCATTTAACCACTTGCTGACTGCCAGCAGTACATTTCCTGGCTCACCCAGGCATGACAATGTACCTGTACGTTCCAGTGCACATGCGCACTGAGGCGCACAGTGTGGTGATCTGCAGCGGATTGCAATGCTTGGTATCGGGCCACTGTGTACTAAGAGATTGCTGTGTGATCACATGACACCTAGTAAAAATAGTTCCATTCATGACATCATTGTTTACTAATGTGTGTGATCTGTAATTGGTCACCAGAGACTTGTGACTGGTCACCCCCACCACAAGAGAATACTGTACCCTGTTCTACAGAAACTCATATTTGATGAAAACTGCCAGGAATATTGAAGCTTCTAGTGTAGTACAGTGTCACTATGGTGGTACTGAACTATGTAAAGAAGAAAAAAATCTTTAAGAAAATTTTTTTTTTTAAAAACCGAATAAAAATCTAAAAATGTTTGCATACCAAATCTTATTTAATCTAATAATTTTCCAAAAAATTTAGAAAAAAATTACAACTTCAAAAAACTTGCCATGTCTCTTACTAAATACCCTGGACTGTATACTTTCCAAAAAAAGGGTCATTTGGGGGGGGGGGGTTTACTGTCCTGGCATTTTAGGACCTTAAAGCGGACTTTGCGATAGTCTGACTTGTGCTTTGACCAATCAAAACAATCCCAGTGCAATATAAATTCCTTTTACTGCTGCTGTAATCACCATGTCGGATGCCACAAGTCAGAAGGTTAGGACAAAGAACCAACTTTGATCCGACTTCAATGATATTCAATGGGCTGAAGTAGGACCAAAGTAGTGCAGGAACCTTTTTCAAAGTCGGAACCACTTGCGTCGGACCAGTCAAGACGGCTCTCTTAGGAAATTATTGATTTTCACACGTCATGTGATATGTGCTCCCAATGTCAAAGTGTATGTCGTACCAGTGTGAACCCAGCCTTATATAATTATTTTTCACACAAATTAAGCTTTATTTTGGTGGCATTTGATCACCATTTTTTTTTATTACAAAAGCAAAAAATAAATAAAAAATTAAAATTTTAAAAAATACAAAAAAATATTTTTTGTTCTCTGCTATAAAATATATCTAATAAATATTTTTTTCATAAATTTTAGGTCAAAATGTATTCTGCTACATGTCTTTGGTAAAAAAAAAAAAAAAACCAATAGGTGTATATTGATTGTGTGAAAGTTAGTGTCTACAAATAATGGTGTATATACTGTACAGGAATTTTATATATTATATTTTTTATACTAGTAATGATCATCGGACTTATAATGGGACCACGATAGTGCGGCGGGCAATAAAAATTAAAATGCCTTGATGGGCAGGTGCAAGTCTAGAGGAGTGAGCTTTACAAATGGCCACAGCCCTATAATTGGTCTTTGCAGCAAAAAAGCACATGGGCAACACATGCAAAACAAAACCAAAGAAATTCCCAGCTCAAGTTACCGACCAGCTTGCAAAGGCCAGTTATGGGGGCATTTGTCTGTACTGTTTGAATTCTGGTGAGGGGAGTGTGCCCCCGTGCCTAAACATATTGGGCCAGATTCACAGAGCGATTACGCTGGCGTTACAGGAGATGCGCGGCGCAAGTCTAAATTTGCGCATGCGTTTCAATGCGCCGCATCCCCAAAACGAGATACGCAAGAAATCTACTTTTTTTGACCGGCGTAATTTCGATAGACCGGCGTATCCGTCCGAGCAAAAATGCGCTAGACACAGCATTGATTTGCTATTCAAATATGCAAATGAGGGAGTTACGGGGATCCACAAAAGAACGTTGGTGCAGCGCAGGCTACGCGCTGTGCGCAACAGCTGCACGTCCTGTCTAAAATTAGACCATATAAAAGGTGGTATAAAATTAGACAATCCGTCTACATGTCAGCTAAAGCAACACTGTTAGTGAGGAGCTGAGCAGTCACACTTGCTGCCCAACAAACTGTATGCCAACATGCCAGTGGCATCCATGCTCATAGCTATACTACTGACTTTAGATGAGCAAAGAAGGAGGAGGGCACGGAGGAGGGCACGGGAGAGGATTTTTTTTTGTTTTCCAAAAACTTTTTATTTGCTTTTATAAACATTTTTATAAAAAATATACATACATATATACATCAATACATAACATACAAACAAAGAAAAAATGTAGCGCTTAAACATATATAGAAAAAAACAAATAGTGTAAGCTAAAACTTAAACACCATAGGTGCACTTGAAGTGTCCTTTGAAGTGATATAAAGTCCACAGGGGTCAATACAGTGACTTGAGTGAGAGTGATCCACCACCGTAGGATAAGTTGAAGAGGCTTACCAGATGAATAGTGACCACACTAGGTGTACATCTATTGGTCAACTATAGCTTAGGGTTAGACGCTGTTCTCAAAAGGACTCGGAAGAGGTGAGTAACAAAGGTGGCCGATCGTTTGAAGAATCAGACTTAAAGTTTTTCCTTCCTCTTCACAATGTATTCAGCCAGAGACATGACTCGGAAAGCCCAATGGCAAAGAAAATAGAGCAAACATAGCGTAACTCTGTTATCCTCATGTCTCTTCTTCCACTACAGCCCTCTAAAGTGCAGCATTTATACAACTGACCAGCTGTATAAATGCTGCACTTTAGAGGGCTGTAGTGGAAGAAGAGACATGAGGATAACAGAGTTACGCTATGTTTGCTCTATTTTCTTTGCCATTGGGCTTTCCGAGTCATGTCTCTGGCAGAATACATTGTGAAGAGGAAGGAAAAACTTTAAGTCTGATTCTTCAAACGATCGGCCACCTTTGTTACTCACCTCTTCCGAGTCCTTTTGAGAACAGCGTCTAACCCTAAGCTATAGTTGACCAATAGGTGTACACCTAGTGTGGTCACTATTCATCTGGTAAGCCTCTTCAACTTATCCTACGGTGGTGGATCACTCTCACTCAAGTCACTGTATTGACCCCTGTGGACTTTATATCACTTCAAAGGACACTTCAAGTGCACCTATGGTGTTTAAGTTTTAGCTTACACTATTTGTTTTTTTCTATATATGTTTAAGCGCTACATATTTTCTTTGTTTATATTGTGTTTTGCTAAATTGATCACTTAGTTATGTTGGCTGCTTTAGTGTTTTAGTAGCGCGGTGAGTGTACATACCTAGGTATATACCAATTTTTCTTAATACATAACATACATACAAATTACAAACACGGTCTCACTATCTTTCAATAGCCCTTTAAAACCTTGATGGATATAATAATCTAATCTGATACAAGCCCCTCACTCTTCACTTGATATATCACACACGCATAGACATCTTTGGCATGAGTGATTCTGAGGTGTCTCGCATCTTCAGATTCACCCCTCATGCCATCCTGGAATTAACCACAAACCTGCAGGAGGACATCACCAGCCCAACAGATGACACCACCCATGACACCCATGACAGCTACATATACAATCCTAGCCCCATCCCCACAGATTTCGAACAGAACATGTATGGGGACAGCTGGCTGGTTGGTGAGTGACATGGGTGGCAGGCATGACTGTCCCCCCCATGATGCTGAAATCACAAGGGGCACATGCACTACTAACATCCTCCTGTCTTATCCCTTCAGGGTGACTCTGCATATGCACTGGGACCCCATTTCATGACTCCTATACGGAACCCCCCATGGTACCCTGTTGTATTCCCCAAACTTTGTATGCCAGATCATCGGTGCATGTTGCATGCTGCACAACTTCGCAGTGAGAAAGGGCCTGGAGATTGACAACAACAAAGAAAACACATAAAAGACAAAAATCACTCTGCAAAACAGTCCCCAAATATCTCAAAGACACGTCACAAACAAACAAACAAACGCTAATAAACAACAGAACAAAAGCACCTTGCTGTATAGGAAGGGATACAAAGGGATGTACTTTTGCAAAGGAAGGGCGTTTGTCTCTGTCTATTTAAGCTGTCTGCGTAGTTCACTAAGTTGCCCGGGTCCACTTCCAATTCCACTGATTGCGCCGTTCCCGAGTTGTGAGCATGCGCACAGAGGTGCTGACCATGGTCTGCTTCATGTGCGCATGCGCGAGCCGGCCGGCCCTTCATTTGCATGGGGTCACGGCTCATTTCAATGAAACACGCCCACGTCCTTCCCAATTTGAATTACTCTGCCTTACGCCTCGGAATTAACGTTACTCCGGCGCTAATTTCTGCGCAAATACTACGAGGATACGGTGATTGCGCCTCTACATTGCGCTGGTCTAACGTAAAGGAGGTGCGCTACGCTGGTCAAAAAATGCGCCAATGTACGTGAATTTGGCCCATTATTTTTAATGCATACTGTTAAACAGGATAATTCGATTGGTTGCAGGCTGGTCTAAGTTGAGCTGGATTTTTTTTTCTTGTGTTGCCTTTCCATGTGCTCCTTGCTGCAAAGGCCAGTTATAAGTGTGGTCATTTGTTTTTACTGTTGAAATACTGGAGAGGGGATGCACTGGACACCTTTGTTGCCATTGTGCTATGTGCCCAGTGTGCCCTTGTGCCTTTAAGGAAGGGTGGGCTCCCTCTGGGCTTACCTGCCCTCTGTCTATCCATTATAATGCACGTGCTTCTACTATGGAGGCTCTCAAAATTTGAAGTTAGGACAGCAGAAAATACTGGGGTGCCGTGAAGTGGCTCTACGGCTTATGCATGTATTTGCAAATATGTGCAAACTAAACCCCTGTTTCTAGCGCATACTGTTAGACAGGATAATTCAGTTGCTAGCAGACTGGTTAGTAAATTGAGCTTGGAATTTGTTTGTTTTTGTTATAAAGAGGGCTGCCATGCCCTAGAAGTGTGCATATTGTTTTATCTTGATATGGGACACTAGTAATCTATTTATCTGGACCTACATTGCCAAGTTAGCCTTCTTTATGACTGCAGTTACATGTAGACTATCCTGGGTAATACCCAGATGAATATTCATGATTGCAAACATGTTCAATTAATAAAAGGGGCACACAAAGGACAGAAAGGTTGGGGAGGAAAATTAGGCAAGCTTTATACAAATAGCTGAAGCTTCTAATGAGCACTGTGAGAAGCTCACAGTATGCAGTGAAATCCAGAGTAAGGCCCTTTTCACACGTGTGTGACTTGTCCTGAGACTTGGGACTGTAAAGTCGCATGACAAGTTGTACTCCATGATTTTCAACGAGTACCATTCATATCTGTGTGACCTCAAAGTAGTCCCTGCACTACTTTGGTCTGACTTTCAGGCGACTTGAGGTTCCTAGACCTCAACATTACACAGGCTTTGCTTCCATTTCGTGGAAAAATCACATCAACGTCACAGCAAAAAATCTTTCAGGTTGCAAAATTGTAAAAGGGGCCTAAGCACTTCAGTTAAAGAGATGAGCCTGTCCAATACTGCAAAAAAAAAAAATAACTAAAAGCTTTAAAGACTATGGCTTACATTTGTAATACATAAGAAAGAAAACAACTTTTTTGCATCCTTTGTTATCAACTGGCTAGGCCTTTACAGGTGTATTTTTACAAAATTTTATTAAAGTGTAAAGCCAGGCTATGGACATTTAAACACTGTATATATATTCTTAACAAGAAGAAAATATGCTGAAAATAACCTTCACTGACCTCTGTAGTTACAGTCTGTTGAGCGATTCATCCACAAAAGTTTACAACAGAAAAAGTGTTTTTTCCAGTCGGGACTCAGCACCGATATCTAAACTTTCAGTGCACCTTACCTGTGTTTGCATTAGATATTAGAAGGCTAACAGAAACGAGTTAAAGCGGAGTTCCACCCAAAATTTGAACTTCCGCTTAACCCACTTCTCACCCCCTTACATGCCACATTTGGCATGTAATTTTTTTTTGGGGGGGGAGTGGGGGTTTCAGGAGGAGAGGGACTTCCTGTCCCACTTCCTCCTTCCGCCGAGGGGCTGGTTAGGCGATTAAGCTTAATCGCCTACAGCAGCCCCTCCCTGTAGGCGATCGCATGGGACACATGACAGGTCCCATGCGATCGCCTGTCCAATCAGCGGCGGGCCACGCCGCTTGCGCATGCGCAGTGGGTGCCCGGCCGTGAAGCCGAAGGCTGTCACGGCCGGGTGCCCACAGTTGCGATGAGGACGCCGGCCGGGGAGGGGGGGGAGGAGCGGAGCCCCGGTCGGCGCGTCGCTGGAACGCAGGAGCAGGTAAGTGAGTGTTTATTAAAAGCCAGCAGCTACAGTTTTTGTAGCTGCTGACTTTTAATAAACACAATTTTTGGCTGGAAATCCCCTTTAAGCTATGGAGAGAAAGTGGAAGTAAAACAGAAAAGATTTGCAAATTTTAAGGACAAATTATTCCACTGTGGCAACAGTTACAGAGGCCAGTGAGGTTTTGTACGTTTATTTACTGCTTATCAAGAATATGTACATAAGAAGTTTCATAGTCTGGTTACAGTTTTACTTTACAATAAATCCATCCATGAGTTACCGAATAGTCAGCCCATAGAAATCTATACAGCTGAGTAGTGCAGGCACAGTATGATGTTCACCCTGCCCAGAAAGAACACATGCAAACAAAGTAGGAGTGCTGGGGGTCTGATGGTTGCTGCAATAACATCTGATCTGAGGTCTGCTTTTTCATTAACCCCAAGTGCAGGGGAGAGTGTTGGTGGCCTTTACTAAAATGTAACTTATAGCTTCAGTGCCACTTTAATCCATGAAAGGAGTCTTTACAATACTTCAGCAGAGAGATAAATGGTAAACACAACAGAACATTAACATATAGGCATGGCTAGTCAAGTTAGGAAAATGTCCCTAACAAATAGATCAATGTATGCAATAATGTGGATCTATCGGGAAACAGACCAATATCAATCTAAACCCAGACAAAACATCTAGTTAGTAGCCATTTGGAGATCATAAATCAATTGTAGGGGGGTTAGCTTAAACATTGAGAAGCAAAAGGCCAACTCTAGCAGCACATGTGGAAACATCTTGAACCGTCTTCCCATAGTACTGATGTAAGGAGGCATTGTTTGCATATGCCGGCCTTCTGAGTTAATGTAGCCAAAGGCAAAGTTTGTTAATCAAACCAAAGGCAAAAATCGCTTCCGATGCCTGAAATATCCCATTCAACTCCTAGGCTAAAGAATTTTAAACCAAGGCAATCACAGCTTCCCCTAAAGAAAAATAACTCTGTGCTCCTGCCAAAATCCTTAATCCATCTTTCTTAACTATTTAATTTTTTTGGTGTAATAGGTAGCCTTGTCTGTTGACCTCTCCCAGTCAGTGATAGAAAGAGTCTTTTTTTAAACATGCATCGGAAAATCTCTTTGTCATCGTCAAAAACCGTAGGGGGATGAAAAACTGCCAGATGTGGGGAAAATACACAACCACAGAAGACAGCATAGCAAGATGATCAGCCTAATTACAGCTAATGTAAACTGATACAGATACACCAATGCACTGCTTCAGAAAAATACTAATTCCTGCAAGACTAGTTCTTAGACTGCATCACGCAAAGTCTATTTTATTTTTTCTTTCCTTTTTAAGTCAGAATGTAAAATAAACTCAAACGCTCACACATAGCCTCGCTTAATATAAAAAAATCTCTTCATCTAAGGAATTTAACTTTACATAGCAGAGAACAAATGTCAGTTACTTAGTAAAATTGATTATACAATCATCTTAATGGTTTGGACTTTTTTCTTGGCCTTGGACTAAAAAAAATTAAGATATTTAGGTTTTCAATCACATAAATATTATATCTCGTTTATTGAAATGTTGTATTCTTCCTCTGAGCCAGAGATAGCAACAAAAAAAAGAAGCATATTATTTACAAGACTCAATAGCTCAAGCTAAAATGTCTACACAAGTTAAAGAATATGCTACCCCAACATTTCATATTCCTAATATGTTCCCCCTTGTAGTTGATACTGTATGTGACCATGTAGTTGTGTTTTTAAAACATCCCGTTCTCTTTGTATTGCTTCCTTTGTGGTAAATATCTGGTGGTCCTGCCAATACCCCTGCTTTTGATGCCTGCAGGCATTATCCATTTGTTTTTTAGCCAGTAGACAGCTTTCTTGTAAAAGCAATCCTAGAGGCTAATAATCAAAAGAAATCATTTAAAGCGACAGTAGAAAAAAAAAAAACTTTAATGCACCCCCAACCCCCGTGCTTGTGTGCAAAGAGACGAGCGCATGCGTTGGTCCCACAAATGCGCTAACAGGGATTGCCCCACACATGTGAGGCATCACCCCAACGTCAGACTGAAGGCAGTAAATCTAGTGGCAACGTGTAAAGGCTTTAAAACACGCCTATGGATAATACAATTTACGTCATTTGTCGTCGTTGCACAGGCATACGCAATTTTAAAGCGTGACATGTTTAGTATTTATTTACTTGGTGTAACATCATCTTTTATATTTTACCAATCAATTGTGTTTTTGTGCATGAAAATTCAAAAAAGTGTATTTAACCACTTGTCCACTGGAGGACGTCATGTGACGTCCTCCAATTTGTGCGGGGATATCTGAATGATGCCTGCAGCTGCAGGCATCATTCAGATATCGCCGTCTTCAGACGGCGATTCTGTGCACCATAAGAACGATCAAAGCGGCGGTTCCCTCCCGCCCGACGTCCACCCCCCTCCTGCCGCCATCCGGTGCTTCTCCGGGCTCTCCCGTGCCATCGGGGGCCCGGAGAGCGAATCGGCCGGCGCTCGCTGCAGATCCATAGAGATGACTGGTGACCAGATGGTCACAGTCATCTCTATGACCGTCGGAGGACTGGGCATGACCATATGACGTCATGTCCGGTACCCGGAAGTAAACAAAGCCGCAACCGCAGCTGTCGGCATGTGATCATTGATTTCTTTTTCACCGATTTCATGCTTGTAAGCCTGGAGGAGAGACGTGGGGTCTTATTGACCCCACATCCCTTCATAAAGAGGACCTGTCACACGGATTCCTATTATAATGGGTGTTTACATTCCTTGTAATAGGAATAAAAGTAAGCAATTTTTTTTTTCAAAAAGTGTAAAAATAAAAAAAAATTAAGTCAGAAGCGAACACGCATACAAGTCATGTGAGATATCGTCGCGTGCATTAGAGCGTGTGCAACAATTCTAGCACTAGACCTCCTCTGTAACTCGAAAATAGTAATGTGTAAAAAATATGTTAAAGCGTCGCCTATAGAGATTTTTAAGTACGAAAGTTTGGCGCCATTTCATGAGTGCGCGCAATTTTAAAGCGTGACATGTATCTATTTACTCGGCCTAACTTCATCTTTCACATTATACAAAAAAATTGGGCTAACTTTACTGTTTTTTTAATTCATGAAACCCTTTTTTTCCCCAAAAAAAACTTTGAAAAATTATTGCGCAAATATCGTGTGAGAAAAAAAGTTGCAATGACTACCATTTTATTCCCTAGGGTGTCTGCTAAAAAAAAAATATATTGGCCCGGATTCACAACGCATATACGCCAACGTATCTCCAGATACGACGCGCAAGTACAAAAATGCGCCGAACCCACAAACTTAGACACACCTAAAAACAGACTTCATCCCACCGACGTAACTTGCCTACGCCGGCGTAGAGTGGGCGCATATTTACACTGGACGCATGTGGCGCTCCCATTGATTTTCGATTCAAATATGCAAATGAGGGAGATACGCAGATTTATGAACGTACTTGCGCCCGGCGCATGATTTTTTTTTTGTTTAATCTCCTGTTTATTAAATGTTCTTCTTTACATATACCATTTTACATATATCATGCCTTCTTACTATATGGTGGTTTATCTGAATCCTCAAATAAAAACTAAAAACATAGAAAGAAGATATAAGAAAACAAAAAAAAAAGTAAAGTTATTCCCCATAGATGAGGCACAACCCATGCAAAAGTATGGACCAGGGAACACAAGCCTACGTATTGTACATCGGACGTCTGTGAATATGGGCCGACGCGGGTCTGGCTGGGCGTAGGTTACATTCACGGCGTACACAGTGATCCAGCGTATCTTAGGCCGTTGTTCGAACGTGGTCTTACGCATGCGCACGGGGATACGTCCATGTCCCGACACATGCGTAGTTCATTTTAAGTACTTGTCTGGCACCCGGCCCATCATTTGCATGGGGTCACGCTTCATTAACATGGATCATGCCCACTTCCGCTTACGCCGGCTTACGCCTAAACTGACGCAGAGTTGGGAGCATTTGCTTTGCTTTGTGAATTCCATGCTTGCCTCTCCGCGCTGCGCCGGCATAGCGTAAAAGAGATACGCTACGGCGGCATAAATATGCGCCGATGTATGTGAATCCGGGCTATAATGTTTGGGGTTCTGATTAATTTTCTAGCAAAAAAACGCCAAAAAAGGCCCGGTGGCCAAGTGGTTAAAAAAAATAAAAAGCATTTGAAAAATCCTATGGCAAATACCGTATGACTTAAAAATTGCAACATCCATAATTTTATTCTCCAGGGCCTCTGCTTTAAAACAAAATATATCATGTTTGGGGGTACCTGCAAAAAATAAAAATAAATACTGATTATTGCATGTAAACAAGTGTCAGAAAAGGCCTGGTCTTAAAGGGGCGTTCCAGCCAAAATTGTGTTTATTAAAAGTCAGCAGCTACAAAAAGTGTAGCTGCTGGCTTTTAATAAACACTCACTTACCTGCTCCTGCGTTCCAGCGACGCGCCGACTGGGGCTCCGCTCCTCTCCCCCCCTCCCAGCGGGCGTCTCTATCTCGACTGTGGGCACCCAGCCGTGACAGCCTTCGGCTTCACAGCCGGGCACCCACTGCACATGCGCGAGCCGCACTGCGCATGCGCGTGCGGCTCGCCGCTGATTGGAGAGGCGATCGCATGGGACCTGTCTGTGTCCCATGTGAACGCCTACAGGGAGGGGCTGGTGTAGGCGATTAAGGCTTAATCGCCTAACCAGCACCTCGGCGGAAGCAGGAAGTGGGACAGGAAGTCCCACTCCTACTGAAGCCCCCACTCCCCCCCCAAAAAAATTACATGCCAAATGTGGCATGTAAGGGGGTGAGGAGTGGATTAAACAAAAGTCATTTTTTAGGGTGGAACTCCTCTTTAAAGTGGTTAATACTTAGGCTGCTAATATGAGTAAATGAATAGGAATGTATACCACATTTACTTGTTTTAGGCTTTTATTTATTTTTTTACATTTCTTTAGTTACCTCCTAGTTTCCAGGCCTAGGCAAATCATATCATACATTTCAGGATGGGGAGGGGTTTTTCAGCCAAGAACACCCTTCTTCCTTTATGCCTGCGCTAAGGGCAGATAGATTCCAAGAAGTTAAAGCTACATAAATCATCTGCACTTAACCACTTAAGACCCGGACCATTATGCAGGTTAAGGACCTTGCCCCTTTTTGCGATTCAGCACTGCGTTGCTTTAACTGACAATTGCCCGGTCGTGAGACGTGGCTCCCAAACAAAATTGGAGTCCTTTTTTCCCCACAAATAGAGCTTTCTTTTGGTGGTATTTGATCACCTCTGCGTTTTTTATTTTTTGCGCTATAAACAAAAAAAGAGCAACAATTTAAAAAAGAAAATCGCGACTGCGACATTATGGCGGACACATCGGACATATTTGACAAATTTTTGGGACCATTGTCATTTTCACAGCGAAAAGTGCTATAAAAATGCACTGATTACTGTGAAAATGTTTAGGAGTTAAACACTAGGGGGCACTGTAAGGGTTAAGTGTGACCTCATATGTGTTTCTTAGGGGGGCGGGGCTGGATGTGTGACATCAGTGATCGTCTGTTCCCTGATATAGGGAAAGACTATCACTGACATTGCCACAATGAAGAACAGGGAAGGCGTGTTTACACACACCACTCCCCGTTCTTCAGCTCCAGTGACCGATCGCGGGACACCGGCGGCGATCGGGTCTGCGGGTCCCGCAGGCACGGACCAACGGCTGGTTACTTAAAGAGGATGTACAGGTATGCGCTTGTGCCCAGCCGTGCCATTCTGCCGACGTATATCGGCGTGAAGGGTCCTTTCTGTTTTAGATTGGTGCCGTTCTTTTTAAACTTACCCATGGAGCCACCCTTGCTTGCAGGGACTAGAGTTGTGTCTTCCTACAATGTGTGCATCAGCAGAAATACACAGCCTTGTAGCCTAGAATGACAAGGCAATCCTTTGCTCCTCCCCTTCCTCTTTTCCAAGCTAACAGATTGGCTCAAGACTGTACTGCTCACTATCTTCTTTCCTGTGAAAAACAGAAATTCAGCACTGAGAGCAGGTGCCAGCAGCATTGAAATGTGTAAACTGCAAATCATGGGTTCTCAAGTTGTTTGAGAACTATAAGTCCCACGAGGCATTGCAAGCTACTGACAGTTACAAAGCATGACTCCCAAAGTCAGAGGCATGATGGGACTAAGTAGTTCCACAACATCTGGAGGGTTGAGCACCAATGCAGTACACAATGTGGTAATTAAAATAATGCTGAGAGTTTAACACTACTTTAAGCAACATTGCTGATGGAGGAGACTAAACAGGTGGGACTTTAAATGAGGCGCAAGGCATAGGGCCAAGCGCTTCCATCCCTGATAATTTGAACAAAGAGAGATAAGGGTGGGACTTTAATTGAGGCATGCACCCCGGGAGATCAATGATGACAATCGATGCAAGTGTTGTGGGGTATCCACTTAGTGAGCAATTTCCCTTAGCAACAGTGTCAGGTGAAACAGATATCCCTAGAAACTTCAATGGGGCTGGAGTACCAGAGCGAGCAGCTTCTCAAGGCAACTCCGGTGGTGCCTGGTGGGTGAGGGTTAATGCAAACTGCAGTTATTAAAGCGGAATTTTAACTGCAAAACTTATAAACAGGAAGGATTTTTCCTGCAAAAGACACATACAATTTATCTATAATAAAGGCTTCTTACCTTCCTCCTTGCAAGATGCTTTAGCATATACAGCGAGCTGCGCATGTGCAGCTCAGTGTACATTCTTGACACCTCAGTGCCAGCATAAATGATTGGTTCAGCCAATTAAGATAGCCAAAGCCTCTGAACTCAGAAGAAGCTGGGGGAAAAGGTGCTGGCGCTGGTGAGGGAACTTACAAACAATGCATCACTAGAGGGAAGTTTTTGAGGGTTTAGTTCAGATTTAAATAAATGGTGTACCAAACAATGTTCCTGTTGAGGTTGAAGCAGCTAGGAACGTTCTGGGAGAGCACCAGGCTATTGTGTCCGTTATAGACAAGGCTACCTCCATCTCAGAAGAGGTTCCTTTAGGAAACACATCCTCTAGAACTCGAGCTGACAGTCTCTCCACATGCTCAGCTACATGAAGGTCCCAAGTAGATCCTAGTTGTGGAATTGGGGCTCCCCTTTATGACAGACATGATGAATGAAAGGTATAAACTGTTAGGCCCTATACACACGAGCAGACAGATTTGTTCAAATCGGTCGGGCAGACCGTTTTGAACAAATCTGTCTGCTGGGGACGTATTGGTTTGATCGTGTACACACCATCAAACCAAAATCCCCGCCGGCAGACGGCGCGCTGACGTGGCGGTGACGTTGACGCCGCCACGTCACCGCACCAGGAAGTAAATCACTTCCGCGCATGTGTCGAATCCATTTGACGCGTGTGCGAGAAGACATGTCTGCTGGTTAGCGTACTAACCAGCAGACATGTCGGGCGGACGGGTTCCCAGCCGACAGATTTGAAAGCATGCTTTCAAATCTGTCGGCTGGCCAAATCCGTCTGCTCGCCCCTTACACACAATCGAATCTGTCTGCTGGGACGGTCTGGCAGACCGTTTCCAGCAGACAGATTTGGTCGTGTGTACACGGCCTAAAATGTTTAACCACTATGGGCTGGTACCACAGAGTGCCAACACTTGGCATATTGTGTTAAAAACAGGTAGACAAGTTTGGCACCAGTTGGTACAAAGAACTTTACCCATAATGACTTGATAAAAAATAATGTTCTTCAGCAAGGAACATACATTTCACATTAATTATGCTACCCTAAACTACAGTACGTTTTACCCCTCGGTCTCAGAAACATGTTTAAGAGGTTGCTCAGATAGGGGCACGCTCCTACATACTTTCTGGAGCTGTAGGGCAATTATGTCAGTATGGCAGAGGGTATCCACTAAAACTGCACTAATAACTGGGGTAGAGCTGACCCTGACATACCAGATGTGCCTATTTTTCGCTGAATTACCAGAGGTCCCCCTCCCAACCTAAACCTTATTTAGTGCTGTTCTCTGGGCAAATGCAGTACATTGGCCGACCCCTATAGTTCCTTGGGAACAAGTACTGAGATGTATGGAAGCTATCCCGCTTAAGGAGAGTGTGCACCATACTATTATGGACATCATTCCAGGAGGAAGTAGGAGTCTTTGCCATCTTACGGATTTGTTGAAGTTTAGACACATGGACGGCAACATGTCTGCATTAGTACGTAGCAGTACTGGATATCCTTGTTTTAAATTTTTCCATGTTCTGTTTTATTTCTGGATACCTGAATATTTTTTTTCCTGATTTAATGTCCTATGGATTACAGTCTATTACCATGGCCAATATGTTGTGAAGTCTTTGATTTGATGTAGTTCACAAATTCCTAAAAGGGATGATGGCCAAAACCTCTGTATGTGTTTATGACACTTAAGACATACTGTATGTGTACGAGACAGTTACATGACGGTTGTAATATCTGTACATGTTTTATTTTCCATTTCACTCAATAAAAACGTTGGTAAACAAAAAAAATATATATGATGCTACCAAAATGAGTGTGTGCTGTAAGACCACTTTCACACGTTCGGCCCGCAAAGATCCACTTGTCCGTTTTTCAAGCAGATCTGAGAGGGTCATCCATTGACTTGTATGGGCAGGCGAATGTCAGCAGAGTTGTGTCCACTGACACCGATCTGCCATCTGATCCAACAAGATCTGCTGAAAACAGAAAAAATATCCCAAAAATTTGAAATAAGGACCTACAACTCCAGAGGGTGCAGGGATTCATGAAATACGGGCCGATTTGGGATAATAGGTCGTATGTGAAGCTGGTCAAGTTGCAGCAGGGGCCCAGATGGCATGCCTATGGTGTAACTCTGCTATCCCACATATTTGCTAATGGTAGCCTGCTAACCTTCCCTGAATTGCGAGCCAAGTTTGGCCTGCCAGATACCATGCACTACTACTAACTTCAGCTTCAACATGTGGTACCTGCACAGAGAGACGCGGTGGATTGGGTTCAGTCACCCGTCCGTGTGTTTCATATGTTGCACATCAGCACTGAGACTAAAAAATTCATCTCCCAATGCTATCAAATGCTGCTGGCTAAACACCTGCGAGCATTTCCCTGTAAGGCAGAGTCCTTGTGGGAGAGGGACCTTGGTCAACTGACGGGGGATCAGTAGGAGGAAGTCATGCAATCTGTAATCATATGCTCTCTGAATGTTGCGCAGAGAGTGTTTCAGCTATACATCTCGTTGAGAGTCCATTACACCCCGACAAAACTCCATAAGATGGGTAGGTTGCCGGACCCTTTGTGTTGCCACTGCCGACAGCACAATGGAGACCTCATTCATCTCCTGTGGAGGTACCCGAAGCTTCACCGGTATTGGAGTCAGGTGGTGGGTACACTTAACAGAGTATTTTAAACAATAATCCCTGTGGATCCTCTGTGTTGCTTGCTGGGGGTCCTGGAGGATGTGATTCCTGAGGAATTGACCAGGATGCAGTCTCTAGAGCCTTTTTTCAGGCCAGAAAGCTTATATTGATGGGATGGAAATCAATCTTACCACCTACCACCACCTCATGGGTAGCCCACATGGGGAATACTCTCATTATGGAAAAGTATATATACCAACATAGAGGTAGCCTGGGCAGGTTTGAACGAATTTGGTCCCAATGGCTGGATACTCCCGGTTTGAGCCCCAGGGAGCTAGAGTTGTCCTGAAATTTACAATGTCCATAACACTAATCTGTTGAACTTAGAAATGCAATATTGTGGTGCTACACCTAGGTGTGCATCTGGTGTTTGTCAGCGGAGGGAAACCTTTGTACGTTTTTGTACAATGGAAACTGTTGTGATTTCCCTTATGTTCTATAAAAACCTTCTTGATTAAAAAAATAATAATAATTAGAAGAGATAAGTCTGTAACTAAGGCAAAGGTTAGGATTCTTACCCTGCTTAGAAATGAAAGTAAAATGAGTCTCTTGAGTTTGTTTTGCGAAAGGGCATACAGCATTGAAAGTGCGTAATAAAAAAGGGGTATGGTGATCCCAAGAAAAGACTTGTAAACCCATCTGGCCCAGGACAATTGCCCAGGGGTAGGGTTTTAAAAACTGCCTTGCATCATGAACGAAGATGCTAATGACTCTGTGGTCTCAACTGAGAGGGTAGGTAATTATGTGGACAGGATATAATCCACACATTTTCAAATAAGTGAGACCTTAGTATCTGAAGAAGCAGGGTCATAGAGAGAGGAATAGTCATTATGAAATACCTTCGCTATACAGGATGTTCAGGAATCCCAGGTTTCTTTGACAGCGCCATTCAGCTTGTCTGCATCTTCCTCTTGACAATACCCCACAGATTCTCTATGGGGTTTAGGTCACACACATACTATATTGTCAAAAGTATTGCGACACCTGCCTTTACATGCATATGAACTTTAATGGCATCCCAGTCTTAGTCCATAGGGTTCAATATTGAGTTGGCCCACCCTTTGCTATACCAGCTTCAACTCTTCTGGGAAGGCTGTCTGCAAGGTTTAGGAGCGAGTCTATGAGAATGTTTGACCATTCTTCCAGAAGCGCATTTGTGAGGTCAGGCACTAATGTTGAACAAGAAGGCCTGGTTCTTAGTCTCCACTCTAATTCATACCAAAGGTGTTGTATCACTTTGAGGTTGGGACTCTGTGCAGGCCAGTCAAGTTCCTCCACCCCAAACTCGCTCATATAGGTCTTTATGGATCTTGGTTTGTGCACTGGTTCAAATCATTTGGTGGAGAGGGGATTATGGTGTGGGTCTGTTTTTAAGGGGTTGGGCTTGGCCCCTCAGCTCCAGTGAAGGGAACTCTTAAGGCATCAGCATACCAAGACATTTTGGACAAATCCATGATCCCAACCTAGTGGGGACAGTTTGGGATGGCCCCTTTCTGTTCCAATACGACTGCGACTGTGTACAAAACAAACATGTTATACTTCCCTCCACTGTGCAGTTCATTTTGCACAGAGTGGCCCCGATCATCCTGTTCTGGGGTCCCTCGGCAGCTCTTTCGGCTCCTCCCGCTTAAGATAACCCCCCTGGGAATCTCTCTAACAAGGGAGTTACCTTGCGGGCGCGCTCCCGAGTCCTGTATTCGGCATCCATAGCCGCCAATTGCAGGAGTGGGCCCCGCCCCCCGCGTCATTGAATTTGATTGACCGCAGCAGGAGCCAATGGCTGTGCTGTTATCAATCTATCCAATGAAGAGCTAAAAAGCCGCGTTCGCAAGGCAGGACATTCCAGAGCTCAGGTAAGTAAAATGGGGGGGGGGCAGTAATCGTCGGATGTTTTTTCACCTTAATGCATAGAATGCATTAAGGTGAAAAAACAAACCTTTACAGCCCCTTTAAGCTTGGTGGTGATGTGCACTTTCTGTAACAAAGAATCAATCAGAAATTGATATGACTATATCTTAAAAATTTTGCGTTGGCCATACTTTGTTATTATTCAAGGAAATTAGTGAGTGTGTGTGTTTATACAGTATAAATGTGTATAGATACACTGTATATACACACACACACACACAGTATATACAGATAGATAAAATGCACAGCATCACTACTTTATTATACAGCTAAGAAAAAGCTTCCCTCAATTTCTTTGTCATGTGTTAAAGCCCTCTGTTGCCTCTCAGCCATTAACCATGGTATTGACACATAAACCCACACCTTATTCTGCAGGGAAGGGTTAAAGGCTCTTCTGCTGCAAATGGAACACAACACTATCTTCAGGGATTTTAATAAATGTAGGGAACACTGCTAGAAAAAGAGTTGCTGTCCAAATAGACTGACATACACAGGCCAATGTAGCCTCTAATGACAGAGTAAGATAATGACAGGCCCTACTCCAAATCAGCAGGAAGAGGAAGATCAATCTCGCTAGAGTGAAAGAAAAATGCAGCCTTTCCCCCACGTCTGCTCATCTCATACATATCTATCCGCAGCAGCTGCTCAGTACTGCAGCGCTCTGCATTAACTACACAGAGGATCAATAACAATTACACCTTCTCAAAAACATGACACATAGCGGGATGGGGCTGACATTTCACTTAGGCCAACACTGATCTCAGTTCATCTGATTCCAGCCTTAAATTCGTGTCAAGCCCAGGTCTACCTGGAATAAGTCCAGGGTTAAAATAAAAAAAAATAAAAAAATAAATAAAAAAAAATAGGTGCTTTTGTGTAACAAGAAAACACTGTCAACGAACGCATTCTGCTGTCTGGGGACTTTTATAACGGGAAACATCTGCTGAAAGATTTGTACTGTTAAAAATACTTAAAAGAAGCTGAAAAATTTTATGCTGCCTAAAATGGAAATATTGGTAAACATCTTTCAATTTTTACACATTTGGAATTCACTAGAGATTACTTTAAAACAAAAAGTCAGTCAATGAATGGAATATAGAAAAACACAGCAACCATGCCAGATGTGAAAATCTTCCATGGCTTAAAGTGGTACTAAAGGTTCGAATTTTTTTTTTTATTATTAAATAACAAACATGTTATACTTACCTCCACTGTGGCCCTGATCTTCATCTTCTGGGGTCCCTCGGTGGCTTGTTGCTTTGTGAAGATCTCCATACATTTTCCTCCTTGAATTCTGTGACACGTATTCACTACACCCTGCTGATAGGCACTGCTGTGTCACACATTTTACAGAGCCTGCCTTCTGAACTACAGAGGTGCTGTGAGGAGGAGTAAGGCTGGCCATACATTTTACAATTTTCTTCTATAGATTTCCGATGCAGATACGGAGCTGCAGCTTGGCTCGGGTAAAACCGCTCAATTTCAACAGGTATCTAACTAGTTATAATGCAAAACATTACTTTTTACTTTAACTGCTACTGTCAGACTTTAATTTAAGAGGAAAATATTTTTGTCTTTACAACCCCTTTAAGTTCTACTTGCATGCAGCTAATCCAGGATGAAAAATCAAAGTACTGAGTAGGTCATTTAGGTTCCATGTATACAACTCTAGGCTTAAAGTAGAACTATAGGCAAAACCTTTGTCATTTTGTATAGAGCAGGGGTCTTCAAACTACGGCCCTCCAGTTGTTCAGGAACTACAATTCCCATCATGCCCAGTCATGTCTGTGAATGTCAGTGTTTTACAATGCCTCATGGGATGTGTAGTTCTGCAACAGCTGGAGGGCCGTAGTTTGAGTAAGAGTAAGGGAGGAGTATAACCTCCTTTGGTTTCTGACACCTGTATCTCATTGGGGAGATTTTCCCTCACTTCCTGACCCTTAACAAAAACAGGAAGTGAGAGGACATCCCTGCAAAGTGAGGAAATCCCTGGTTGTCACCAAGATCACCTGAATCAGTGTCCCTGCAGAAATGTGGGATTTTGTTTTACTTCAATTCACCTCTACACCCTCCCTTATGGAATGGGCGACCAAACTCGACTCCATTAGGGACCTGAAACATCCGGAAAAGAACAATTCGCTTACACTTGGACCACGCGGTCCATGGTTCACTACTTTTTAGAGTTTCTTGATTGGGTCAAGGAAGATACTAACTCAGTGCCCCTTCAGCCATGATGGTGTGCCCCTATCCCTACCCCGCCATCCATACCCCCATTCGCTTTTCTATTTCTCTCTCATCCTTCTATTTCCACCAGTTACTCATCAGCAACCTCTCAACCCATCCTTGCTCTGCACCATACTGGTTTGATTATTCCCAGTATACCAATCCTATTGTCTGAAAGTCACTACCACCCATTATACTTTCTGATGATGGTATCCTCATTGTCAATTTGCCCGTATTGGTGTCTGTATATCCATGTACATTTTTCATATACAACTTCCGATACTTTGGTGGAGCTGTATTTTGATATTTTTGGACGTGTTATACCTCATGTACAGTAATTGTAACTCTGCATTACAAACTTTTAATAAAATAAGATTAAAAACTAAAAATAAAAAACAGGTCTTCTTATTCCTCTCTACTGGACAAAATGAAAAAAAAAAACTTTAGTTTTACTGTAAAAGATAAGTTCTTTTATATGGGTATTCTTTAAGTTTATACTCTGCTCTCTCGGAAGATCCCAAATGTGCAGTCTAAAGGAGCTCTACATTCATAGTTGCAAACTCTGCAGCTGGTTCCTTCTGCAAATGCACAGAGAAAATCCCATCCATCAGGATTCTGCTGATACGGCAATTGTTGACTACTGCATATGACAAGCACATCATGGACTTTTGATTAGCTTGAAAACACTTACTATGCAGTGCATATCTCCAGTAAGACTACAGCATAAATCTCAATTCATGCAAGAAGCACACTTTCACAATAAGTGCATTACATGTGCAATGTACTAAAACAATGTTAAAAAACTTACACTGTAGGCAAATTTAAGCCTTTACAGAGCACCATGCGCAGTACTTCAGTTTTGTTTTATCCGGGTATTGTTGTGACATACCATCCCACCCTGTTCCCAGGGAGAAAACATTACAAGGCACAAGCTACAGCAAGTACACCAATGAACCTGTGAAGTGTTCTCTGGATTCTAAATATACTATAATATCAAAAGTATTGGGACGCTTGCCTTTACGCCCACATGAAATTGAATGGCATCCCAGTCTTGGTCCATAGGGTTCGAAATTGAGTCGGCCCACTCTTTGCAGCTATACCAGCTTCAGCTTTTCTGGGAAGGTTGTCCACAAAGTTTAGGAGTGTGTCTATGGGAATGTTTGACCATTCTTCCAAAAGCGCATTTGTGAGGTCAGGCACCAATGTTGGACGAGAAGGTCTGGCTCGCAGTTTCCGCTCCAATTCATCCAAAGGTGTTCTATCCGGCTGAGGCCGGGACTCTATCCGGCTGAGGCCAGTCAAGTTCCTCCACCCCAAACTTGCTCAACCATGTCTTTATGGACCTTGCTCATTTGGTGGAAGGGGGGCTTATAATGTGTGGTTAATTTTCAGGGGTTTGGCTTGCCCCCTTAGTTCCAGTGAAGGGAACTTTTAAGGCGTCAGCATACCAAGACATAATGATGAATTTAACCACCTAAGGACCGCCTAACGCCGATATACATCGGCAGAATGGCACGGCTGGACACAATCATGTACCTGTACATCCTCTTTAAGTGCCCAGCCGTGGGGCACACGCCCACGACCCAATCCGAAGCTCTGCGGGACCCGCCGATCCGATGTGGTTAGTTAGTTAGTGGTTAACTCCTAAACTGCAATTGTCATTTTCACAGTAATCAATGCACTTTTTGTTGTGAAAGTGACAATGGTCTCAAAAATGTGTCAAAATTGTCCGATGTGTCTGCCATAATGTCATGGTCATGAAAAAAAACGCTGATCGCCGCCATTAGTAGTAAAAAAAAAAATATTAATAAAAATGCCATAAAATTATGCCCTATTTTGTAAACGCTATAAATTTTGCTCAAACCAATCGTTAAACGCTTTTTGCAATTTTTTGTACCAAAAATAGGTAGAAGAAGATGTATCGACCTAAACGTTTTTTTATATATTTTTTGGGTATATTTATTATAGCAAAAAGTAAAAAATATTGAATTTTTTTCAAAAATGTCGCACTATTTTTGTTTATAGCGCAAAAAAATAAAAACCGCAGAGGTTATCAAATAGCACCAAAAGAAAGCTCTATTTGTGGGAAAAAAAGGACGCCAATTTTTTTGGGAGCCACGTCGCACGACCGTGCAATTGTCAGTTAAAGCGACGCAGTGCCGAATCGTAAAAAAAGGGCCTAGTCCTTTACCTGCATATTGGTCTGGGTCTTAATTGGTTAATGCTCCCAATTTTGTGGGAACAGTTTAGGGATGGCCCCTTCCTGTTCTAATATGACTGTTCACCACTGCACAAAGCAAGGTCCATATTGGCAGCACAGTGGTGTAGTGGTTAGCGCTTTCACCTAGCAGCAAAAAGGGTCACTGGTTTGAATCCCAACCATGACACCATCTGCTTAGAGTTTCCTCCGGGCACTCCGGTTTCCTCGAACATTCTAAAGACATGCTGGTAAGTTAATTGGCTCCTGTCTAAATGTGTTAGGGACCTCAGGTTGTAAGCTCCTTGAGGATAGGGACTGATGTGAATGAACAATGTATATGTAAAGCGCTGTATAAATTGACAGCGCTAAATAAGTACCTGAAATAAATATAGACATGGATCAGCAAGTCTGGGGTAGAGGAACTTGACTGGCCTACATAGAGTCCTGCCCTTCACCCAATAGAACACCTTTGGGATGAATTAGAGTGCAGACTGCCAGCCAGCATTGGTGCCTGACCTCACTGAAGTGCTTTGAAAATGTTATAGCTGCAAGGGGTAGGCAAACTTAATACTGAACCCTACAAAGACTGGGATGCCACTAGAGTTCATATAAGTGTAAAGGCAGGCATCCCAATACATTTTCTAATATAGTGTATTCTGATTTTAGTACTGCTGTAATGTTTACTGGAAACCATTATTAGCTTAATGATTGGTTTGCTAGGAAGGGCGTTTCAAGATATTTTTTAGTACACATTTCTCCCATTTCTTCCAATCTTAAAATATTCTCAAAAGATTACCCAGTATGGTATTATGGAGACTCTTCAACAAAATGAGCAAAGGGAGTGGTCATAGGACTGGGTGCAAAACATTTGACAGAGTTGTAAATTTCATTCACATAAAGAAGTAACCTGCTGGCGAAAAAGTTGTCCTTTGACCTCAGCTTTAATGCTTTCCAATGTATTAGTGACTGTTTATTTGTATTAGTTTACATGTGTGTAATTGCATGTCATTTTGGCATAAGGCCTACTACACAGGGAGCCTAGTGACCTATTAGTTTGAATACGCACTGCCATTGACAACATGAGAACTTGCCTCCAGTGCTGAGATCCTTTGCACTAAATGTCTCAGATCTGTTGTGGAATTACTCTTACTTAGGATTCTGGCACCAAAAGCTACTGACCTGTACATCTGCCCACTATTGATGCTGGTATAATTGGTGGTATATGTTTAATAAGGCATTCTTGGTCATTGACCTACTGAATCTGAAAAACCCACACTGAAACTAAGAGCCCTTTTACATGCACAGCGCGGCTGCGTTAGCGTTGCTTTACCGTTGTTTTAGCATCGCTTTTAAGCCGGTAGCAGGACGCTTTTAACCCCCTTAAGCGGTCGAAGAAAGGGTTAAATGCACCCAAAAAGTGCTGCTGCTGAAGCGCTTTGCAGGTACTTTGGCAGCGGTGCCCATTTATTCGAATGGTAGAACAAGTCTTAGAATAGCAGCAGGTTTGGACCTAGGCAACATTTGCTGCACTAGCCCTATAGCCACAGGAGCACTATATGCTGAACAGGCAATGACTTCTGTTTCCCAGTGGATGCATTGAGTTCTTGAGTTTCAACACTATTAAGGAGCCGATGAGGGAGGACTGAAGGAGAAAGGATTCACAGTGCAATTCATTAAGGACCTCGTCATCAAACGGTTTATTTTTAACACGAAGGGGAACAGGCATTTTTGTTAAATTGTAAAGCCAATGAAAGGTGGTTAATAAGTGACTCACAGTGACGTCTATGTTGATAATGTCTCCATCCTCAAGAGGTCGGCTTTAAAAAGAAAAGAAAAGAAAATGACACATGTATTTAAGCCACCAATAGCATACACTTCTATTTTAAGCCGATAATAAGCTGGGCAGCTATCACAATAACACTGAACCATGTATTAGTTCATTTAAACACAATGAGGTATATTTTTATAATACAGCTCGAACATATAAATATGTACCAAAAACGTAAAAGCCAATTATACACTTTCCTAATTATCCAACATAAAAATAATGTAACATTTTCAAATGATGCAACAATTCAAGTATTGTTTAGGGTAATCAGGAAGTATCTGAGTTAAAGGAACATGTACTTTTTGAATAAAATCATATGACGCCAGTGAGGAATATAGGGTAGATAGGTATTGCCTTTTTCTTTATAATCATACTGACCTTAGAATTTTTTTTAATATTATTTAAAGGGGTGTTCCAGCCGCAATTTATTTTTAAAGTCAGCAGCTACTAACAGTGTAGCTGCTGACTTTAAATAAGGACACTTACCTTGTCCTACTTGCCCGCGCTGATGGCCCCCCCGATGCCGGTCCCACGATCGATCCAGGTCCCGCGCCGCCATTCACACTATGGGAAACAGGCAGTGAAGCCGTACGGCTTCACTGCTCATTTCCTACTGCGCCTGCGTGAGTCTCACGCTGGCTTGTGAATGGGCGCGCTGCTCTCTGAGAACACACACAGTTCCCAGAAAGCAACGTGCCCCATTCACAAGGAGAAGAAGCAGAAGAAAATACACCGCGGTGTGGAAGAGGCAGATTACGGACTTCCGCATAGCAACAGGTATTTCGGGTGAGTATTTATTTATTTTTTTTCACTTTTTTTTAATTAAATTTTTTTAAGCTATATGGTCAAATGTTGTTTTCCTGGGTGGAACTCCGCTTTAAGTGTATTCTGAAGTAACAATCAGTTCTAACTTCACTATAGCCCTGTATAGTGTAAAGATAAGCTGTGCCTGCTTAATATGTGACAACTGAAAAGAGATTACACTGTGTCAGATTTACCGTATACAGCACGAATTGTGGTCTAAGTATCCATAAGAAAATATGCTAGGACTACCAACAAAACACAGGCACACCATATGGAAGACTATAATCTAGGGGAGGAGGTAAATCAGATAAACTAATTATGTTGTATTAGGTATCCGGATATGCTGATAGATCATAGTCTTGAAGTAAACCTGTGCCCAGAAAAACATAGCAAATTGCTAATAATTGTGTAAAAAGGCACCTAGAGGTAACTGGGCACACTGGGTTTGAGGTAGGGTTGTCCCGATACCACTTTTTTAGGACCGAGTACAAGTAGCGATACTTTTTTTCAAGTAGTCGCCGATACCGAATACCGATACTTTTTTTTAAATGTGTCCCCAAATGCAGCCATGTCCCCCACATATGCAGCCATGTCCCCCCCAGCCATGTCCCCCACATATGCAGCCATGTCCCTCCAGCCATGTCCCTCTAGCCATGTCCCTCACATATGCAGCCATATCCCTTCAGCCATGTCCCTCACATATGCAGCCATGTCCCTTCAGCCATGTCCCTCACATATGCAGCCATGTCCCTCTAGCCTTGTCCCTCACATATGCAGCCATGTCCCTTCAGCCATGTCCCTCTAGCCACGTCCCTCACATATGCAGCCATGTCCCTTCAGCCATGTCCCTCACATATGCAGCCATGTCCCTCTAGCCATGTCCCTCACATATGCAGCCATGTCCCTTCAGCCATGTCCCTCCAGCCATTTCCCCCATACCTTTGCTGCCGAAAGCCGCTGCATGGAGAAAATCACAGCATTCATTTGAATAGCTGTTTTGCCCGCGCGTATGGACACTCCCTATTGCTCGGGATTGGACAGATCACGATCACCCATCCAATCCCGAGCAAGGGGGAGTGTCTATAGGCAGCGGGAAAACTACAGCTATTCAAATGAAAGCTGTGATGTTCCCGCACGCTGTTTAACCCATGCGGCGGCTTTCGATGCGGCGGGGAGGGGGAGCATTCTTATAGGTATCGGGGGTATTTGCGGGAGTACAAGTAATCCCGCAAATACTCGGTATCGGTCCCGATACCGATACTGGTATCGGGACAACCCTAGTTTGAGGGATTCTGGGTTACTAAACAAGAGATAGAGAGAGACAGAGGGGGAGGGGGAGAGAGAGAGAGCGACCATCCAGTATAAAAAAAATTGGACATACTAGAACTGAATACAGCATAAAGAAAATAACCAAAATTAAAGTGTTTGTAACCCTAAAAAAAAAAGAAAAAAAGAAGAAGAGCTCCTGATTCCTTGTAGCAGGTTAAACAGCACAGTGCTTGTGCTGTCTAACCTGTCCCTCTCAAAGCTGTAAAATACCTGGCTGATTCTGCCTGGTTCTGCCCTCCCCCTTGTAAACTGACCACAGTTTATCATGGCTGCTGAGCCCCGACATCATGGTCAGTTTATGTGCCTCCGTCATCCGCAGCTCTCCTCTCTCCCCACCTGTCAGCTCTGTGTGTCTGTGAGCTGTTTCCACCCCCCCCCCTTTTTATGCTGCTAGTAACCTCTGTTTTATCTAGCCATGCCGCACTGTGTATATATTTTTTTTTGTTTTTGTTTTTTAAACTAAACCTCTAAATACCTTTTTTCAGAGATCTTCAAACCAGTCATGTGAACCTCCCCCCCCCCCCCGGCTGACTTTAGAGGGAGATTTTGGACCCTCTCGCTGTAGCTTTGGATTGGAGTAGGAGAGTGGCCGGGAGATCTCTGAAGAAAAGGGTATTGTTTAGAGGCTTTGTTTTAAAAAAATAGGATTTATACAGTGTGTTATGCCTGGATACAAGAGGGGCTGGCAGTGAATTACATTACATTTTTTAAGGATACAAACACTTTAATAAAAGCCACGTTGGCCTTGGCTTTAAAGAACGCTAACTGAACAGTTTTTTTTTTTTTTACATTTGGATTAAGTAATTAAGGAGAAAATGATCAAGTCATCTAAATACATACAATAGTCTATATTGGCCCTTTTCACCCTTGGGTGCCTTGAGGTTTCTTCAGGGGTGCCTTGGCAAAGTGTCTAAAAGTTGCCCCAAAATTGTATACAAGCTGGTAGGTGGATGAAACCTGCCTTTTAGGTTTTCATTTAACATCATTACAACCATCTAGCTGCCAAGCTCCTAACGACCAATGAGCTTATTGATTGATTAGAAGGATGTCAGTTGCCTGCATATCATCCTTGTTTGACCCTTCCTTGTCATCAGCTTTGGGGTTTTATTGGCTAAGTGATGGAGAAAAACTGAAGAGAAACATTGCAATACTAGTCAGTACCAGTTTGAAAAACTGTATTTTCTTTGGAAGAATAAATCACCTCAAACGTTCGTTGTCCTACATTTATTGATGTTGTTGCATTATATAAAACTATTGGAATCCTTTTTACATTTTTAGAATGGGACGCTTCAAGACATAATTTTGGAGGGTGCCTTGGCAGAAAAAAAGGTTGAGAAAGGTTGAGAAACACTGGTCTAGATTATAGAACATTCAGGAATGTTCACATTAAGATTGTTTCTCTTCCGTGATTTAAACAATATTCTGTACTGCCTGTTTTTCTTTGTAACCTTTATATTTTTCTTCAATAAAAGAACATTCTGTTCACGTTAAAAAAAAAAAAAGATCACTGCATAAAACACAAGGTATCTCCACATTTCAGTGGGAAGTAAATCAATTAAGATGGAAGCCAAAGCAAAATCTGTAGAAATCAATTTTCCAATCTCTGTTCCTTGCCTTTTTTTTTACATTACTACATACATTCTTATACACATATCTGGTTCTAATTCTCAGGGGCTATTAACTAGATTGGAATTATGTACTGTAGTGGTGGCCCCGTAATACAACAGCACCAAACCTAGCGCGCACCCTGTAAATGGACGTTCAAAGAAGGGCCTCTCCCTGTGAAGACAGCATAATATTTACCCCTGCAAGAATAGAAAGCATGGGAACCCATGAGGTTCCCCCCCCCCGAGGACCACATAGCTCAACCTCAGTAATCCCCCCTGTAAGTGATAAGGAAGGGAGGCCAAAACTGAATGTAAATTCGATAAACCATGAAAAGCATAGACTGGGTACTGCAATAGTAAGAACACCAGAAACTAATCAACATAATACTCAAAAATTAAGGTGGGTAGCCCAAAACTAATTTTCTAACCATGTATGTGGTAATGCTGGATACGTCAGAGTGTGCTCCATCCGGTATGTAAACAAGGAGAAAAAAACACAGTGCAAACACACCATAGAGTAGTAACTTGTAAAAAGCTAAAAAGGAATGAAATATTAAAATTGCACTCACAAAGAATGACACGTGAAAGGTGGGTACAGCAAGTTGAGTTGTGGTGGTGCATCAGGGCCAGCAGCCACACATGGATTTCTCAGCTGCCTTGGCCAGAGGCACCCACTTTTCTGCTTAACCCCACTCCTGTGGCCCAAGCTGGAGAGACATTGATATGCCAAGTACACACGATCAGTTTTTCCGACAGGAGTTTTTTTTCCAGCAGTAAAACTGCTGAAATTTGTCTTGCATACACACGGTCACTAAAATGATGTACAACACGTACGACGAGCTGAGATCAATGAAGTTCAATAGGCAGTTCAGCTCTTCTAGACAGGAACAAAAGGATGTTTCTGGAGAGCCGCACTCTGAACAATGGTTGCCTTTATTGAATTGGGAACAGCACTACAAGTCACAGCAAACTAAACAAAAACCTTGGCCTATGACGCGTTTCACACTAAATCTAGGTGCTTAGTCATAGGACTAGTGTGAAATGCGACAGTGGCCAAGGTTTTTGTTTAGTTTGCTGTGCCTTGTAGTGCTGTTCCTAATTCAATAAAGGCAACCATTGTTCAGAGTGCGGCTCTCCAGAAACATCCTTTTGTTCCTGTCTTGCTGAATGCATTGCCTGCACCTGTGATACTTGCACAGTGGATTTTCATCAAGGCTCCCATGTAGAGTGGCTACTTTCTCTCTCCTAGTTCAGCCCTTCTGCTTTATTCTGAGCATGCACGTTTTTTAGCACGTCGTAATTGCATACAGATGAACGCGAATGGCGATAGAGATTTTTCCTATGACAATCTTTTCTTGGCAGGAAAACTGACGAAAAAGTGTGATGGAGCATACATACGGTCGGTTTTCTAGACAAAAACCTCACATCGCACTTTTCCTGGCAGGAAAACTGATCGTGAGTACGAGGCATTAGGCTTCCGGCTCTGAGGCACCACCACAACTCACTATACCCACCTGTCGTGTCACGCTTTGTGAGTGCAATTTTAACATTTAATACATTTTATCCCTTTACAATTTATTACACTATAGTGTGTTTGTGCTGTGCTTTATCTCCTTGTTTAGTACTTCCTGTGGCATGCCTATTGTTTTGCAGAGCATATGTCCTCACAATCCCTCTTACCTGCCAGTATTACTAACCTAAACATTTTGACACACAAAAGGACAGATAGATCATGTGACCCGTGTTCTAAAGATGATTTAATGATACTTTCACATTTTGTGAACATTTAGTATAGCTTAAATATTGATTAATTTATCTGATATCTGGATAATTACTGTATTTGATGGCGTATAACACTTTTTTATCCTGAAAATAGAGGGTAAACTGTGCCTGTGTGTTATACGCAGGGGGCTGTGAAAAGTAATTTTTTTCTGAACCTTCCCTCTTAAAGTTAGGGAGCGTGTTATACGCCTGTGCGTGTTATACCCCGATAAATACGGTATTTATTATAATTACTCTCAATAGCCATCATTTTTCGGGCTAACCCAATCTAAATGACTAACAACAGACCTTCAATGTGACTTGTCCAGATTACAGGTTCAAAATCCCAACATCAGTGTTCATTCCCTTTTATCCTATAGAGTGTATCCATTTCACAGCTTGTGCAACACATCCAAAAAATAAAAAAACACTGAAATCACAGAAATCTTGGCAGATCCTGGAGGTATACAACCACTACAACCAAGTTCCCTCACCACCAACCTCACTTGGGAGCTCTTTCTATTAATAGCTGCCCAACTTGCTGTAGGCAATAAAAAAAAAGTTATTACTGACTGGTTATGTTTGAAATAAACTTGCACTGGTATATTCCACTCCTTTGCATATTCATATACATTGTGGCTTTCAATTCAATTGGCTTTTACTAAAGTTTACTAATAGGAGAGAACTAATACATTTTAACACCTATTATCACTATCACTATAAGCTATTATATATATCAGATATATAGATATATAGATATATAGATATACTATGGCCCGGATTCACAAATCACTTACGCTGACGTAAATCGCTTTACGCCGACGTAGTGCAAATGTGCGCCTGGCGTATGTGTGCGCCAGAGTCACAAACCAACATACGTCCAAAAACAGGTCATCCTACCCCGACGTATTTTGCTTACGCCAGTGTAGCGTGGGCGCAAATATGGTTTGGACGCATGTTGCTTCTCCCATTGATTAGGCATTCAAATTTGCAAATGAGGGAAATACGGCGATTCACGAATGTACGTGCGCCCGATGCATGCAATGCAATGTTTGTGTAAGTTGTACGTCCGGCGTAAAGTTATTTCCCATAGATGAGGCGCAACCCAGCAATAGACATGCAAAGGTCTTCCCCAGAGAAGACAGGCCGGCGTATTGGGCGTATGTTACGTTCACGGCGTAGCTTAGGCAGTTGTGAGCATGCGCATAAGGGTGCAGTTTCATGCGTCTACGTCACGACGCATGCGCGTTCATGATACGCCGGGCGTAAAACACTGCACCATGCTCAGAGCACCACTTACGCTGGCCTGCGCCTTCGAAAATACGCTACGCTGGCGTATCTTGGTGAGCTATAGCTTGCTAAATACAGTGCATGCCTCTCCGCGCTGCGCCGGCGTAGCGTACTGTGTGTGCGCTACGCTGGCATAAATGTGCGCCCACTCTCTGTGAATCCGGGTCATTATGTCTAAAAATAGGCAATAGCATTAATTAATAAAAATGAAACGTGTCTCCTGTTCTCCAAACTCACCCGCAGCCAGCAGACTCGCCATAACAAAAGGAATAGTATGACTCTGGTGCTGGCGCTGGGGAGCAAAACTGCATAAACGGACCGGCTGTCTGAACTGCCATGATCCGGGGCTGGGTTGCAGGTATTGGGGGAAGTGAATAATCCTTTGCCACAATGCAAGCGCTTCAGCTGGTAGGGAACGTAGGCTGGTATTACTAAGCTGTTGGGGAGGAAGAGGTACTCGCTTTCCTACCAGTATAGTTACTTGTGGGGACCATCTCCCACACTCCGTCTCTTTTTTGAATCTGGGCAGAGACCAACAGCGCGCTGCCCAGTAGCCAGAATTAATGCTGGGGAGGGGGTGGCTACAAAGGTAGAGTTCGGCCGCTGGAGAGGGGGAAGGGTTTTTTCTTCTCCTAGTTCTGTGACCAGCCACTGGGGCAACTTCTGATGGGGACCGTCTCCCAAACTCTCCAAAAATATAGAGGGCTGGGCGGAGGCCAGTGGAAATCTGCCCCGTAGTCAGCACTTCTGCTGGGAGGGGGGGGGGTGATGAACACTGGGGTAGTTTCCGATTGCTGGGCAGGGAGAATGGCTTTCTCCACTCCAGGATATCTGCTGCTGGGGAAACAGCTCATGGAGATCATCTCTCGGACTCTCTGGATCTAACTGTGAGAGTGGGCAGAGGCCAGTGGCGCTCTGCCTCATAGGCACAGGATGCAATATTCTGGACTTGCTGTTGATCACCAGCCTTCCTGTGCCCGTCTCAACTCCCCCTTTCGAGATCTTCATGCTATTAACTTGTCTCGCTGCCTGGGGAACCTTTGGTGCGTTCCGGCATCCTAGCTCTCGCAGTGCCTTTGCTTCCTCCATTGCAGTTAGGACAGGAAAATGTAGGGGCACTCCCGGGCCCATTTTCTCTGCATGTTGGCGACGGATGACCGTCAAACAGCCGCTATCTCGATGTAGGCAATCTAAAGCCCCCATTCCTGCTCAACCAGGAACTCCAATTTTTCCAGGTCACAAGCTTCTTTGGGGAGGTCCAGCACCTCATCTCGGAAGTCCAGGATGTCTTCCAGCCACCACTCCTTGTCGCTTCCAAAGTGTGGGTCTCCATACATTTTTTGATGGAGCAGCCCCACACTGCCAACGGCTTCTCTCAGGCTGCCATCTGCTGTAATTGGCCACAGTTGAGCTGCAAACCACCTTAGGGCTCTGTAGCTGGCGTCCAGACTCATCTCCTCCCAGACCAATCTTCCAAACTCCACCCTTCACTCGTCTCGCGGTCGTTTCCTCGGGAACACCTCTCGCATGATTGACATTTTCAAGGGGTATGAATACTTTTTCAATGCGCTGAGTACACCACTCACATTTTTGTAAATAATTACACAAATTACACTTTGCTACAAAGCTTGTATAACAGTGTAAATCTGCTGTCCCCTTAAAACAACAACACACAACCATTAATGTGTCTAAACTGCTGGCAACAAAAGTGAGTACACCCCTAGGTGAAAATGTCCAAATTGGGCAGAGAGTCAATATTTTGTGTGGCCACCATTATTTTCCAGCATTACCTTAACCTTCTTGGGCAGGGAGTTCACCAGAGCTTCACATATTGCCACTGGAGTCCTCTTATAGATGTTAGAGATCTTGAGCTCCTCTACATTCCATTTGAGGATGCCCCACAGATGCTCAATAGGGTTTAGGTTTGGAGATGTGCTTGGCCAATTTATCACCTTCACCCTCAGCTTCTTTAGCAAGGCAGTAATTGTCTTGGAGCTACATTTGGGGTCCTTATGTTGAAATACTGCCCTGCGGCCCAGTCTCCGAAGGGAGGGGATCATGCTCCGCTTCAGTATGTCACAGTACATGTTAACATTCATGGTTACCTTTAATAAACTGTAGCTCCACAGTGCCAGCAGCACTCATGCAGCCCCAGACCATGACACTCCCACCACCATGGTTGACTGTAGGCAAGACAAACTTGTCTTTGTACTCCTTACCTGGTTGCTATGGCCTGAGCACTGACATACTAACTTCCAACTCCTTCAACCTTAAGCAATGCTAGCAGCAATCATACGTCTATTTCCCCAAAACAACCTTTGGATATGATGCGGAGCATGTGCACTCAACTTCTTTGGTCGACCATTTCTATTAGATAAGCACCTGAATGACCACAATATACAGGATATACAGTGCCTTGCGAAAGTATTCGGCCCCCTTGAACTTTGCGACCTTTTGCCACATTTCAGGCTTCAAACAGATATAAAACTATAATTTTTTGTGAAGAATCAACAAGTGGGACACAATCATGAATTGGAACGAAATGTATTGGATATTTCAAACTTTGTTAAATGAAAAACTGAAAAATTGGGCGTGCAAAATTATTCAGCCCCCTTAAGTTAATACTTTGTAGCGCCACCTTTTGCTGCGATTACAGCTGTAAGTCGCTTGGGGTATGTCTCTATCAGTTTTGCACATCGAGAGACTGACATTTTAGCCCAATCCTCCTTGCAAAATAGCTCAAGCTCAGTGAGGTTGGATGGAGAGCGTTTGTGAACAGCAGTTTGCAGTGCTTTCCACAGATTCTCGATTGGATTCAGGTCTGGACTTTGACTTGGCCATTCTAACACCTGGATATGTTTATTTGTGAACCATTCCATTGTAGATTTTGCTTTATGTTTTGGATCTCCGTCCCAATCTCAGGTCTTTTGCAGACTCCATCAGGTTTTCTTCCAGAATGGTCCTGTATTTGGCTCCATCTATCTTCCCATCAATTTTTACCATCTTCCCTGTCCCTGCTGAAGAAAAGCAGGCCCAAACCATGATGCTGCCACCACCATGTTTGACAGTGGGGATGGTGTGTTCAGGGTGATGAGCTGTGTTGCTTTTATGCCAAACATAACGTTTTGCATTGTTGCCAAAAAGTTAAATTTTGGTTTCATCTGACCAGAGCACCTTCTTCCACATGTTTGGTGTGTCTCCCAGATGGCTTGTGGCAAACTTTAAACCACACTTTTTATGGATATCTTTAAGAAATGGCTTTCTTCTTGCCACTCTTCCATAAAGGCCAGATTACACTTAATGATTGTGTCCCACTTGTTGATTCTTCACGAAAAATTATAGTTTTATATCTTTATGTTTGAAGCCTGAAATGTGGCAAAAGGTCACAAAGTTCAAGGGGGCCAAATACTTTCGCAAGGCACTGTACAATGTAATACTGACATAAAATCACACACATAGGTTGGACTTGATGGACTTGTGTCTTTTTCAACCTCACCTACTATGCAACTATGGCGAGGCCTGTTCCGAGTGGAACCTGTCCTGTTAAACCGCTGTATTTCAGGGTCTTGACAATCTTCTTATAGCCTAGGCCATCTTTATTTAGCGCAAAAAAATTCAGATCCTCAGATCACCTTTGAGGTGCCATGTTGAACTTCCAGTGACCAGTAAGAGCAATAACACCACGTTTAAGACACCTGCTCCCCTTTCACACATGAGACCTTGTAACACTAAAGGCCCGTACACACGATCGGAATTTCCGATGGAAAAAGTCAGACTGACTTTTTCGATCGTAAATTCCGACCGTGTGCATGCCCCATCGGACTTTTTTTGAGGAATTCCATCGCAGTTTAGATAGAGAACATGTTCTCTTTTCCTCCGATGGAATTCCGATGCGAGTTTGGCCAGGCAAAAGCCTGATCGTGTGTACGGGGCATAACGAGTCAGATGGCACCGGGGAGGGAAATTGGCCAATTGGGCCCAATTTGATAATTTGCACTTAGAGGTGTACTCACTTTTGTTTCCAGCGGTTTAGACATTAATGGCTGTGTGTTAAGTTATTTTGAGGGGACAGCAAATTTACATTGTTATACAAGCTGTACACTCACTACTTTACATTGTAGCAAAGTGTAATTTCTTCAGTGTTGTCACATGAAAAGATATAATAAAATATTTACAAAAATGTGAGGGGTGTACTCACTTTTATGAGATACTATATACACAAACACACACACATACATACGATAGATAGCTAGATAGATAGTATACACACACACATACACTTATTTATTTTTTATTCAATCTAATTATTCAAAGTAGTAGAAGTGCACAAGTAATTGTTTTGACAGTTAAATAATGCCTTGTGCACACGATCGGAAATTTCCGATGGAAAAAGTCAGATGGAATTTTTTCATCTAATATTCCGACTGTGTGTATGCCCCATCGGACTTTTTCCGTCGGAAATTCAGACGGAGTTAGAAAGAGAACGAAGTTAGAATCGGAAATTCCGTTCGTCTGAATGGAACTCAGATGCAGAAAAAAAAAACACGCATGTTCGGAAACAATTTGACGCATGCTCGGAATCCGTGAACTTAATTTTTCTAGGCTCATCATAGTGTTGTACGTCACCGTGTTTTTGACGGCCGGAATTTGGTGTGTCTGTGTGTATGCAAGACAGCTTGAACAGAAGTCCGTCAGAAAAATCCATCAGAATTTATTCCAACGGAAACTCAGATCGTGTGGATAGGGCAGTGGTAGGCAACCTCGGCTCTCCAGCTGTGGTGAAACTACAACTCCCATCATGCCTCTGCCTCTGGGAGTCATCCCTGTGATTGTCAGGGTCTTGCAATGTCTCATGGGACTTGTAGTTTCAAAACAGCTGGAGAGCCGAGGTTGCCTACCACTGGGATAGGGCATTGGAATTCTCCCCTTTTTTTTAAATATTTTTTTTCTACAGTCTAGACTGAGTAAGATCATTTTTGGTTTCATTGGTAGTATTTGTATTGTGATGCTTGTCACTTTTTGGGGAATATAAGATAGCACACATCCTCTAGATTGTAGACTCAGGGTGATGAATCCCATTCTCCTATTGTTTCTTTTTATTGCTACAACGTTGTGAACCTGTCTGTAAAACATTAGTTTTGTATTATCTTTCTTGATATATCTACAATAGTGCTTTGTACAATGCCACTTGAGATAGCATGATAAAAAGAAAAACAACTTTAACAATAATCTATTCAACTCAGGAAGAATGTAGTCAGGTATTCACAGTTTAGATCTATCAATACTGATCACTACAGCTTCTAAACATAACAATTTACCTGTGTTCATATTCAATAACTTGACTAGTAAGGCTGTTTATGGACGACCAACTGCCTTGCACCATTATTCTTTCTACTGTTCTATAATCAATTCAATGACCAGTGAAAATAGCACACCAGAGAGCATTTAGGCTTTGAGATTTGATTGTGTATGAAACCTTAAATGGCTGTATGAATATCATGTTCTTGTTAGTAATAATAATCTCTTTAAAAAATTAACAAATGATTAACATATAGCCCAGCTTCCTGTGGCCCTTCCTCTTAATCCAAATCCCTTTGTCACCTATTCCTCCAACACTGCCCTTCCTTAGATCTAAGGCCCCTTTCTCACGGACGGATAGACTGGTGCTTTTAGCTGCACATTTTACCTATCCTTTCCTATGACACCCTCCACACACTACGGTTACCTGAGTTTTTGTGCGAATAGAAAAAATAGAATTGAATGCGTCCACCTGCGATGTACGGCAGCTATCGGCACATAACTGCAGGTAACCGCAGTGCACTGTGTCAGCTGCGTTTGGTATGAATCTTGAGGGGGAACTCCATGCCAAATTTCAAATAAAAAACCGGCATGGGTTGCCCCTCCAAGAGCATACCAGGCACTGTGTCTGGTATGAATCTTGAGGGGAAACTCCATGCCAAATTTCAAATAAAAAAACCTGCATGGGTTCCCCCTCCAAGAGCATACCAGGCTTGTAAAAGAGCTAAAAAGAGAGCAGGGCCCCCGGCAGAAGAGAACCAGACCACGGTGAAGACCGGGACCCCCCCCCCCCCCCGGCAGAAGACGTCGAAGAAGCCCGGCCCGCCCACCCTAAAGCACCCTGTCCACATGTTGATGAGGACAGGGTCTCTTCCCGACAACCCTGGCTGATGTTTGTCGGGGTCTTCGAGCGGGGAGCTTATCGGAATCCGGGAGCCCCCTTTAATAAGGGGGCCCCCAGATTCCGGCCCCCCACCCTAGGTGAATGAGTATGGGGTACATCGTACCCCTACCCATTCACCTGGAGGGAGAAAAAAAAAACACACTACACAGGGTTTTAAAGTAATTTATTAGTCAATATTATTGTATGGATAGGCAGATCCTCAAATCTTCAAGCACCTCATCCCATAAGAATATAGAATAAATAACAAGGGGATTGGGTACCTAAGGACCCTGGGACTATTAAACGGTGCAAATAAATTGTGAAAGACACAATAATATAGAAAAATAGAAAAGATTTTTAATAATACATTTTTCAACAAAATAAGTAAATACAAGACCATCTGAAGTAAATTGCATGCAAACTTCAGTTAATTTTAAACAAATTGTTACAGTTTTAGTTCGCTCGCTCAACATGTTTCGCTCGTTAGAGCTACTTCAGGAGTAATTTGAACTGACTGGAATGGATCAAAAAGAGAGAATCAATATAAAACAAATGGGCAATACAAAAGCATTATTGGGAGATAATTATACAGATTGATATGTCTTAACATAAATTAAAAATTTAGAAGTATCAAGATAAATTGATGGACAATCAATATTGTAAATATAACAATTCCGGATTTGGAACTATTAAAAACAGAAGGGGAGCGCAACACCTCTGAAGAAGCTCTTACGAGCGAAACATGTTGAGCGAGTGAACTAAAACTGTAACAATTTGTTTAAAATTAACTGAAGTTTTCATGTAATTTACTTCAGATGATCTTGTATTTACTTATTGTTCAATATTATTTTTATTATTTTATAGAAAGTATTACAGGGGTTTTACCTTATACGCATCAGATATATATCATTGCATACAATCTACAAATATTAGTAGAGTACATTGTGAGTTCTTACATATCTTCTATGCAAATCTTCATCATATAATCATAAGGAAAAAAAAAAAAGATAGAAAAAAATAAATAAATAACTACATAAAAAAAAAGAATGGTAGAAAAAAAGTAAAAAAATAAAAAAAATAAAAGGGGAAAGTGAGCAGAGAGGTGGTTGGCTGATTGCAGAGGCACCCGTGAAAAATTTGACCTTGTTTGGGCTGAATGGAGGACCCATGTACAGGACACTGTTGTGGTTTCGTCTAGCCTTGACGTTGCCCTACTAGCCTTGGCGGACCCGTCCTTTGAGCGGCTTGTCCAGGCGCACCGCCGACCTAATGCCACTAGCTCCACTCAAAGCGGCCCACTGTGCAGAATGCACCGCATGCTTCTCCCCTTCTCAAACTACCCTCTTTATTTCTCTCTTTCACCCTAGCTCCCCTTCTGACTCCATTCCTCTTTTTATTTTTATTTTATTTTTATTTTTTTTGGGCTGCCTGGACGGTACTTGGGTTACCATCCGTACTGGGTACTCCAGATGCATCACTATGCTCAATGCACGGGGGGGACCGCATCTGCCACTTTTTCTTTTGCCCTTTTGAGTGTTGCAGCTGCCTGCTCCGCCCTCCTCCAGTTCTGGGGGAAGCCTGACTAAGTGGACCGAACGTCCGAGTCGGGCTACGACGGACGGAGTGTTTTGATGCCTGTACGATGCGGATAGCGGTTCTCCCTGGCGAAATATAATAGTTGAATATGCTTAGACTATGCTAAAACTGTACTCTGATGCCCTTTCCCCCCCCCCCCCCGTGCCCTTTTCCTTCCCCCATCTACGATTTCCTTCTGTTTTCCCTCAGGTCCCTACCCCCCACCCTCCTCCTCCCCCCCTACAACCCCGATTGTTGAGGCTTTGTTGTGAAGCCACTTTGTCTATGCTTATTTTTGTCTTGCCTTGTTTTTTTTTCGAAAATAAAATAAAGATTATACAAAAAAAAAAGGGGGAAAGTGAAAATATTACATGGCTTATAGTCGCTCCATCATAGCTAAACAGTGGTGAGACTCCCTTTAACCCATGGTAGAAACTCTGCAGACTGTCTAAACTTGGACCAAGCTGACCAAGTTCGGGAGAACTGTTCTTCTCTTCCCGCTTCCCGTGTCAACAGACCTTCCAAATCTCTTGTATAGTCCATTTCAATTGCCCATTGCCCCAGGGAAGGTATTGTCGTCGATTTCCAGTGTCGTGGGATAAGTACTCTAGCCGCAGCGAGGAAGTGACCAAGCACATCCTCCTTTGCTTTCTTTACAGACCTTGGAATCATGGTTAAGAGAGCCACTCTGGGTGATGCGTGGATATTTATATCCACTAGCTTGCTATATAATTAAAAAATATGGTTCCAGAACCTTCTCACTGGAGTGCACTCCCACCAGATATGGATCATATTTCCCTTTGACTCATGACAGCGCCAGCAGATGTCCGGTATATCCTGATTCATTTGGTGGATATTGGAGGGGCACCTGTACCATCTGCTCATCAGTTTATATGCCTTCTCTTGTGTTCTTGTAGCTATCGACATTTTATAGGTCAAAATTAAGCTTTTTTGCCAATCAGCTAAGGTTACAGTCTCTTGGAGCTCTTTTTCCCATTTCTGTGTATACGGGGGAAGATCTGGATGGACTGATAGTAGAAGGATAGAGTATAATACGGAGATCGAATGTGGTATTGGTTCTTTTTGCAGGAGCAGAGATTCAAATGTAGTTGGTTTAGCACAGATATCTTGATTTGATGGGATTGATCGTATGTAACATAAAGCTTGATGTCTCTGTAGCCATTGTGCAGGGTTATGATTAATCGTTGTAGATGAGAAGTCTACAATTAAGAAAGAATCTGACTGGGGGACTTGAGCAATTCTTCTATGCTCTTGTTTATACCAGGGGCCAAACGTATTTGAGTGTAGGGATGGAAAAAAAATCTGGCGTCCCAAAAAAGGGGGTCATGGGGCTCAATTGTTTTGATATCTTATAAATGGGTATCATACGATCCCATATATGTAGTGTTTGCCTAGTGAGATCTTTGTTTAAAATGAACTGAAGTTTCCATGTAATTTACTTCAGATGGTCTTGTATTTACTTATTTTGTTGAAAAATGTATTATTAAAAATCTTTTCTATTTTTATATACTATTGTGTCTTTCACAATTTATTTGCACAGTTTAATAGTCCCAGGGTCCTTAGGTACCTAATCCCCCGTTATTTATTCAAATTTATTAGTCAGCTCTGGGGGCATTCTGCCGGGGCCCCCGCTTTCTTCTTTTAAGATCTTTTACAAGCGGGGGGCCCGGGCTTCTTCTCGGTTGTCTTCTGCCGGGGGGGGGGGGTCCCGGTCTTTACCGCCATCTGGTTCTCTTCTGCCGGGGGCCCGGCTCTCTTCTTTAGCTCTTTTACGAGTGGGGGGCACCGGGCTTCTTCGACATCTTCTGCCGGTGGGGGGGGGGGGGGGTCCCGGTCTTCACCGTCGTCTGGTTCTCTTCTGCCGGGGGCCCGGCTCTCTTCTTTAGCTCTTTTACAAGCCTGATATGCTCTTGGAGGGGGAACCCATGCCGTTTTTTATTTAAAATTGGGTGTGGAGTTTCCCCTCAAGATTCATACCAGACACAGTGGTTGGTATTGGCAGGGATCCGAGTCGGATCCCCGTTCAATATCGTTCCCGCAACCGCAGCTAAATCGCACTGTACAAATGCAGCCGACAGCTGTGCCTGGAGTCTTGAACTCCAGCAAAACAAACATGCTTTTAACTGCGGCAAAACAGCCGTCCGTGTGAAAGGGGCCTTATATATGATCTCACTCAACTTTGGGCAACATGTGATTTGCAATCTTTCCTTGGAGCTCTGTATACTGGGATTTGTATCACACCAAAGACACTAGCTGTATAGACTTTCTACAGCGTCCCTGTGGTTGTGTGGGTTTCCTTTCACTGTGCCAGTTTTCTCCAACAATTAAGAAACATAACCTTTCTGGCTTTCCACAGATTTTTTTTTCTAGAGTGTGTAGGTTTGCGACTGAGCTGAGGCAGTGGCTTACATGAATGTTTTTGCATACTCTAAGCAATGCACAGTATGCCAGAATTATATAAATCAAATAAATATGTTGCTTGGTAATATAGCTGTAGGTATTTGTAAATGTATTTCTAAATTCACAGAATTTAACTGGCTAATCAACACATAGCCATTAATGTCTAAACCGCTGGCAACAAAATGGAGTACACCCCTAAGTGAAAATGTCCAAACTGGGCACAAAGTGTCAATATTTTATGTGACCATCATTATTTTCCAGCACTTGCCTTAACCCTCTTAGGTATGGAGTTCACCAGAACTTTACAGGTTGCCACTGGAGTCCTTTTCCACACCTCCTTGACAACATCACAGAGCTGGTGGATGTTAGAGACCTTGCGCTCCTCCACCATCCGTTTGAGGATGCCCCACAGATGCTCAATAGGGTTTAGGTCTGGAGACATGCTTGGCCAGTCCATCACCTTTATCCTCAGCTTCTTTAGCAAGGCATTGGTCATCTTGGAGATGTGTTTGGGGTCGGTATCATGTTGGAATACTGCCCTGCAACCCAGTGTCTGAAAGGAGGGGATCATGCTCTGATTCAGTATGTCACAGTACATGTTAGTATTCATGGTTCCCTCAATGAATTGTAGCTCCCCAGTGCCAGTAGAACTCATGCAGCCCCAGACATGACACTCCCACCACCATGCCTGTAGGAAAAACACACTTGTCTTTGTACTCCTCACCTGGTTGCCATACATACGCTTGACACCATCTGAACCAAATGAGTTTATCTTGGTTTCATCAGACCACAGGGCAGTAATCCATGTCCTTCGTCTGCTTGTTATTGGCAAACTGAGGGTATTCTTGTGCATCATCTTGGGAGGGGCTTCCTTCTGGGATGACAGCCATGCAGACCAAATTGATGCAGTGTGCGGTGTATGGTCTGAGCACTGACAGGCTGACCCCCCACCCTTTCAACCCCTGCAGCAATGCTGGCAGCACTCATCGGTCTATTTCCCAAAGACAGCCTCTGGTATGAGGCTGAGCATGTGCACTCAACTTCTTTGGTCGACCATGGTGAGGCCTGTTCCAAGTGGAACCTGTCCTGTTAAACTGCTGTATGGTCCTAGCCACTGTGCTGCAGCTTAGTTTCAGGGTCTTGGCAATGTTCTTATAGCCTAGGCCATCTTTATGTAGAGCAACAATTCTTTTTTTCAGAGAGTTCTTTGGGAAGAGGTGCCATGTTGAACTTTCAGTGACCAGTATGAGAGAGAGAGAGAGAGCGATAACACCAAATGTAACATACCTGCTCCTCATTCACACTTGAGACCTTGTAACACAGTCACATGGCTAATTGGGTAAAATTTGGACATTTTCACTTAGGGGTGTACTCAATTTTGTTGCCAGCAGTTCAGACATTAATGGCTGTGTGTTGAGTTATTTTGAGGGGACGGCAAAGTCCATTCTTTGCAAAATAGCTAAAGCTCTGTCAGATTGGATGGAGAGCATCTGTGAACAGCAATTTTCAAGCCTTGCCACGGATTCTCAATTTAATTTAGGTCTGGGCTTTAACTGGGACATTCTAACACATGAATATGCGTTGATCTAAACCATTCTCATTGTAGCTCTGGCTGTATGTTTAGGGTCGTTGTCCTGCTGGAAGGTGAACCTCCGCCACAGTCTCAAGTCTTTTGCAGACTCAAAACAGGCTTTCGTCTAAGTTTGCCTTGTTTTTGGCTCCATCCATCTTCCCATCAACTCAGACCAGCAGCTTGCTGCCACCACCGTTTTTAAACAGTGAGGATGGTGTGTGCAGGGTGACGTGCGGTGATAGTTTTACGCCACACACAGCGTTTTGCTTTTTGGAAAAGAAAGTTGAATTTTGGTCACATCCGACTAGAGCACCTTCTTCCACGTTTATTGTGTCCCCCACATGGCTTCTCGCAAACTGCAAACGGGACTTCTTATGGCTTTCTTTCAACAATGGCTTCTTGCCACTCTTCCATAAAGACCAGATTTGTTGAATGCATGACTAATAGTTGTCCTGTGGACAGATTCTCCCATCTGAGCTGTGGATCTCTGCAGCTCCTCCAGAGTTACCATGGCTGCTTCTTCGATTAATGCTTTTCTTGCCCGGCCTGTCAGTTAGGGTGGACGGCCATGTCCTGGTAGGTTTGCAGTTGTGCCATACTCTTTCCATTTTTGGATGATGGATTGAACAATGATCCGTGAGATATTTAAAGCTTGGGATATTTTTTTATAACCTATCCCTGCTTAAACTTCTCCACGACTTTATCCCTGAACTGTCTGGTGTGTTCCTTGGACTTAATGATGCGGTTTTGTTCACTAAGGTTCTCCAACAAACCTCTAAAGCAAACAAAAAATAATTACCGCGCTAAAGACCCTAAGTAAGCTGCAACTAAAAAGTGATATACACACCAAAAGTACAAGAAAAGAAATGTAGGTGCGCTAATGTTTACTAATTTATATATACACAAATAAATAACAGGTAATTAAACACTGTCCATAGAGTGAATCACAAATGAAAAATAAATCGTATAAACAGTCTAATTCCGATTGATCAAGGATTTCTTATAGGTGCAATATTGTTTGCTAGTGAATCTTTAAGCTGAAAAAAACACCACCGACAGGAATCACCATAAGGGATGTAAGCTTACCAGATGGCAAGCATAACCAGCTTGTGGCTGTAAACCCCAGCCCGGGCCTTTGCGATGGGACTGCAGGAAACACTGGTGTAAAAGATCCTCCAGATTTCCGTTATTGGCAGTGGGACCCCGGGAAGAAAAAAGGCTCACAATAGTGATGTACCGTAGGATAAACTAAGTTTAATGTAAAAAATTGCTTATCTTGTAAGTGTAATTTTTTACATTAAACTTAATTTATCCTACGGTACATCACTTTTTTTTTTTCTATTACATTTCTCGCACGATTCTCCCATCATTGATCAGAAAATAGTTTGTTTTTCAAAAAAATTCCAACATGTCGGATTGCTCAAATTTGTTTGCCGCACGAAAATCGGATGTTGATGCAGCCCACTAACGATGCGAAATTCGTATGAAAATTCTTTGATACGATTTTCGAAAGAACAGCTGTATTTATACTGAGATTAAATTACACACAGGTGGACTATTTACTAATTAGACTTCTGAAAGGAGTTGGTTCCACTAGATTTTAGTTAGGGATATCAAAGTAAAGAGGGCTGAATACAAATTCACACCAAACTTTTCAGATATTTAATTTGTAAAACAAAAATTTAAAAACACAGACACAAGCACCTGTGTGCTTTTTTATTCCATCTTTTTTATCTAATGATGGCTGTTGATATACAATAAAAATAATATATTACGTGACAGTATGAGATGCTGTCACTGTGAAGTTGAGCGTTTGGGGAACAAAGGATGTGCACCTTGGCTTTCGCAGCTTTCTCCAAGTTTTGGTATTCCTGCATGGGGATCTGTAGTTTGAAGATTCCATAGTGTCTTAGGTTGGACAGAATCTCCAACCATGTGTCAAGGTTTTGTGGAGGACCAGCAGGGTGTGTGCTCAGGTTAGTACAGCCCTTATAATGAAGGTACAGGAATACCTCATGGCTCCCAGATAGAGACTGCTCCATCCAAGGGACACAGGAGGTCTCTAGGAGTCCGAGGCTGCAAGTGGCAGTGAGAGGATGTATGTGTCTGCAAGAGACAGGTAACGGCCTAAGGACTAAGGCCAGAGTGAAGCTGTTGGCTATGAAGAACCTATGGTCTGAGAACCAGCATTAAGAGCAGAGATACTGCTAAAGTGAGAACCAGGTGGGCTAGTATTTTCAGTTGTGCATATCACTGAAAGAGAACCCTGGTGAGGAAAACATTATATGTTGGACTTTTACTTTGCTTTTGCTATTTTCAATAAACATGGGCTGCCATGCCCTCAAACATGCCCTCAGACTGCTGTAAATCACCTAAAAATGCATTTACCACTGGAGCTAATGGTCCCCCATGTTACAATACATTTGTAGTATTGTCTTTTTTTAATACTACACTACCAGGGCATGTTTGTTATCTTAAGAGTTGGATGTGTTCAAAAAGGTCAGTTTTTCCCCAATCCTGGAGGGTTGGACAGCATGTAGACAAATACATTGATTTATTATACAACAGTACCTGTCTGGAATTCCATGGCAGACCACATTGTTCACTGAAGTGCACACTGACTTGGGGAACCCTCCATAACCTAATGGGGATGGATAAGCATTCCGACTGATAATGTTCTCATGTACAAATGCATCTATTTCCTCTGTTGTCATGCCAACCTGGAGTAGAGAGGAAACAAGAGACATATACTATAACTTGTGTCAAGGTATAATCCACATAAATAGGTACATCTGTATGCTGGAAATAGGTAATCACAGTTGCAAGCATTATGAATATGTGAAAACAAAACAAATTATGCTATCTAATTTGTAGCCAAGGGACATCCAATAAATCCCAGTATTATTTTTGGTCTACAAGGCCTAGAACATTATTCCAGTAAAGAGCAGAATTTAATGCCAATTAGAAATAAAACACTTTAACATGGTTTTGTTTTCCTAACCACTTAAGCCCCGGACCATTATGCAGGTAAAGGACCTGGCCCCTTTTTGCGATTCGGCACTGCGTCGCTTTAACAGACAATTGCACGGTCGTGCGAAGTTTTCCAAACAAAATTGGCGTCCTTTTTTTCACACAAATAGAGCTTTCTTCTGGTGGTATTTGATAACCTCTGCGGTTTTTATTTTTTGCGCTATAAACAAAAATAGAGCGACAATTTTGAAAAAAAATGCAATATTTTTTACTTTTTGCTATAATATCCCAAAAAATATATAAAAATGTTATGGCATTTTAATTAATATATATGTTTTTTTTTACTAGTTATAGTGGCGATCCGCGATTTTTTTTTGTGACTGCGACATTATGGTGGACACATCGGACACTTGACACAGTTTTGGGACCATTGTCATTTTCACAGAGAAAAGTGCTATAAAAATGCACTGATTACCGTGAAAATTACACTGGCAGTGAAGAGGTTAACCAGGAGGGGGCGCTGTAGGGGTTAAGTGTGCCCTAAGGGAGTGTTCTTACTGTGGGGGGGATGGCTGTGCGTGTGATGTCACTGATTGTCATTCCCTAACACAGGGAACAGACGATCAGTGACAGCCACAGTAGGAAGCACGGGGAGAGGTTTGTTTACACTTACCTCTCTTCCCGTTCTTCCTCTGTGACCCAATGGCGGGACACTGGTGGCAATTGGGACCGCTGTTCCCGTGGGGACGGTCACGGAGGAGAGGACCAGGTCGCGAGCATGCCGCTGGCGGCGCGCTGAGCGACCCACAGCTGGGATATTAAAGGGGATGTACAGGTACACCCTTGTGCCCAGCCGTGCCATTTTGTCGACGTATATCGTCGTGCTGCGGTCCTCAAGTTGTTAAGGCTGGGTTCACACATATGTGGCTGCGGTTTCAGTGTGTTTCTGTTCACTGATTCAGGTGCAAATATATATATATATTTATATAAAATAAGTGTTCTTGGTCTCGTGGTAGTAAAGGATTTCTTCCTCAAAAAGTGGTTTCAGGTATTAACTATAAAGTATTTCAAGATGTGAGCAATTAAGAGAACTTTTGTCCTCCTTAAAAAAAATACAGAAGAACATATCTAACATTTATGTTGGTATTTGGTTGTTGGCAACCTTTAGGAATTATCTGCTAATTTGTTAATTGTAACACAACAAATATTTTTTTGCAAAAAGTGTGCATTTGAACTTTGATAAATTGGACATTTTAAAGCTGGACTTCAAGCAAACAGTTAAGTACACATTTGAAATGAATACTGTACACGTGAACCGTTTTACCTGCCAAATTACTGAGACTTGTGGTTTAGATAACCATAGCAGCCAGGTCAGAGAATCCACTTTTCTCTGCAAATGTTAAGAAATACAGTTTAGTCAAAGACCCACATGCAGCCTGCATGAAGGAGCAATGAAGGAGCCACGTGCAGCCTGCATGATGGAACAATGAAGGAGCAGTAGAAAACGGATAAGTTCATCCTTCTTGGCTCAAAATGCTGCCCCTCCTTCTCACTTTTGCTGTGCAGATGATTGCAGAAAGCCAATATAAGGACATAGGGGTTGATTTACTAAAGGCAAATAGACTGTTCTTTGCAGTTGCACTCTGCAAGAGCAGTTGCTTCAGAGCTTGGTGAATGAGCAGAAGCTCTGCCTACTTTCATCAACCAATCATGCAGTTTTATTTTTTATTTTCCTAGCACATGATTGGGTATTCTATGCAAAGTGAAGCTTTACCTCATTTACTAAGCTCTGGAGCGATTACACTTTACAAAGTGCAGTCTCTTTGCCTTTAGTAAATCGACCCCATATTCCGGTGCTATTTTTAGTTAAAAAAAATCAATGTAAATGCTTTTATTGTATACATAGATAGTTTAAACTATATTTGTATTTCTGCTTGAAGTTCTGCTTTAACATTCCATTGAAAAAGAGACATGTTTATCTTACTATTTCAAGCACTGGGTGATACGCTCTCTGCTTCCATTACCTTTAAGATTTTTCCAGTCATAAGTAAAATGTGACGAGCTAGCTGACAAGCCCGACGAAGCCCTTCAATCTGATCTTCGTCCTTAATTTCAATGAAGTCTCCCCATTCAGGCACAATGCCTGTCGTCACATAGTCTGGCTTCATTATGTGCTTCAAGGAAAAGGATTGGAAAGGAAGATCACAAAAAAGGCACAACAATGGGATCATTTTCTCAGACAGTCCCCCTACTTCATGGCAACTTGCCCTTTAAGTTTGAGCGGTGACCTTCATGAGCCACCAAGCAAACCCCCAAGGCTTCCTCAGTGTTCTTTCCACTGCCCTTTTGAACTTAACATTGCCCGATACAAGAAACTTTTACAGCAAAACTATCGCACTATCAAAATACATAGCACCACAAATTTCCTGAAACGTATTTCTCCAACGTAACCAAACCGAGAAAGATTCCCAAAATTCTCAACTGTTATACCCGAGTGTTTGTTCTTTCACATTAAACTGTCAGGAGTGCTGCAGATAACAGAAACACGCTTATTGGAATAATTTGAGTAATGAGTCTGAATTGGGAATTTGGTTATTACAGTCTGTCATTTTTGATGAAATGTAGTATGACTTTACTTTCCATTGATTTCTAATTTTTAGAATGTTGTCATCACAGAATTTACGAGGCTAACCTTCCCTTTCTCTGGTTGTGTATATGGAAAAGCTCTCACCGGGTCTTTCTTCTAAAATTTACAGGTCTCAATGGTCGAATGTTGTCCTATGTAGTTCTACGACTACTGTCATTTTGTAGCAATCCAACCAAAAAAATGAAAGCTGTGAAAGTATAGAATTTTATTTTTCCTTTTTAACAGACCTTACCGAGAATGTGCAAAGCAGGCACATCATTTGGGCACACTTTCTTGGGACTGTGGTCACTAAGCTTTGGTTTTTGTTTTAAATTACCATTTGAATGGTTTGGTGTGATTGCTGTATTAATGAAAGTATAGCTTTAAATATGTAAATTGTGGAATCCAACATGGTCCAATGAGAATTCCTGGAATTCCCTTTGGAACACTATATAAAAAGGACTGTAGTTCGGATTTCCCCTGTAGTGGCCAGTTAGTGCTAAAAAGTGCTCCCTCCCTTCCAATTGTGAGAAATTTGTGTGGTTTGGGTCACCCTGGAATCCTGGAGTGAACGTTTGAGATTCTTTGTTAACGTTTAAGCTAGGGTTGTCCCGATACCACTTTTTTAGGACCGAGTACCGATACTTTTTTTCATGTACTTGCCGATACCGAATACCGATACTTTTTTTAAATGTCATGTGACAGTTTTCAAACCACAATACAGACTAAGGATATTTTCTTTAGAATTATGAAGAACTCTAACTCAAAACATTATAAAAGAATAAAAATTAGTAAAAATGAATAAAAATGTTTTATTTTCTTGTCACGCAGTAGTAAAAAAACTCAAAGAATTTTCACAGAACATGTTGATAAATACAAAAAAAGTATTCTATTTAGGTATCGGGAGCATTTGCGTGAGTACAAGTACTCCCGCAAATACTCGGTATCGGTCCCGATACCGATACTAGTATCGGTATCTGGACAACCCTAGTTTAAGCTGCTCGAGTTCTGACAACTGAGCAAAGCCCTCTTTGACGATTTTAAGTGTGATAAAATTACTGTTTGTTATTTGAGTTGTAAACCAAATAAAGTGCCGTGGCTATTTCTTGCCAACATTTTCTGGTTGTAGGTGCTTTTTTTGGTTGTATTTGGGGAATGTTTTTGATGGTCAGGTGTGGCCTGCAGTCCCATTATCAAGGAACAGAAAGGAGGACAGTATAGCAATGTCAACCAAGTCACCTATCCCGACGGCCTAACTGTGAACTGTGCCAAGCAACTGGATAGCAAAACTCATGTATCCAGTGTGCTTGGCTAGGGGTTTCTCCCACTCACTGCTGTGTAGCTGACAGAGTGGTCTGTGGAGTCTTTGACCTGCTTACCCCCCCCCCCCCCCCACGGCTGGGCTGTGTGCTCCCTCCTCCCAGCAGCTGCAGGGAGATGATGTAAAGCCGCTAAGGACACTGGGATATGTAGTCCTGGAAAAGCACTGCACAGGGGAGGCCAATATCCCTGCACACACAGGAGGAGAGAGCAGATTTTTCTGTGTTTTTGAGCTACGAATCTGGGTCTTATGTGCAGGGACCAGCTAGAGCATGAAACTGTTGCCATGCTCTGTGTGTAAAGCCTCATACACACGGTCGGACTTCAAACAAACTTTTCCATGGATTTTTGTTTGAAGGGTGTTGGCCATGAACTTGGTATGCATAAACACAGCAGGACTTTTTCAGCAAACTTTCCCAAAATCTCGTGTTTTTTTCAGCTCTTTATGGCCACCCTTTGGTCAACTTCTGCCATTGTTGGTTGATTTTAACATTCTGAGCATACGTGTTTGTACTTTGGACAAAAGTCCAATGGACTTCTCAGATAAAAACAGATAAAAAGTTTGTACGATGGAGAGTACACATGGTTGGATTTTTTTAAAACCTGCTCATTTTGAAGTTTGTTGTCAAAAAGTCAGACCATGTGTAAGGGGCTTAAAACTAGGTCATTCATTATACAATTTTCTTCTATAGATTTCCTTTAGATTTACCAAAACCATATAATATGAGGTCAAATCTAAACACTTTCCATGTGTACCTTGTACTACATAGTTGAAGGTAAATCTAAAGGAAATTGAATAAAAAATTTGTATGGCGTATTGCCAGCTTTAGTTGAGTGTACAAAGCAGGCAATATCACAGAAAATCACTAAAAGTTAATACTTCGTACTCAGTAATAGTATGATATCAAGCAAAACACTGAAGGCACTGAATCAGTCAGTAAAGGCAAACTTAATATATTGTCACCTGATATGGTTGGTCAGAAGCAAGCATGGATTGCCGTAGCAATGTTTCTAACCAGTAAGATGGCCGACCGTTCAGCGTGGAGACGTCACATGACCAAACTCCCCCTGATGTGCTTCCCCACTCACAGACATCATCAGGGTCATAGTCAGGCAAGTACGGGTCGCCACTTATATACCCAATCAAGGCTGGAAGTAAAAATAGGATTTTTTATGACAGCTTACCTGTAAAATCCTTTTCTTGGAGTACATCACGGGACACAGAGCGGCAATACATTACTATGTGGGTTATAGAGTCTACCTTCAGGTGTGGACACTGGTGTAATTAACTACACAGGAAGTTCCCTCCCTATATAACCCCTCCCATACTGGGAGCTCCTCAGTTTTTGTAGCAAAGCAATAAGTGTCCCAATATCCCCAAACAAGAGGGGCGGGAGCTCTGTGTCCCGTGATGTACTCCAAGAAAAGGATTTTACAGGTAAGCTGTCATAAAAAATCCTATTTTCTTTATCGTACATCACGGGACACAGAGCGGCAATCCATTACTATGTGGGATGTCCGAAAGCAATGCTTACTGAGGGGAGGGAGACACAAACAACGCAGGCCGCCATCAGATGTGAGGATCTATAATGCTGCCAGATGCATACTGCGCCAAAAAGCTGCATCCTTTTGCCCTCCTATGTACATCTGACAAGAATCAGTGAACCTAAGCACAGACGCCAAGTTGCGGCCCTGAAAATCTGCGTCATAAAGGCTCGGTAAAGCATCGCGCATAAAGTGCTTACTATCCTGGTATGGAGCACCCCCCCCCCCAAGAAACAGGGGGAGTCCCACTCTCCGAACCACAAGCCTGAATAATACCCTGATGAATCAATCTTGAAAACAGTTGATTTTAGACGCTGCCTGCCCCTTCCTGGGGCCTCCTGGTAGCGCAATAACATCAGCTTTCCGTATCCGAGCAGCCGCTTCAGATAGGCCTTGACCCTTCTACTCCAAAGGAGAGAGTGTAACCATTTTAATAGCTGAACTGAACACTGCCTGCCCACATCTAGGGTCTTCTGGCAGCACAATAAAAACTTCAAATTTCTATATCTGAACCTTCAGATAGATATTTAACTGCTCTCATCTCTACTGAGAGAAAGCAATAACCTTTCCTTCCGAAAACAAGGTTTTGAAAAAGGGGGAGGTAAGAATATCTAGATTCAAATGAACACTAGATCCTTCTAGTAAATAAGGCTGGGTGAGGATTAACATCACCCTACTAGTAAGAATAAGTATGGTTTTATACCAAGAGGTTGCCAATACTGAAACTCTCTTGGAGGCTACCACAACCAAGAACACCAATTCCCTTGTTAAAGGCTGAAGGGAAATATGGTGCATCGGCCCACAGAGCTGACCCTGTAAGCCGACAAAACTAGAGCCAATCCTCCAAGCACAAGGGCGACTAAACTGGTGGACTTATGCGCGTCACCCCTTGTATAATGGCTCGGAACAAAGTGTGAAGCAAGCGACCTTTGGAGGCAAGGCCGAGATCGGATCCTTGATGTAACTTAAGGCTGGCTCCGTCTCCTTTCCAAATGCAGGAAGGCAGGAATTTTATCTTTGACAAACTTCCAAGGATGCCACCATCTGTTTCATACCAGGAACATGGGCTCTCCCGATCCTGGGATATCTGGTCCTGGAGGCCAGCCTTCCTGTATGAATCAAGGCAGTGCCGTTGATTCTAAAAACCCTGATCCTGAAGAATGTGGGCTAAAATAGCCAGACCATTAATTCACCTGTTGCACGACAGGATGTAATACCCCCTTCGAAGTAGGCCTGGACAAGATGTAAGGGACCGTGGGTCCTCTACTACCACCCCTACTGTCCCTGCACAGAAAAGGTCGTCAGGGCTATGCCGGAGTAATCAGGCCAGCTTCCGCCATCCTCTAATGTTGCATGGAAGCCACAAACGCCGCGGCACTGGGGGGAGAGACATAACCAGTGACCACTGGTCCCACCAGATTACTAACACATCTGACCTCAAGCTGTTCAATTTCTTGTTGAGCCTGGACGCCAATACATCTTATGTACAGGGTACTATTTCTGTGGCCCTTGGTCAGGAAAACAGTCGGGGTGTAGAGGTCCTTCTCCTGGAGACACTTGTTGACGGCTACAGCGAATCGCCTGCCAATTCTGCATTTCATGAAATGACGAATGTCAATAGGCAAGGCACAAGCTCCTCCTTGGTAAATTAAGTAAATCACTTAATATAGTATAGTCTGATTGAACTCTGACCGAACCAACCAGCCCCTGAACGTTCAGGCCCCTAAGCCAGATGCTCCATCGGTAGCTCTAGCTGACAGATAAGGCTCCATTGGAGCTCGACTACTTCCCCTGGGCCAAGGTCTCTTCCTGACGTGGCAAACCCTTTAGTTAAGAACCACCAAGAGGAATTCCAGCCTATCTCTGGGACCGGTTCTTTGGATAATGCTAGGTCAAGATCCACTCCTTCTAGGCCAACACAATACTGTTTATAACAGTCCTGAATAAAAGTATAGGGAACTGTCTTGAATGAAGCAGCATCTTCTCTAGTGCCTTAAGCAGAAGGCCAAAAGTAAGGAACTGTTCCTTGCCGTAACCACCTAGACCAGCTTTCTTATAGCGATGGTCTTGTCTTAGGCCAAAAGTACTCTCCTGGTGCAAAACATACCCAGCTTCTTGTCAATGAAGAATGTATCTTTAGACTGGAATCCTAACCCAGGAGATCCAGATACCTGACCATGCTGGACACCCTTAGGTCCAGCCATGCTGCTGACTGATCCATCAGCAGGAGTCTGCTTCCGTATGCCATTACTGCTATACCCTGGGCCTACAGACCTGCTAGAGGCGGGCCCTAGCACCCTGACAACCCAGACACGGAGGCTAACCCAAAAGGGCAAGACCACCAACTGGAGATAGTGCTGTTCCCCTGCACAACGCAGACAACCTCTGCAGTCCCAAGTAAATAAACACATATGCAACTGGCTCCCCATATGTGTATGTGGCAAGTGTTAAAGCCATATGCCTCAATGGAGGCGTGTGTACATGGCACTGTGTGTTCATGGAAGCATAAAATCATATAACTATGTCTCATGCCAAACATGCATATAGCATGTGTGCTCTGGAACGAGCATCCTTGCAAGCAAGCAAGCATGTGCTATAAACGTGTTATGCAACAATGTGCAATATGAACCCATGCAGACACGTATCTCTATGCAAACACAAGGCATCCTGTATTGCTTAATTAAGCCACCATGTGCAACTTTAAAGTAACCATGCATGCGATTCAGCATCTTCCATGCGATCAACATCTTATGCATTTTAAGCACTACTGTGCGGATAAGAACCCTTGTGTGACCAAGCACCCCTGTGCGTTCCAACATCCTTATGCACCCAAGCATCTTAATGCGACTTTAGGCATTTCTGTGAAACAAGCCTCTCTATGTGATCAAGTATCCCTGGGTAATCCAGGACTCTGTTGATCCAACAACCATGTGTGATCCAGCTTCTTTTTGCATTCAAGCATCTTTAAGCGATCCCTTTAGGCCTTGAGTAATCCAGGACTTGGGTGATCGGGTAATCCTGTGTGATTCAGCATTTTTATGCCTTCAGGCCTCTTTATGCGATTCTAGGCATTTCTGTGGGAACAAGCCTCTTTGCGTGACTAAATATCCTTGGGGAATCAAGGACTTGGGTGATCATGTACTCCTGTGTGATTCAACCATTTTATGCATACAAGCATCCTTTATGCGATTCAGCATTTTTATGCATACAAGCATCTTTATGCGACTTTAGGTACTTTTGTGGAAACAAGCCTATTTGTGTGACCAAACATCCTTGGGTAATCCAGGACGCTGATGATCAGGTAACCATGTGTGATCCAGCATCTTTTTTGCATCCAAGCAACTTTATGTGATTTTAGGCCTTTCTGCGGAAACAAACCTCTTCTGTGTAACCAAACATCCTTGGGGGAAACAAGGACTTGGGTGATCAGGTAATCATGTGTGATTCAGCATTTTTATGCATACAAGCATCTTTATGCGACTTTAGGTACCTTTGTGGAAACAAGCCTATTTGTGTGACCAAACATCCTTGGGTAATCCAGGACGCTGATGATCAGTTAACCATGTGTGATCCAGCATCTTTTTTGCATCCAAGCAACTTTCTGTGGAAACAAACCTCTTCTGTGTAACCAAACATCCTTGGGGGGAAACAAGGACTTGAGTGATTAGGTAATCATGTGTGATTCAGCATTTTTATGCCTACAAACGTCTTTATGCGATTCAGCATTACAAGCATCTTTTATGCAACCTCTTTTGTGGAAACATGCAGCACCATATAGACAGAAACATGTATGTTTATGCGATCCACAATAGAATCTGCTCTGTTACTTGTTTTTATCCCACATGCATTCCAAACTCATGTATGTTATGCAACATGCGGACTGGTAAAGAGGAAATTATCCTCTGCAGATGTGTGTTTCCTCAATTAAGAGACATTAGCAATGTGTGCCCGCAACTGTGCATCCCTCCGATGCATTTGGTTAGCCTGAAGCCGACACCAGGCTGAGGATTATATGGAGGTCTTACTAGCCACCTATAGGAAAACCTCTCTTTACACTCTAAGGAGAAGATAGAGGTGTAATCAGAACCTGTAGGGCTTTTGATAGCTTCTCCTTGTTAGGCTGCAGCTCCTGTCTCCTGTCCTCTGACAGTGAAACTTTTATCCCCAATCTTTCTAATCCCTTTGTTTCAGGATTAAAGCAGGAAAAGGGGAACACCCCCCCTTTTTTTACTTGCAAAACACAAAACACATGCAGAGTGATTGCAATGTTGGGGGAAGGCTGCATTGCCCGACAGGTCTGATGGCTCAATCTATGAGCTGTTTAAGTCTCTTCAGAGGAGAATAAGGGTCCACCAGGTTCAGGTGGCGATCCCTCTTTATATTCCTACCCCTGACCTTATTCAATGGGGAGACCAAGTCCTAAGCTAAAGCAGAGGCACTTAACCCAGGTGCATCAAATAGCTGAATTTAGTCTGACACAATGCCTGCTAATCTGCACAGCTAGATGCGAGTAGGCGTCTTAGATGAATCTGTATCCAACTCACACAAGGTGCTTACGTTTGTGTCCCCCTAGCTTTACAGAGCTCTGACGTCCGGGCCCTTTGAAGAGCCTTCTCTGCGACTGCACTGAGCCGGTGAGCACGTGCAACATGGTAGAGTCTGAAGCGGAGGAAGTGGGACACAATAGATCAGCTAACACTTAAGCTTCCGTTTTCTGGAAAGCATGGTAAGCAAAAACATCAGGCATGTCTTCTACTGCCCATAGTAGTGGAAACACAGATAAGACTTGCAACTACTCACGGAAGACAATCCTTTGTATAGGATTAAGGGCATATTTTTTTATTTATTTTTTATTTATGTACCGGCCCCTTCAAGGGGAGATATATAGGTACTGCAGCCATCCTGTCTAACAGACATGGTGGGCCAGGCTGCATGCCGGCTAGGGGAGGTATATGGGTGCCCTGAGCCATCCTGTCTCAGAAGACATAGTGGTTTACATTGCCCATGCATAGAAGCATAATATAGGCGAGACCCAAGTCCCCCACGGAGGACCTACTGTCGAACCAAGTCCCGTAGGCCCTCCTCTTACCTTCTCCACGCTGCAGGGTATTGCCAAGCAAGAGGCCCAATCTTCCCCCTTCACCGTGGGTATTGTCCTAGACCTTCAGGGACCGGGGTCCATGGCAGGAACACCAACTTCCCTGGACCTATATAGCATCCTGGCAGCAGAAAAAACATTTGGTCCTTAGAAGGCACAAAGTTCTGGAACCCAGGATCCAGCCCTCCGCAGAGAGGCATTATAGGCTAAACCTCGTTCTTCGTACCGAGGCCCGGGTACCGTCCACTTTGGCTATGAAGCACCTTGGACGGATCCGGATTTATGGAGGTTTTTTACATCCAGCATGGATCCCTCCAGTGGAGCTCCTAAGAGCACATGTTCACTCGTGACCAACACCTTAGACACTGATGAAAAAACTGAGGAGCTCCCAGTATGGGAGGGGTTATATAGGGAGGGAACTTCCTGTGTAGTTAATTACACCAGTGTCAGCACCTGAAGGTAGACTCTATAACCCACATAGTAATGGATTGCCGCTCTGTGTCCCGTGATGTACGATAAAGAAATACATGTATTAATGCGCTCCACAACCCGCAAACTGTGCTTAACCAGAAACACCACAACTGTGTCCCAAGGAAAGAGGAAGTGACACATTGGGTATAAACAGCGACCTGTACCTGTGTGACCACGCCTCTGATGACGTCTGAGTGTCGAAACGTGTTAGTTGAAATTTGGTCATGTAACGTCACCACGCTGGAGGGTCAGACATTTTACTGGTTGGAAACATTGCTATGGCGGGGGAAGAGAACCTTGGTGCGCCCCCTGCCCCAAAGCACCCACCCCCCCCATGTTGAGGGCATGCGGCCTGGTACGGCTCAGGAGGGGGAGGGCGCTCGCTCATCCCCACCCCCATTCCTGACTGGCCGGGCGGCATGCTCGGATAAGGGTCTGGTATGGATTTTGGGGGGAACCCCCATGCTGTTTTTTTTCGGCATAGGTGTTCCCCTTAAAATCCATACCAGACCAAAGGGTCTGGTATCTTTCTGGGGGGGAACCTCACGCAATTTTTTTTTAATTTGTGCAGGGTTCCCCTTCAAGATTCTCCGCACACCAGTCGCCCCGCAAGTCGGATCATCTTGATCTGACTTCTGGTGCGACCTCTATTCAAATCAATGGGCTCCCATAGGGAATAGAAACAGAAAAACGTGGCTGAAAACTAGCGCGGCAAAACGTGCATTAAATTCAATGCAAAACGCGAAAAAAAAAACACCGATTTTTTTTTTTTCTAGCGTCTGTACTAGCTTTACAGCCCGTTTTTTAAAACGTCCATGGAAATGAAGCCTTATAGTCAACTGAAAATATATAATTTTTTTCCAAAAACTTTTTGTTTTTCTCCTTAGCGCAACTAAAATTAAGGGTACATTTCCATTAAAGTGTAACACAACAAATGATCCTATCAAAAGTAATAAGTTCAGTTTACATTTGGCTATGCCCTTTCTCAGAGTTGAACAACTTTTAATCACAATTACCTGGAACTTTCTGATATTTGGGACCGCTGAGCGCTCACCCCTCTGGCAGGTGAATTGTGCAGCCTGATGCCAGCGGTATATAATGCCACATGTATTATTATCACAAGGAGGCTATTTTTTCCGTTTGGGAAGATGGGAATGGTTATGTGGGGAAAAAAATGAAAAGAAAAAACCTTATTATAGTAGCTTATGTTTTTCTTCAAAGGTAACCACATCAGTCTCAATGTAGACTCATCAGATTCACAACAGTCCATCTAATGATGAACGCTCAGGATGGATATCGACCATAAAACATCTTATTTACTTAAATCATTTACTAACATTATGGCACATTTTACAAGTTGGCTGGCCACTTCCTTGGTGTTGATGCCCACCTGCTGGTGTCTGCATCATTGAAGAGATTGCCTGTAACTATCTATCTGGAGGCTGATCACACCTATGCACTGATTACCTATTCTTCATAACATTGTCTGGCTGGGAGAGGAGTGTACGCAGCTCGGCTGTTCGCATTTAAATCCCAGGTTATGCCTACGGCCCCCTGGCTGTCAGTAGATGAATGTACTTGATCAGTAAGGCAGTCAACCTTTATATTGACAGGGAAAATAATGAGATAATAGAAATTACAGTTACCTCGGGAACTGGATGAGCTGGGGAAACTGTACCTGGCCAAACTATACTATAAGCAGTGCTTCTTTGTCTCCGCAAAAAGAAACATCTCCTTTGTTGAATGCTCAACTGCCTGTGTAAGAAGATATGATTGATTGGTGCAGAGAAAACTCTTTGACAGCCAGTCACATAACCTGCAAAGAGAGATGTGAAAAGAAAAATATCAGTTAATATATCCTTTCATTTCTCAGACATTGTCAGATTAACTGTTGAATCTGTGTTTGTCTTTAGCCGGATTTTATGAAGAAAAAATGAAAATGTGAACTTTTTAGTTCTTTTGAAACGACATTTGCTATACATACATTAGAAATACAGGAACAAAAAAAGCACAGTAAAACATCCATAAAGTGAAAGCATTATGTACACTGCCACTGTGGGGCTCCACTGAAAAATGAGAGTTGCCTGACATGTAATAAGCATGCAGAATTGACAATTAACACTGTACACTAACCTACCTTTCTACGTTTCAATAACATTCCTGGAGTTCTCCTTTAAAATAATATATAGCAAGAATTGTATTTGTTGGCAGGACACAGGCACAATTGTTTCCACCAGTGTTGCATAAACAGCATTACTTTAATCTAAGACGTTAAATTGGTCAGCGAACACACTGACATCTGAGTGTAAATTATTTAGCCCATCAATTTTTTTTTTAGGAAAATTAGTAACTTCAGTAAATTGTGTAACCATAGGACACCCAGGCAAACAGGGATATCATGCAAACTGCATGCTTAGAATCAGTGGAGGCTGGTGCTCAATTTACTTGGGGGCAGCCAGCAGACCCCCCCCCTCCCCGGCACTCACTCTATTGCTGCTTCCCCCCGTCACTCGCCGCAGCGCTCACCCATCAGGCCCCCCACCAGCCCCGCATTTACCCCATCCAGGTCCCAACTTCAGTGGCCTCACTCACTGCGTCTCCTTCCAAGTATCGGTGGTCGCTTCTCCTCCTAAACAATCAGGACTTAGGACTTGTGGCCGATCGGGTCTTATTCCTAGGACCCGATTGTCCAGAGAGGAGAACCAGGAAACAGGAAGACATTAGCGAATAATAATTAGCTAATGTCACACAACTGGGTGGACTCCAGGCACAGTGCTTTGCACCCCCAGCCCACCCTTTTTAAAGCCAATTATAGCCTCAGGCTCTAATCATGTGTTTCGGAAAAAAAAACATTGGAATCCATGCATCCAGCACCATGCAAGTAGACTATGGGTCGGGCGCATGGATTAGGGGGGCAGCACCCCTTGTGCCCTACATGAGAGGACGCCACTGCTTATAATGATCCTGGATTCCATGTCAAACTTCTCAAACACAGAAAGGTAGCCAGAATTTGAATTAGGCACAATGGGCTCATGCCTACAAATGCTAGTATGACTGACGGCCAGATCCCAGTATTAGAGCGGCTCCTGCTACACAGACCTGGACTTGTCTTGTCATTTTGGTAGTTGGGTTCCAGTCTCTGTTGTAGGAGAGATGGAAGCTGCCCCAATACAAAGGAAGCTTAAAAGCAACACTGTTTGCAGCCTCTCTTTATAAATGCAAGTTATGTGTAATAAAATGGAATAACACAGGGAAAAAGTATTTAACACATGAATTAGTACGATTTGGCATCCGAATCAGTGCGGGCTGACTTTGCAGTGCCGCGCCAATTCCCAAAAGTAGTTCATGTAATACTTTTGGCGACTTTGGGGGGAGGTTTCTATAGACATCTGTGCAGGAAACCGCACAGTCAAATCGCCCCTGAAGTCAGACTGCAATGCTGGGTTCAGCGAAACTCGCACGATTTCTAACCTGCAGCAATGTTAACCTAGGCAAAATAGCGGTGCAAAAAAGCATGGAAAACCAAGACACCAGCTGAAATCTATTAGTAATTGGAAAGCAATCCTGCCCCTTTCTCAGTGCAAATTAATATCAGCTGGTTCAGTCTCAACTGATGGCCAATAAAACGGAGTCTCATTACCAAGGTGTCACACAAGAAACATGTCATGATGGGTAAAAGCAAAAAGCTCTCTCAAGATCTTCTTAACCTTATTGCAAAACATACTGAGGGCAGTGGTTACAGAAGGATTTCTAAACTTCTGAATGTTCCAGTGAGCACTGTTGGGGCCATAATCTAGAAGCAAAAAGATCATCATTTCACTGTAAACCTGCCACGACTAGGTGCTCCTCAGAAGACAGAGAAGTGAAAAGAATTATCAGAAGAGAAGTTCAAGAGCCAAGGACCACTTTTGAAGAGCTTCAGAAAGATCTGGAAGTAGCAGGTACAATGGTTTCAAGGAAAATAAGTAATTCACTTAAAAAATTGCTGCACATTTAGGCTCGGTTTACACCTATGCAACTTGGATGAGGCTTACAACGAAGTCTGCAGGGACTTCGCACTGCAGAAAAAACGTGTGCGTTTTCTAGGCATTGTGTTCTAGCTCAGGTACAAATTCAGGCCCATTATCTTCTATGGACACGCATCTGATTCACAGATGCATTCTGTTGTGAACAGGCATTCTCTTCCCCTGCTCACTACAGAGTTCAGAAAGTAATTTGTTTATTGAATCCATTAATACACACACAATGATAATATCACTTCTCCAATGCGCAAAAACAACACCCTTCTCACTCAGAAATGCACTTTGCCAATACTCAACCTCCAGCACAAACTGAATCAGCTTATTGGACTAAGATTTACTCTGAGTTGACCTTTAGTTTGTTTTTTGGCCTTTAACAAAATTAACCAAACATGTCTAATTAATTTGTTATTTTCGCCATAATTTCTTTTGTATGCGTTGAAATTCGTTATTTTTTTAAGTCGGCGCATCCTAATGTCCAAAAGATACAAAAGTCGACCTGATTTTGATTAGTTACAAAATATATTGCACACGTCTACACACCATGTTTGGAGGTCAATTGGCACTGCACATCACTGCTGTATGTATTACTTTGTTATCATTGTTATTTACACAATGTATGTCAATCATTTGTAGCTTAGTCTTATTACTCTGAATGATACGAACATTTGTAATGTGACATTGTGAAGATTCCCACACACTTACTTCCTGGAATGTTGTGATGGGTATTTATTATGTCCTGCTGTGTCACACATTTCATAGAGCCTGCCTTCTGAAATACAGAGGTAGTGAGAGGAGGAGTTTCAGGGGGCGGAGTCCTTAGGAATTGAAAGCAAAAGGCAGAGGAGAAGTTGCAAAGCATGCAGGGAATCTGGGAAGTTGTGGAAAGAGTTGGCAGAAGTCAGGTAGAGTAAGCTTATATTGAATTGTCAAATATAACTATAGTTTGTAATGTTATTACAATACTAATGGTTTAAAATGAAAGCGTATTTCCCTTAAAGTAGAAATAAAGGCAGAGCCTAACTAACTCTAAACCTACTCCCACCTCCATTCTAAGCCTAATCTATCTAACCCTGTAAAGAAAAGATTGCTATATTTACCTATTCTGAGGCCACTCCGGTTTGGTCTAAAGCTGCATACTCTGCGTGCAAGAGAAAGCCGACAATGGATGGAAAATGCCTGGGAAGTGACGTCACCCCTATGGGGTTATTTACTATGGGGCTCCCGTTGTCGGCTGTCTCTCCTACACACTGAAGCCTCCGTTGACAGCTCAGCCTGGGACCGGACAGGAGTGGCTGCAGAATAGGTAAATATGGCGATCTTTTCTTCACAGGGCTAGCTAGATTAGGCTTAGAATGTGGTTGGTAGTAGGTTAAGTACCGTATTTATTGGCGTATAACGTGCACTTTTCCCCCCTGAAAATCGGGGGGAAACGTGGGTGCGCATTATACGCCGATGTCATTGTCTTTTACCAGTGGGGGGGGGGGGCGGGGATTGGGCGTGGGTGTCATGCCGGCCGTTCCCACCCACCTCTCCTGTTCGATACGAGTCTCTCCTCTCCTTGCTCCTCCTCCCCCCTCCGAGTGTAGCTTCAGATTGGAGGAGGAGAGCGGTCACATGACTGTGCATTTTGAGAGTTTGAGCGGGGGATCCTGACCAGCTTCTCGCTCGCTTCTCCGGCGCTGTTTTGAACACCCGGAGACCCGATCCGACGTGGGGGAGAACCAAGACGTGCAGGAGTGCAGACGGCTGGGTGAGTGGAACGGCTCATGTTGGGGCAGAAGAAGCAGGTAGGAGGGCAGAGTATCCCCACACATACAGCACTTGCCTGCAGTCCCAGGCTGGAAGCAGTGCAATTGATGGGACAGGTGACAGAGCATATAAATCAGCCAGTGGATAAGCTGGGATCTGTGTATGTGCTGGGATCTGTGTATGTGCTGGGATCTACGTGCAATGTGCTGGGATCTGTGTATGTGCTGGGATCTACGTGTAATGTGCTGGGATCTACGTGTAATGTGCTGGGATCTACGTGTAATGTGCATTGGGGGGGGGGGGGGGGGCTTTGGTCTGTGTAATGTGCAGGGAGGCTTTGGAATATAAAAGGGGCTGTTGAAAGTTTTTTTCCTGAAACGTACCTCTTAAAATTAGGGTGCGCGTTATATGCCGGTACGCGTTATACGCCGATAAATACGGTAAGTAATGAAAAAGTAATTGTTTAATCAATAGGTTCACAGATAAATGTTCAGTTATGGCAGCTGATGTGATCAAATCCACCCACTGCTTCAGTCCACAGCGCCTCCGGATCATTCATACATTCACATGGATGGATTTTTTTTCCTGGTGGTTTAGGAACTAAATTGTTTCATGCAGCATAACAGAAAGAGTGGTTTGGGCATGGTCTATGTATGGGTGGTGTATAAAGCACCTGATTTTCTGTGATTATAGGCTCTGGCATGCAAATTAGGCCCCTGGCCACTATACCTCACAAGCTGATTGCATTATATCACTAGTTTTATAATCAGTTTACTTTTTTGTTTTAACCTTTAGATGTTCTAATCATACACAACAATCACTTTGATGAGGAGGACCATAGCAATGCTATATGTGATTACCACTTTTTATGATGTATGTATCCAGGACAACCAAATACAATTTATTTTTCACGGCCATTAGTAAACTGATTAGTTATGGGCTACTGCACTTCACATATCATCACAATTCTTTATACTGCATAACAGATTATTATCATACACGATTTATATAGCGCCAACAGTTTACGCAGTGCTTTACAATGTATAGGGGGGACAACACAATTACAGTACAGTTTAATGCAAAAGGTGCTCGTAGAGCTTACATTCTAAAGGGAGGGGGCTGGTGGTACAAAAGGGAATAGCTGCAGAGAATTTGATGGTTCTGAAATCCATGATCAATTAATAATTTGAAAATTGCAAACAATTTTTAATTCAAGAACAATAATTTGCAAAACAAAAGAAGAGATTGGATTAAATGCAATCTAATGGATTACAGACAGGACAAATGTTCTTTTTCTGATAGAAACAGTTGTTAATTGATTGAATTGGCCATTTTGTGTTTTCTAAAAGCTATGATTCCTTAATCAAAACAATTGTTTTATGAATATTGTGACGGTATACGAGGTGAGATACTTGACCATAGGTATATTTCACCACGCATACGGTCTATTTTGAGAAGCTGAACCGGAATCCGGGCCGGGTTTTACGGCCTCTAGTGTTCCGGTCCGGATATTTGGGTCCACTGGAGTTCAATGTCAGGTGGACCTTAAAAACAACCAGGAAGAGATCAGAAGGGAGCTCTCTGGTTTTGGGACACTGAGGAGGGAACCTGAGTGTGAGGAGCTCTAAAGACATTGCAAGAAAAAGGTTTGCGTTGTTGTTTATTTTATGGGTGGTGGGGACCAGCCCCACACTGTATAGATAGGAGACACTGATGTTTAGTTAGCGCCGGACGGCAAGGATTTAAGTTTACTGTTTTGTTTGTTTTAACCTGCAAACCTTTTGTAAAATAAACCTGGCAGCTGACAGACTTAAAAAGAAAGTGCCTGTTTACAGACTGTGTTTCAGAAAAGTGATCCCCACAAGCTAATTCTCCCACACGTGGTGGATTCAGCGGGCAACTTTTCTGAAGATGGAGGAAATGTTAAAAGCCCTGCTACAGGCCAATGCAGCCGCGCGGGAAACCAACCGCCAAGTCGCAGAAGCTGCTGCAGCGCAGCAGGAAACCAACCGCCAAATCGCAGAGGCTGTTGCAGCACAGCAGGTTGCGCAACATGAGATGAACCGACAGTTTGCCGAAGCTCTGGTGGAACTGAAAAAGGGGTCCGCACCTCCTGTGGCAGCAGAACCAAAGATACTACGGGCCTCCTACCACCTGCAAAAGATGACACCAGCGGATGATGTTGAGGCATACATGGCGACTTTCGAGAGAGTCGCTGTCCGCGAAGGATGGCCAAAAGAGCAGTGGGCGGGACTATTGGCCCCATTCCTAACTGGAGAACCCCAAAAGGCCTATTTTGACCAAGAATCAGATAAGGCACAGGACTATGAGACTCTCAAATCAGAGATACTCGCACGCTTGGGTGTCACCATGGCAGTTCGGGCCCAGCGCATGCATCAGTGGTCCTACTCCAGCAACAAGCCACCCCGATCACAAATGTTTGATCTGGTCCACCTCACCAGGAAGTGGTTGCAGCCAGAGACCCTGACCAGCCCGCAGATTGTGGAGCGTGTGGTAATGGACCGGTACCTACGTGCGCTTCCTGCTGCCCTGAGGAGGTGGGTCGGACAGGGAGACCCCAACACTGCAGCCCAAATGGTGGACCTAGTGGAGAAGTACAGTGCTACCGAGGACTTGGTAAACCCACCTACGCCCCACTTCGGTGTGTCTAGAGGTGCAAGATCTCCCAGCGGTTTGGGTAAGACTGTTCCGGGGTTCAAGAGCTTGGGGAGAGTGGATAAGACTGTTACAGCAGATGAGACTGTGGGACCTAGACCTGGAGACTGGCCACAGAAGCCAGGAAGGTCTTTGGGACCGTTAAGAGGACTGGGGGTGGGGCAAATACGGTGTTTTCGTTGCCATGCATTGGGCCATATTGCTGCAAACTGCCCTCTAAATGATGAACCTATGCAATGTGATTAAGCTGATAGGAAAATACACATTTCTCTGTTTGCACAGGTCGCATGTGTTGCGCTAGATCAGAGTCACCTTGAAAAACAGATGTGCGTTATTTTAGTGGATGGCAAGCCTCTCACAGCACTACTAGACTCTGGTAACGTGGTGACCCTAGTTAGGAGTGCTTGTGTAGACCCCGAAAAACTACACCCCAGTAGTATTGGGGTAATTTGCATCCATGGGGACACTCGGGACTACCAGACAGCAGTGGTTGAGGTTGATACCCCCTGGGGCAGGGTAACACATTCAGTGGGGGTGGTACCCTCACTGCTCCATGAAGCTTTAGTAGGGAGAGACTTTCCCCATTTTTGGAAGTTATGGGAAAATAAAGGGAGGCTCGTAGATAGAGTTCCCCCTACTGGGGAAACACGGGAACTCTCACCAGACCCGTTTTTCAAAAGGGGAAGGCAGGCTATTGGTGGGATCAAGGAAGCCGGAGATCCTCTTCCTTTCCCTGCCATGGTCGGGGAACCGGAAGACTCGGAAGCTAGCACCCAGCCTGAGGGTAACGAACAGGAAATCCCGCCTGACCCTGACATCGAGAGTAGCCAAAATGTGGTACCCGACTTGGAGGTCAGGAGGGAGGATTTCTGTACCGAGCAGCTGCGAGAGCCCACCCTCATGAGTGCCAGGGAAAATGTTAAGGTGTTGGATGGGGAACCGGTGGATCCTAATTGGGTGGTGTCCTTCCCCTACATGGCGATTAAAAACAATTTATTATATCGAGTGATAAAACACGGAGAGGAAGAGGTAGAACAGCTGCTGGTTCCCAAACCCTTTCGCAGGGTGGTGCTAGACCTGGCTCATGGCCATGTAATGGGGGGACATCTCGGGGTCGAAAAAACCAAGGAGAGAATCACCCAAAGATTTTTCTGGCCCGGGTTGCATGCAGAGGTCAAGGAGTATTGCGAATCGTGCCCCGAGTGCCAAATGTCAGCACAGTCGCCCCATTTTCACAGCCCCCTTGTCCCTCTACCAATAATTGACGTTCCCTTTGAGAGGGTTGGCATGGACCTGGTCAGGCCGGTGGTGAAATCTGCCCGAGGTCACCAGCATATTCTGGTGATCCTGGACTATGCGACTCGCTATCCTGAGGCCATACCCTTGCGTAACGCCTCCGCTAAGGCTATTGCCAAGGAATTGGTCCAGGTGTTCAGTCGAGTCGGGATCCCGAAAGAGATCTTGACCGATCAGGGCACCCCTTTCATGTCTAGGGTTACCAAGGAATTGTGTAGATTGTACAAAATCTCCCATCTCCGTACTTCTGTCTACCACCCCCAGATAGATGGTCTGGTCGAAAGGTTTAATAAAACATTGAAGAGTATGTTGAAAAAGGTGGTCGACAAGGATGGGAGAAACTGGGATTTTTTGCTACCATATCTCCTGTTTGCCATACGAGAGGTTCCACAGGCCTCCACAGGCTATTCCCCCTTTGAGCTCTTGTATGGTAGGCATCCCAGGGGCCTGCTAGATATTGCTAAAGAAACATAGGAAGGAGAGGTCAGCCCATATAGGAGCATCATAGAACATGTCTCCTTGATGCAGGACCGAATCGCAGCCGTCCTGCCCCTAGTACGGGAACATATGGAGCGAGCCCAGGAGGCCCAAAGGAGGGTCTATAACTGGGGTGCCAAGGTCCGTACTTTCAGCCCGGGGGACAGAGTGCTGGTACTGGTTCCCACAGTAGAAAGTAAGTTTTTAGCCAAGTGGCAGGGTCCCTTTGAGGTTGTCGAAAGGGTGGGGGAGGTAAACTACAAAGTCTACCAGCCAGGCAAAAGGAAACCCCACCAAATTTACCATGTAAATCTCTTAAAGCCCTGGAAGGACCGAGAGACTTTACTGGCCACGTCCTCACCTCCAACAGACCGGATACCCGTGATACCTGACGTTCCCATCACGGATTCCCTGTCCGTAGCACAACAAAATGACGTTAGGGCATTTGTGCAGAAAAATAGAGACTTTTTCTCCCCCTTACCCGGACTGACCAACACGATCCAACATGACATAGTGACGGAACCAGGGGTTCGGGTAAATGTAAAACCCTATAGAATTCCAGAGGCCCGGCGAGAGGCGGTTGCGGAGGAAATAAAACAAATGTTAGAGTTGGATGTGATCGAAGAGTCCCACAGTGAGTGGTCAAGTCCCATAGTGCTGGTCCCAAAACCTGATGGCAGTATCAGGTTTTGTAATGACTTTAGAAAACTTAACAGTGTGTCCAAGTTTGACGCCTACCCGATGCCCCGGGTCGACGAACTTGTGGACAGGTTGGGACAGGCTCGCTACATAACGACCCTGGATCTAACGAAAGGTTATTGGCAAATACCGCTTACTGAATCAGCCAAGGAGAAGACTGCCTTTTCCACTCCTGAGGGCTCGTTTCAGTATAAGCGGATGCCGTTTGGTCTGCATGGAGCCCCTGCATCATTCCAGCGAATGATGGACAAAACTTTGAGACCACATCGCTCGTATGCAGCGGCGTACTTGGACGATGTGGTCATCCACAGCCCAGATTGGGAATCGCACCTGCCCCGCGTACAAGCGGTGGTAGATTCCCTTAGGGAAGCCCGTCTCACGGCCAATCCAAAAAAATGTGCCATAGGCCTGGAGGAGGCCAGATACCTTGGGTACATTATTGGCCGGGGAGTGGTCAAGCCGCAGACCAATAAGATTGAGGCAATTCAAAAATGGCCCCAACCAGTCAATAAAAAACCTTTCTGGGCATTACGGGGTATTACAGACGTTTCATACCCAATTTTGCCACCGTTGCGGCCCCCTTGACCGATTTGACGAAGGGTAGGGGGTCGGTCATGGTCAAGTGGAACCCCGAAGCCGAGGAGGCATTTCAGAAGTTGAAACAGGCTCTTTGTATGGTACCCGTACTAGTAACCCCGGACTTTAGCCAGGAGTTTGTTGTACAGACAGACGCCTCTGAGGTGGGCCTAGGGGCCGTACTCTCACAGAACAGGGATGGTGAGGAGCACCCAGTGGTATACCTGAGCCGGAAGCTGAACAAGCATGAGAAAAATTATGCCATCGTAGAAAAGGAGTGTCTCGCCATTAAGTGGGCTTTAGACTCCCTGAGGTATTACCTACTGGAGAGGTCATTTAAGCTGGTCACAGACCATGCTCCCTTGAAGTGGATGTGTGATAACAGGGAGAAAAATGCTCGGGTGACAAGGTGGTTCCTGGCTTTACAGCCTTTTAAATTTACGGTGGAGCATAGGCCAGGAAAACTCCAAAATAATGCAGATGCTCTCTCCCGGGTGCACTGTATGGTTGGGGCAAGTGCTCAGCCGCAGGGGCTTGAGTAGAGGGGGAGGATATGTGACGGTATGCGAGGTGAGATACTTGACCATAGGTATATTTCACCACGCATACGGTCTATTTTGAGAAGCTGAACCGGAATCCGGGCCGGGTTTTACGGCCTCTAGTGTTCCGGTCCGGATATTTGGGTCCACTGGAGTTCAATGTCAGGTGGACCTTAAAAACAACCAGGAAGAGATCAGAAGGGAGCTCTCTGTTTTTGGGACACTGAGGAGGGAACCTGAGTGTGAGGAGCTCTAAAGACATTGCAAGAAAAAGGTTTGCGTTGTTGTTTATTTTATGGGTGGTGGGGACCAGCCCCACACTGTATAGATAGGAGACCCTGATGTTTAGTTAGCGCCGGACGGCAAGGATTTAAGTTTACTGTTTTGTTTGTTTTAACCTGCAAACCTTTTGTAAAATAAACCTGGCAGCTGCCAGACTTAAAAAGAAAGTGCCTGTTTACAGACTGTGTTTCAGAAAAGTGATCCCCACGAGCTAATTCTCCCACAATATTAATACATGTATGGCCCACAAAACAATAGAGTAAAACCTGTTGTCAATGTTTATAGAAAAGATATTTAAAGCATTTGTTAACCCAAAGTAAAAAACGGATTTTGTTCCCTTAAAGCAGGGATCCTCAAACTACGGCCCTCCAGCTGTTGTAGAACTACACATCCCATGAGGCATTGTAACACACTGACATTCACAGACATGAATAGGCATGATGAGAATTGTAGTTCCTGAACAACTGGAGGGCCGTAGTTTGAAGACCCATGCCTTAAAGAATGTTATACAGCACAGGGCTTGTGCTGTGTAATTGAGCCCCCTGCAACACCTAAAATAAAAAACTTGCTTATCCTCCTTGGCTATACCCTTCCCTCTGTAAACTGACCACAGTGTTTGACAGCTGCTGAGCCCTGACACCGTGGTCAGTTTATATGCCTCCGTCAGGGCTCAAGTCCTGCGGGAACGCGTGGGAACGGAGTTCCTGCACTTTTTTTTTACAGCAGGAACGCAGTTCCCTTTGCAGCTGAGCCAATCCCTCACTTCCTCGATGCTGCAATGTCTCCTGGGAGCTTTTGTCATTGTTCCCAGGAGACATTGCGGAGGTCTGCCGCGAGTTATCGCGGGATTTAGAAAGAACTTGCTTAAAGACCTCCGCAATGTCTCCTGAGAACAATGACAAAAGCTCCCAGGAGACATTGCGGCATCGAGGCAGTGACGGAATACCCGCACACTACCCGATGAATACATATACAGGAAGTGACGGAATACCCGCACACTACCCGATGAATCCATGTACAAGAAGCGGCCAGTAACAAAGGATTACTAAGGTACAGTGGATCGAAAGAAAAAAAAAACATGCGGTTTAGTGATTATGCATATGAGCATATCATTTTATTTTATTTTTTGGTGGGGGAGTGGATCATGGGTGGGAGTTCCCACACTTTTTTCCCCAGGACTTGACCCCTGGCCTCAATCATCTGCAGCCTGCTCTCCTGTGTCTGTTTCCTCTCCCCCCTCCCCGCCTGTCTGCTCGTGTCAGAGCCTGCTGCTTTCATATTTAATATTAAAAGCTCCCAACCCCTCTGTAATATAACAATAAGTTCCTCTGTGTCTGTGTAATATAATAAATATGCTTATCTGTACTGATAACACAACGTCTCCCTGCAATCATGCGACTCAGTGGCTCTCTCTCCTCCTCGTTTGATGTCAATGGCAGCGCTCAGCCCCGTCCACTGGAACTGTCAGCTGTGCAGAGGAGAGAAGGCACCTGAGCGCAGGAAGACGTTGTGTTATTGGTACAGATAATATTTATTACCGTATAAGCCGAGTTTTTCAGCACATCTTTTTGTGCTGAAAATGCCCCCCTCGGCATATACTCAAGTCACCTTTTTGCGCCTGATCTCCCAGAATTTGGGGGCCCGGTACGGGCCGGCCGTAGGTCCCCTGGACCCCAAACTTGGCACACATGTAGCCCTATTTCTCATCTACAAGTGTGCAAAGTTTGTTGTCTGTAGGATGGGGAGCACTGATTTTTTAAAGAAGCCGGGCACCCCTTCCTAAAACTCCCATGTTAAACGTCAGTCTAGTCATGGGCACAGTGAGGCATGGGCACAGTGAGGCATGGACACAGTGAGGCAAAGTGAGGCACGCAGATGGACACCCTAGGCTTATACTTTTTTTTTTTTTTTTTTTGGTAAAATTCTGTGCCTCGGCTTATATTCGAGTATATACGGTACATAGCACAGGCACAGGGCAATTTATTGTTAGAAGACAGAGGGCATGGGAGTTTTTTTTTTTTTTTTTTTGAGGAGTGGTTTAACAAATCAATCACTTATCATGAAAGGATAAGGTCACATTTTTAAAAAAAGGTAAAAAAAGTGTGCATTTTATTTTTTCTATGGAGCCTACAGAGCATTGTACCCACGATGATAAGATTTGGGTGAACTGTCTGGCTCCAGCAGACTCAGGATACCTGTCAACCTCTAATACAGGCAGGTAGTTACCTGACAGCAGGAAGATCAGTGAACTACAGAGAGACTCGGCAACACCCTTGCAGTGGCTGACGGTACTTGTAGTCTAGTCATTCATAGGAAAAACTGTAAATGAATGACATGGCCGTGTGAGCATGGGGAGAAGATCGTCTGCCCACGGTCACATGGGTGGGGGGTGAGGGGAGAGAAGATAAATATGCTGGAAAGCGTTACATGTGCCATCCTAAAAATGGGTGGAACATGTAATACAACTAGGTCCATATACAGCAGGCATGTCCAAAGTCCGGCCCGCATTCAGGTTTTGAACGGCCTGCCGGGTTATTTAGACACATATACAGTGCCTTGCAAAAGTATTTGGCCCCCTTGAACTTTGCGACCTTTTGCCACATTTCAGGCTTCAAACATAAAGATATAAAACTGTATTTTTTTGTGAAGAATCAACAACAAGTGGGACACAATCATCAAGTGGAACGAAATTTATTGGATATTTCAAAATTTGTTAACAAATAAAAAAACTGAAAAATTGGGCGTGCAAAATTATTCAGCCCCTTTACTTTCAGTGCAGCAAACTCTCTCCACAAGTTCAGTGAGGATCTCTGAATGATCCAATGTTGACCTAAATGACTAATGATGATAAATAGAATCCACCTGTGTGTAATCAATCTCCGTATAAATGCACCTGCACTGTGATAGTCTCAGAGGTCCATTTAAAGCGCAGATAGCATCATGAAGAACAAGGAACACACCAGGCAGGTCCAAGATACTGTTGTGGAGAAGTTTAAAGCCGGATTTGGATACAAAAAGATTTCCCAAGCTTTAAACATCCCAATGAGCACTGTGCAAGCGATGATATTGAAATGGGAGTATCAGACCACTGCAAATCTACGAAGACCTGGCCGTCCCTCTAAACTTTCAGCTCATACAAGGAGAAGACTGATCAGAGATGCAGCCAAGAGGCCCATGATCACTTTGGATGAACTGCAGAGATCTACAGCTGAGGTGGGAGGCTCTGTCCATAGGACAACAATCAGTCGTATACTGCACAAATCTGCCTTTATGGCAAGTGGCAAGAAGAGGTAAGAAGAAAGCCATTTCTTAAAGATATCCATAAAAAGTGTTGTTTAAAGTTTGCCACAAGCCACCTGGGAGACACAAACATGTGGAAGAAGATGCTCTGGTCAGATGAAACCAAAATCGAACTTTTTGGCAACAATGCAAAAAACGTTATGTTTGGCGTAAAAGCAACACAGCTCATCACCCTACACACACCATCCCCACTGTCAAACATGGTGGTGGCAGCATCATGGTTTGGGCCTGCTTTTCTTCAGCAGGGACAGAGAAGATGGTTAAAATTGATGGGAAGATGGATGGAGCCAAATACAGGACCATTCTGGAAGAAAACCTGATGGAGTCTGCAAAAGACCTGAGACTGGGACGGAGATTTGTCTTCCAACAAGACAATGATCCAAAACAAAGCAAAATCTACAATGGAATGGTTCACAAATAAACATATCCAGGTGTTAGAATGGCCAAGTCAAAGTCCAGACCTGAATCCAATCGAGAATCTGTGGAAAGAACTGAAAACTGCGGTTCACAAACGCTCTCCATCCAACCTCACTGAGCTCGAGCTGTTTTGCAAGGAGGAATGGGCAAAAATTTCAGTCTCTCAATGCGCAAAATTGCTAGAGACATACCCCAAGCGACTTACAGCTGTAATCGCAGCAAAAGGTGGCGCTACAAAGTATTAACTTAAGTCTGCTTTCACATTGGGGATAAAGCCGTGGTGGCGGTATAGCAGCGCGATTTTTAGCGCTGCTATACCGTCGTATTTACGTCGTATTCGGCCGCTAGCGGTGCGGTTTTAACCCCCGCTAGCAGCCAAAAAAGGGTTAATACCGCACGCAATTTATTTCAATGGGAAGGCGCGGTATATGAGCAGTGAGAGGTTTTTTACCTGTTTTATATCTTTATGTTTGAAGCCTGAAATGTGGCAAAAGGTCGCAAAGTTCAAGGGGGCCGAATACTTTCGCAAGGCACTGTATCTTTTGTAGCCTCCGACAATCTCCCAGAGCCACAAAAGATGTATATGCCTTGGAATGGGACAGGGAGGAAGCGTGACGAGCGCCGCTGCCGTACACACACAGAATTTCCCAATTACGGCCGGCCTCTGTAATAGGAAGTCTCGCGCCGCCATTGGAAGACTGTTCTGTCTATCAAAGGAGGCGGGACTACCTATTAAAGAGGTCACAGTATAAACAGGAGATTCTCCTGTAATGGTGCTGCATTCCTGGCAAATGGTGCTGCATTCCTGGCAAATGGTGCTGCATTCCTGGCAAATGGTGAGTTCATTGCTGGCAATGGCTGCTGCATTCCTGGCAATAGTGAGTCTACATTCATGGCAATTGTGAGGCTGCAGATGGGCACTTACCCTTATTTTGCTTCACAGTTCTTCGCTCTTAAAGTGAAGGCGTGTGTTATAAAGGCAAGCCAAAAAGGCAAGAGAATTCTTGTTGGGCAGTGTATTAGTGCTCGGACAAACACACTTAGACCGAATTTTAATGGTTCAAAGAATATCAGGCAAAATGGTCAGCCATCAAGCATGTTCACTTCATCAAATCTGGCCTTTTTTGAAAAAAGTTTGGACACCCCTGATATACAGTATCTCACAAAAACGTGTACAAATATAAAAGAAGTGCATTACTGGTAATAATAAACAAGTGTACAATAAATTACTATAAGTAAACAAGTGAAACAAGTGTAAAAGGAGGAAAACTAAGGCAGAGTCCCAATCACATTGAAGTCCATATGGGTCTATGCAGTGGTCCAAATCCAGGTAGGTAAAAATGAGTTGCAAGAAGAAAACTGTGAGATAAGTCTTCACACAGACTAAGGTGCGATCAGTTCGACACCCAAAAGTGAGGTAACCTGCTTACCAGAAGGTCGGAAATGCAGAGTCAGTCTCACCAAGCTCAGGGAGCGATCGGTCTCCCCGGGACCCAATTATATCTGGCTAATAATCTAATGTTTACTCTGTGATATAAAAGAGAAATTCTCTCATTGCAGTAAGTTGATTCAAATTTGAATAAATGATAAAATTGCACTTACAGGAATGATAAAAATATATGTCAATGAACAGCAGTCAAATAAAAAATGGTAAAAAAAGCTGCAGCGTCTTCATGAGCTTCTCTCTACTTCCTACATGAATCGTCTATCTACTGTCTAGGAAGGAAAAAACGTAATGACGTCACGGTCGGAGGCTCCCGCCTACACGTTTCATCACAAGTGGAGGTCTACTGGGGATTGGCCGAGTGAATGTGTCATCACGTTAGGTGGTTTTATATGCCTATAGAGCCATTTTGACTATTGGCAGCTATAGGATTATCATAGACGAAGAATGGCGGCAAAATCTAGTGGCAGAATGGACAATTAAGAGAAGCAAAATATTTATAGTGGATGACTAGGTAGGAAGGAGCAGAAGTATTGGAATAATGCAAACACCGCGGGTAAAAAGAATGCAGCGCCAAAACATAAATCATAGAAATATGAACTAATATGAATCACGAAGTGAAACAATTATACATGTGTATATATAGAAACAGTTCATGTTCATGTGAGTCCATATATTCGGGATTCAAATAATAATGATCAAGCACCCAAGTGGAAAGAAATCATCGCTGTGAAAAACTTCTGCCACCAAATATAGTGTAGGGAGGCTTACTGGAACAATGGGACCCTAGTTAGCATATACCAAATGGGTCAAACGGGTTTTGGGGGTCTCAACACCTGAACAGGGAATCTTCACTGAAATCGCCAAATGCAGACAGCCACCGTAGCCAATGGAATGGTATGTAAACGTATAGGACCTTTCGGAGTGTGGAATCCTCTCATCAATACTCCATTAGGACATAAATCCAGGGAGGAAAGTTAGAACACTCGATGTAAAACCGTAGTAACTTTTTTTTTAAAAGGTGGATCACTCACAGTAAAACATCAAAAGCATGGTAAGTCAAGTTGTAGTGGCATAGACAGGACAGTCTACTGCCAAATATATATGACCCAACAGTATGTTCCAAAGGAGAACTTATCCTTTAAAGGCCAATGTTGTTTCCTAGTAAAAATGGTAATCTTACCAGTGGGTGTTTCATAGTTCATAAGAGGTCGCCAACAGGTTTCTCGAATGAACACCTATTAATGAAAAATAAGAGCTTGACATATCTGGAAAAGATAGCCGCTTGACAGTCATGCTTGCCTACCAAACAAACCAAACAGTGTTGTAAGGCGCTAGATTGACTCCGCCTTGATGAAAATTACACAGCTATGAATGAGCCAGATATCAACAGTCATATAGAAGGGCTGCCTTAGATTGACCACTGGGATAGTGGCAAGAAACACGAGAACATACCACCGACAAGGCGCCCCTGAAATTTAAAGGAGTTGTAAAGAAAAACATTTTTTTAACCTGAATGCAATTAATGCATTAAGGTGAAAAAACATTGGATGCTAACACCCCCCCCCCCCGAGCCCTAGTTATACTTACCTGACCCCTCGAAAGTCCTGCGCGTTCCCGAGATCCTCTTCGTTCGCCGCTCAGCCTGGTCGCTGACTGGCTAGAGCGGATGGATTGAGAGCAGCGCAGCCATGGAGTGATAAAGTGAGCGGCTATGGCAATTACTCACCACCATGCGAGCTCTCGTATGACTGTGGTCAGTACTTGCGGGGAGGACAGACAGCCGCCGAGGGACCCCAGAAGACGTGGATCGGGGCCACGCTGTCCAAAACGAACTGCACAGTGGAGGCAAGTATCACATGTTTGTTATTTTAAAGGAAAAAAATTATTCCTTTACTAACGCTTTAATGTGGGTGTCATATATGCACGATATGATAAGACCTCAGAGGGCTGACTAGTAGTGATATCAAAAGCCCAGAAACAGAGGACAGTGTATCTATTGAAACAGTCTGGGTTTATTCTACACATGGGTAAAAACAAATGAGATGAACGGTGGTTATCAGTTGATGACAAACCCCATGCCACTTGCATGCAGGATTTGCTGGAGGACCAGGTTACCAATGAGGACTGTGGGATCTATGTTGGAACATTCTCGCTGGCTGCAGCAAGGAGGCAGGTGTAACCACATCACCAGAAATAGCTGGAACCAGGAAGTCTGTGCTGGTGGACACTCAGACTGGGACACACCAGACAATCATGCCGGTCGCCAGGATAACATGTTTTGGGGTACGCTCCTTTGTCAAATTCTGACAGGCAAGCAGCAAACCAATGTTTATATCTGTGTAACGACACCCATCAATAAACAGTTAACCCAGCATATTCCTCATAGTCCAAGGATGGTCTGGTAAACTACTGATGGGGAATCCAACATTAACACATAAAAGACCTATATAAAATATATAGATTAAAATTGGCATAAAAAAATAAACACCCGCTGCCTCATGGCTGCACTCTAACACACATGTAAATAATTTATATACCGCATAACACACCAATATTGCATGAATATAAAAACATGACAGAAAAATAGGGGAAATAAAAAAAAAAAAATGAAGCAATAGAAGGGGTAACAACAGGCATACCATTTTAATATACTGTATCGCAGATCAGTATCGTCTATAACAAGAGCAACATACTTAGCCACTAAATTATACTTTTAATCTCTGGGTCCTCATTGAGACCATTGGAAGTCAAAGTATCTAATTTGTAGATCCAAAAGATCTCACGTTTGCACAATAGTGCATGGTTTTCCTTCCAGCCTATGATGTGCAACTATTATTTTCAGAAGGTAGGTCAGCAATGACAGTTTACATGTATAGTACCTCCTAATTGCCAGTCAGGCAGCATGAACCTGCTTCTCTATTACATAGGACTGTCCACATTACAAAAAATTGCCTGTGTAAAAAACATACTTTTAACATATTGGAAACAGCGAGCTATATGAAATATATATTTACATGTAGACCTTAAAAAAAAAAAAAAGGAGTTTCAATTGTGCTAAGGTGAAACCATTACATTTGTCCCTTGGCAATTTCAATCTAAGCTTGCAGTACTTAACATAAAAAAGTCATGCAGATAAACGTTAGCAGGTAGCATTATGGTAATCTTTTCATAAGACTGAAGTGTTCTTGAAAAATCTTGCAGTGTATTATGCAGGCGCACACACACACACAGTTCACTTATGAAGCACAGAAAGTCTAGAATGTATTTATTTTTTTATCTGCACAAATGTGTTTCTTAGGGGTCAAAATACTGTATGTGTGTGTATATATAAATATATATATTATATATATACAACATATAATATATATTCTGGCAGTATCAATCCTGCACATTACAACAAGGTTGGTATAACATTTACCATTGATAGGACTTTCGTACAGTTTAATTCAAAGATTTATCATAAATAAAGATGACTTGCCATTGTGGATGGGCACAACTTAACCCTCTAATTTCAGAAAATCTCCAGAAAACAAATTTACATTCTATGGCATCTCCATGAGGCTCGGTTCACACTGATGCGACATGGGGTCTCACAAGTTGGATGCCAAGTCGGATGACATGTGAAATTCAATGTTTCCCTATGAAAGTCATATTAACTAAAACTACACAAGTCTGTCCGACTTTAGAAAAGGTTCCTGCACTACATTGGTCCGACTTTGATATGACTTCAATGCCACAGAGTGTAAAAAGTCACAAAGTCATATTCCAAAGTGGCAGGACTTTGGAGTCAGGTGTGAACCAAGCCTGACTGAATTCTAATTGCAGTTTGCAAGGTTTTTACTTTCTTTATGTGGATTGAGAATGTCTAAACCAGGGAAAAAAAAGCAAGCTTCCATAATGCAATGGAACCTATGTTTGTAGTACTCTACAAGTTGTATTGTCAGTCAGAATGATGTAATGAAGGTGGTTGGCACAGGATTCAAAAATGTCTAGGGCCAGGTATTGGACTGAGCTACCCTCCCTCCATCACAAAGGACTCCCAGTGAAAAACGCATCAGCTACTGAAACTCCGGTGAAAACCGCATCAGCTACTGGAAATCCAGTGAAAACCGCATCAGCTACTGGAACTCCAGTGAAAACTGCATCAGCTACTGGAACTCCAGTGAAAACTGCATCAGCTACTGGAACTCCAGTGAAAACCGCATCAGCTACTGGAACTCCAGTGAAATCCGCATCAGCTACTGGATCCCCAGTGAAAACCAGATCAACTACTGGAACCCCAAGGAAAAACAAGATCAGCTACTGGAACCCCAGTAAAAACAAGATCAGCTACTGGAACCCCAGTGTAAACCTAACCAGCTACCAAAACCCTGATCAGCTACTGGAACCCCATTGAAATCTTGAGCCATGCATTGCTTGGTGCTTAAGTACAATCAGATGAAGAGGTGGTAGGTGAGGGAATGCAAAAAAAGAAATAAATTACTTCCAAGAAAAAAATGAGGGACGCAGGTGATGACAATTTAAAGTAGCTGTAAAAGTATTTTTTTTAAATTATGAACAGGTTATATTTTCCTGCTCTGTTACTTGGTATTACAGAGCAGCTCCAACCCACCACTTCTGCTGTCCCCCCCACCAGTGTTGTCCACTCCTCCTCTTCTCCGAGTGCCTCCAACGCAAGCCCTAACAATGGTGTCACTCATGGTGGGCTTGCTCCCAAGCCTAATTTAGGCTCACTGAATTATAAATCTACATGCTCGTAGTGCCTCTGTGCAAGTTCACAAGCAATCCTTTCTATTTTTTGGCTCTTTTTACACTCACTGGGGTAGATTCATGTAGATCAGCGGATCTTTTGATCCGCGTGATCTATCTTTTTTACGATCCGCCTGCGCCAGTTTTTGAGGCAAGTGCTGTATTCAGAAAGCACTTGCCTCGTAATTAGCCCTGGCGGATCGTAAATCCCCCGGCGGAATGCAAATTCCACGGCTAGAGAGAGTTTACTATTTAAATCACGCGCGTCCCCGCGCCGATCGTACTGCGCATGCGCCGCCGGCAAAATTTCCCAGCGTGCATTGCTTTAAATGACGTTGCAAGGACGTCATTGTTTTCGACGTTAACGCAATTAACGTATGGCCGTATTCCCGGACGACTTACGTAAAAAATTCAAAACTTGACGCGGGAACGACGGCCATACTTAACATAGGATCCGCCGCACTTACCCCGCATATAGCAGGGGTAACGATCCGCCGGAAAAAGCCGAACGCAAACGACGTAAAAAAAAAAAGCGACGGCCGGGCGTTCGGTTCTGAATCGGCGGTTCTCCTCATTTGCATATTCGTTGCGTAGAAAAAAAGAAGCGCCACCTAGCGGACGGCGGGAGAATGCAGCCTAAGATCCGACAGTGTAACTCACTTACACCAGTCGGCTCTAAGGGAGATCTATGCAGAACCTGAGTCGAGGAATCAGCCGCATAGATCCGAGCGTCGGATCTCACAGATCCGACGGTGTATCAGTAGATACACCGTCGGATCTCTATGTGAATCTACCCCACTGTGGTTATGTATACACCGGTGGATTTTTTCTGAAAACGAATGGAAATATCTTTACACACTGGTGCCTTTTTTTCGACTAAAGCTATGGGCATTCATGTGGTGACAGTCATTGCCACCTGGAGCAAGTAAGGGTTTTAATGTCTATGTGGACCAACTCTGCCTCATGTCTCACCAATCGCATCCAAAGTTCCAGGGCAGGTCTGTTTACAATTGCATCACAATCAGATGTTTTTGTGTTAACAGATGACCTCACTGACAAAAAAGCAATGAGATGAACAAATACACCCCCCCCCCCCCCATGGCTACGTGTATAAATCTGGTCATACACAGATTGAATTTTGTCTGTTTCTTGCTAAATCGGCCAAAATGTGTTACATGGGTGGGCATGCTGGCCCCATCTGGCTTCACTTTCATCTGAAAATTGAAAGAAACGGGCTGAAAATTGTCAGTGGGGCAATGACAAGCCCGTTAACGAGCTGCAGTCAATCTTATGGAATTCTGAAGGCTGCAGGTGCCGGCTGTCTAAAAACAATAGCCGGCAAGAATGATTTGCTGATGTGCACTGTTAGGCCCTGTACACACGATCAGACATGTCCGAGGAAACATGTCCGACGGACCGTTTTCATCGGACAAGGCTAAAGTGGTCTGTTGGTCTGATGTGCGTACACACCATCAGACCAAAATCCCCTCGGACCAGAACGCGGAGACGTAGAACACAACGACGTGATGAAAAAACGAAGTTCAATGCTTCCAAGCATGCATCGACTTGATTCTGAGCATGCGCGGGACTTTGGTCCGATGATTTTGTGTACTAACCATCGAACATGTCTGACGGACAGGTTTCCAGCAGACAGGTTTCTAAGCATGTTTGGAGACTTTTGTCCGCTGGAAAACGGTCCGATAGGCCATACACACGATCGAACAGGTCCGCTGAAACTTTCAGCGGACATGTTCGATCGTGTGTACGGAGCCTCAAGCGTGGATTGAACAATCTGTTTTTGTTCAACCTACAGGCTGAATGAAAGAAAATGTATGCAAGTATGATTGGCTTAAATAATGTATGGTGCAGGTAGGCTTCCATTAGGTATCTCAAGGTTTAAAGTGGTTTTAGAGGCACCAGGAGTTTTGCCTTCATGAATTCTGAAGGTGAAAAACCTTCTGTGTGCTCCCAATACTTACCTGAGCCCCCTGTCAATCCAGCGATGTCCACGAGAGCCTTGGCTCTCCGATGACTCGCATTCCTGATTGGCTTTTGGCACCAGTGGGAGCCGGGCTGCTCTGTGCAAAAAAAAAATTCACAGAGCAGGTAGGTATGACATCTTTGTTATTTTAATGTAAAAAAAGGGTTTAGTAACACTTTAATAATCAATTTTGACTTTCATACCAGATATCTTTTTTATATTTGTGAAATCAGAGATAATCTTTTGAGTACACATGGTAAAGTTGATTCCAGGACTTCTTTAAATGGTCAAGGACGGAAGGGTGCTGTAGCATCACACAGCAGCAGGGGGGTGTAATATTATTCATGATAACTCTGGCTTTGATATTACAGCATCTTTATTTTAGCCAAGGACTAAATATTTATAGAATATAAATAATTTTTCCAGCAATGGAAGTAGAGCCATGTTATTACACAATCCCATGTTGTGTATATGACAGACATGAATATGGTGAATAGGAAGCCCCATGAATAAGTCTTTTCTTTTCTTTCCATGACATCACACACACAAGAATGTTTTTAGGTCAAGCATTTTCACTGTCCATATAATGTATTTTATTTACATGACTGTCAGTTTCATAAGCTCTCAGACATCCCTTCATCTTTTTTATGTTCTTTGAAGGTCCCTTCTAGGCCAACTCTTCTCAGCCTTCTCTTACTAGATAAGATCATCTTAGAATGCATAATTAGTTTGCCTATTTACTAAAGCCAAAGCAAAGAACACAGCAACATGTGTATGGGTATAATAAGACTCACTGATCTCATGTATACTTCTTCCTATATTCTGATCAAGCTACTTGACCTCTACAAGCCAAATACAAATAAAGAAATTGATGAGTTGTCCTATGTTCCAACATGTGGTTAACTGCACATCATGCTACTGGGAGGAAGGATTCTGGAGTCTCAATTGAGACCCATATTTTACAGCACTACGCTGCATGGCATGTATATATTCCAACATATGTAGAAGTGACACTAAACTGGTTTAAAACAAGGAAAATTCTATTAAAGAACTGTATACATTCTTGACTACAAAAAATCCCTTCTATTGCGCTCTGCCTACTCCAAATAATTTTTTGCTGCTGTGATCTGACTTTGTTAGAAGGTGGCTACATGTGTTCTCTATGATCTAACTGTATGTAAGAATGTAGCCTTTCTCCCTTTTTTATTCCCAAAATGGACTAGGAACCATGGGATCTGTAGTTCACATTGAGCAGTGCACATGACTGCAAATAATGTGCAAAGGAGAGATTCAGGAGCTCAAAGAAGACGTTACAAGGAAGCAGAAAAAAACAGTAAGGAGTGATTTATTGAAAAACAGATTAGTGGATATGTACAGATCATTTTTGGAAAATAAGGATCTTGTTTATTGCTACAATTGTAACATTATTCACTGTGGATTTCAGGGACCAACTCGATTTTGTGTAATCATGAATTACTCACAAATTGGATGAAGAACCTCAATGTTCACAATAATTCATCTTTTACGAGGAATGGATTCATTTTTATGTCTTTATGGAGAAATAAAATGATTCTTTAAATCCAAGATGCTTCGGTGCCAGACTCTCATTTCTTCAATGTTTACAGTACTACTGCTATAGTTTTTGTTTATGCTCCCCTAATCTATTATTATGTGCCTCTGCTACAGGCCATCAATTGGTTGATTACATCAAGCTAAACTTTTTGAGATTATACATACAGTATACTGGGCAGGGGTAGTGAACATGCTGAATGCAGTTTTTCAGATTTCTGCTCCGCTTGACCCTAAACCAAGCCTTTTGGGCATCTTCGATGATTTCCAATTGCAGGCTCTTACTAGAGAAGCAGTAGCTAGAAAACTTTTTCAAGCCAGGAGAGTTATGTTATATTGCGTCAATGGAAATCCTCTGATCCCCCTTCCTATAAGAATGGGTACAATGTATGGTTAAAAACGCTCAGGTTGGAAAGTTACATCTACCAGCATAGGGGATGCCCCTGTAAATATGATCATTTTTGGGGCGAATAGTTAGATACCCCAGGCCTGAGCCCACTTGACCTTGTCATAGACAGGCTCCTAGTAGCTTTATAAAGGTTATATATCAAGTGTGTGGTTTGCAAAATCTATGCCCGGTTTGGTTGTGCCCAATTTAACCTCATACACATGATCGGACTTCCATCTGACTTTTCCGTGGACTTTTGTCCGAAGGGGTGTTGGCCGTGAATTTGGTATGCATACACACGGCAGAACTTTTTCAGCCAACATTCACCAAATCACGTGATTTTTCAGCTCTTTACCGCCACCCTTTGGGCAACTTCTGCTTTTGTCTGATGTTTAGCATTGGTTCGGAGCATGCGTGTTTGTACTTTGGACTTTAGTCCGATGGACTTGTGTACACACGATCGGATGATCCTCGTATGGGCATTTGTTGTCGGAAAGTTTAAAAAGCATGTACAGCAAACATTTGTCCATTGAAAAACCGAAAACAATTGTCTGAGAAAACACATCCGTCAGACCGTTGTTGAAAAGTCAGATCATGTGTATGAGCCTTTTGTATCACTGACTGAATCAAACAAACATTGTACACAACACAAATGGTAACTGTACGATTGGGATAATATTCTAGAATTGCTGTATGTAAACTCTCTCTTCTCAATAAAACCTTTCTTGATTTAAAAAACAAAAAAAAATAAAAAACTTTTTGGGATTTTAACTAGAGTGTCTTTTCGTTTATGATATGCATTTGTTTGTAAAGCAATTTGGGCATCTATCTATCTATCAGGTGCTTCTTAACTTATTTTTTTTCCATATACCATGTAAGCCAAGGCAAGTAAAAGTAATCTAAAATGCAAGTAATTTTGTCTTCTGCGTTTCTGAAAGCATGCTATGTTTGACTGGCCTCTGAGTCTTAGGCCTCGTACACACAAGGCAATCGATTTGTTCAAAACGGTCTGTCCGACCGATTTGAACAAATCTGTCTGCTGGCATTTTGGTTTGCTCGCGTGTACACACGAGCAAACAAAAATCCCCGCCAGCAGACAGCGCGCTGACCTGTCGGTGACGTTGACGCCGCCACGTCACCGCACCAGGAAGTAAATCATTCAGCGCGTGTGCGAGAAGACATGTCTGCTGGTTAGCATGCTTTGAAATCTGTCGGGTGGCCAAATCCGTCGGCTTGCCCGTACACACGGTCGAATCTGTTTGCTGGGACGGTCGGGCCGACCGTTTCCAGCAGACAGATTTGATCGTGTGTACGAGGCCTTAGCATACGTTCTCTAACCTTGGAATTAATTTTCTGGAAATAAAAGTGATCAACGTTCATTTAAATGATGAACAGCCAAGTATGTAGTTGTATAATGACCTACTTAGAAAGAATAAAGCAAGTGCGGGCTTTCTATCTGGCAAATTAACCATTTGTCCCTTATTGTCCCTTGGGGCTCCTGTCCATACCAGACAGTAGTCAATTATCAATCAAATGTCTGCATTCCATGCTAGGAAACAACTGTCATACGACAAGATTCTGAGAAGCACATTAGACATGTTTTAGACCACAGGTGGCAAACACAAGGCCCGCGGGCCGAATGCGGCCCTCCAGGCCATTTCATGCGGCCCTCGCACCTCTCCAGTCATCCTCCAGACCCTTACTTTCTGCTTTCAAGCAATGCATCTAACTTCTTCCCAGCAGCAGAATAAGGAAAGGGGGGTGCACTGTGATGTAAGGGAGGGTGGGGGACTCAACTTCTGATGGTGGGGGGGACTCTTGACATCTTATGTAAGGGGAGGGGATGCACTGGACATCTAATCTTGCAGATTCAACCGGCCCTTTTGAGAAGAATCATAATGCTGATGCGGCCCGCAATGAAATTGAGTTTGACACCCCTGTTTTAGACAGTTAATATATTCTCATAATACACAAGAATATAAAGTATATTTGTAAACTCAAATGGCCCATAATAATATCTAGAAAACAGAAAGGGGCAAGAATCTGCAGTAAATTATGTCTTTGCCGGGAATAAAAGAGAGGACAACCAACCTGAGTTTCACTTTAGTGTTCCAAATTATAAGGATAATAGCAAATACGTCGGTTTGTGCACATCCCTTTCATCAGTGAAGAGAAGGCAGGACAGAACCGTGTAAGTTACAATATACAAAAGCGGTCTTGCATTTAGTGGGCAAAACCCAAAGAATTTAGTGATAAGCCTCAGGCTGATTGGACACAACCAGACAAGTGCCCTTCATTACGAAACAAAAGCAAATTCATTCTATTGACAGACGCTGATTACATCAAAGAGATTTTTGCAGGTGACCCATACCTGTTTCATCTATGCGTTTAGAGTCAGCGATGTCTCTAAGCAATTGTAATCATCATCTAACATGCAAGGCCCTTCCAGATCGGTTAAAGGATAGTGTCACAAGTCCCCCACTACAAGCTCCTGGGGAACAACGGTGCATTGATATTGTCAAGCATGTAGCCGGGCACTGGTCACGCTATCCTGAGCATTACTAGCAGGGGTTAATTGCTCAGACAGCCAAATAAAATACAGAGAGAAGCGTATAATTACAGAGACACTGAAAGGCCACGCTCAATTTTGAAGCTTAGTTGCATGAGTAAGATCTTCAAAGGGGAAGAAGGAAAAAAAAAGTACTTACCAAATCAAATGTTTTTGCTGCTGTTCTGCAGAGAACAACAATTTGCATACACAAGCGAACATGAACTGATGTAATTCAGAGGCGAGAGTAATCAGAGACAAATCTTTTTCATTATAAAACTACCATCTATTATATATACAGAGTTGAAGATTCTAAATAAATGTTTTTTTTTAATTATTCTGTTCTGATACAAAGCCTACTAAGAGGCTCAGAGAAATATTTACTCCATTTGGGTTCTTACTGAGACGTGAATTTTGCTAATATTAGGGAGACTATAGTTTTTGATTACAGTAATTAATTTTTTATTTTCATTTGTAAGTTGTATGTACAATTATGATACACACACATACCTGTATACACTATATTACCAAAAGTATTGGGACACCTGTCTTTACACACAAACTTTAATGGCATCCCATTCTTAGTCCGTAGGGCCTACCCTTTGCAGCTATAGAAGCTTCAACTCTTCTGGGAAGGCTGTCCACAAGGTTTAGGAGTGTGTCTATGGGAATGTCTGATCATTCTTCCAGAAACGCATTTGTGAGAGGAGGCACTGATGTTGGACAGGAAGGCCTGGCTCATTCTCCGTTCTAATTCATCCCAAATGTGTTCTATCTGGTTGAGGTCAGGACTCTGGTCCAAATCATTTGGTGGAGGGGGGATTATGGTATGGGGTTGGGCTTGGCCCCTTCATTCCAGCAAAGGGAACTCTTAAGGTCTTAACATATCAAGACACTTTGAACAATTTCATGATCCCAGCTTTGTGAGAACACTCAAGTGTGCTAACTTTAGACTCTAAAAAATCAAAAAAATCAATTAAAAACTCAGTCGCATGCAATTTTTTGTTTTAAATGGAAATGATCAGACAGGTCACAAAATCTTGGTTTCTTTATTTAAAGCAAGATAAATCGCGCTGAAAGTTATATTATAGTAGAGCTGACACAAATAATCGATTATGAAATTACAATTTTCATAATCGATTAATCGGCCAGTAACGTAATGGGGTTAAAAAAACTAAAATTAGCCCTTTATAATACAAAAAAGCAAATCGCTACTGTAAATATTACTTTCCCTGTCCCACAGTAAAAAAAAATGAACCCCTTACAGTAGCGATTATTTGCTCTTTTTGTACTTAATTTAGTTTTTTTAACCCCATTATGTTACTAAACATCTCAGGCCGGGGTCACATCTCTGTGTTTTGGTGCTTTTTGCAGAAACGCACTACAGTTCATTTACATGTTTTCCTATTGGACACGTTCACATCCAGTATTTTTTTTCGGCTGCTGCGTATTTAGAAAGGGCAAGGACTTCTAACGCAAAACAGTGCTATTTATTTATTTTTGGTTCAATATACTTCAATGGAGAAGCTTCAGAAAAGCGTGTAATGTGTTTTTGCCGCAATTTGTGTTTTGTAATCTGCCTAACAACAAATTGGCCCCAAAAAAAAGTAAAAATGTTTTTTTTTTTAAAGGCTATTATTCGATTAATCGATTAATCGAAACAATAATCGGCCAACTAATCGATTATGAAAATAATCGTTCGTTGCAGCCCTATATTATAGTATATCAGACAACTACAAATGATGGTAAGGGTGTACTGGATATATATAAATACTGTGCATAAACCACAAAGAAGTGGATTCAATGTTCAATGTTGTGTAGTTTCACAGATATGCACAGTCCACCCAAGGGATCCAAGTTCATATATTAGAAGACTCCAAGGTGAGGATGATGAAAGTACACTCCGGACACAGTGCTACAAATAGAACCTCCACCACACGTATATATATAGCCTCTTACCAGATAAGAGTAAAAAAGCAGCATTCAATGTGCATCAAAGTATGTACAGGAGACAACAAAGGCTCACATAGTGTGAATCGTTCATTTATTAGAAGAAATAAAAAAGTATGCACTTACAATGAATGTGTAGTAAAAGCATCAAAAAGACATGTAGCCGGCCAGCTAACACACACAGCCCGTATCTTCCGGGTAAGGATCGTATGCGCGGTGACATCAGCACGTCGCCTCCCTACGTTTCGTCACAACTGGGACGTGTTCACGGGATGGTCACAAAATCTTGGTTTCTTTATTGTTTGTTGTGAATTTTGGCAAAGAGGTCTCGCATTTAATGGACAGATAAGATGTCAGGGGCTATCTCAGCCACAAGTATCTATCACTATGGACTGACCCTTTAAGCCTTTGATACTGGCATCGTCTGAAAAAAAAAAAAAAATGAAAACCAGGTGCAATTCCACACTAAGGCTTCGTTCACACTAGTGTGATTTTAGATGAGACTTGAGTTGCACAGAATCGCATAACAACGGACGTCACATTGTGCTGTCCATTTACATTCTTGGGACTCAGCATGGTGCAATTTTGGATAATGCTTCTGTACTACTTTGGTGTGATTCCAGTGCAATTTTGGCTCCAGAATAAAATACATAGACCTTATCAATGTTGCATCCAAGTTGCACTACATAATCACACAGAAAATATGATCAAAGTTGGATCGCAGCAGTGTGAACCTAGCCTAACAGGTTTAAAAACCAAGAACGGTCAGAGATTTTTGACAATTAAGAGGAACCCTCCCCATTGGAAGGGGAAATGCCACCTTTGATAGATTTCCTATTACTCCCTCTCTAATGAGAGCAATTGAATAAATTTGCCTACCATCAAAATTAGGATTTTTACTTAATGTAAAATCGTTTCTTGGAGTACAAGGAGTTTGTTTTTTCTGTTGGGAGAATGCATGTGATCAGCACAGGGCCAATCAACACTGTCCAGACAAAGGGTCAGAGGTCCTGCAGTCTTATAGGATAATCAGGGGAAAATAAAAACTTGTCCTACAAGCTTTAACCAGACACTGATACAAGTCACAAGACTGCTCTAACCGCTGATGAAATAAGGTATTTAGCAGTTTATATTTACTAAATTCATTTAAATTACCATATACTGTGTACTGTGGGAGACCAGATATAGTGAATGCAGGGTCCTGGGTTTAGTAACACTTCAAGATAAGACATCTCTCCTTCTAGGAAACTAGCAAAAAACAGATATGCTGGGATTTGGCGGGGTTATCCTGGTCTGGCCTATAGTTTTTTGCTTGTGAGCATTCAATCTATCTGTATGCAGCAATAAAATTTGAAGGTAAAAAAAGACTTCCATGTCCCTCAATGGGTGACAAATACTTTTTTGATCTCTCCAACTTACACAAAATTCCCAATTTCTCAGCAATGCTACTCTTGTCAAATTTTTTGCTTAATGCATCAAATGATCATTATCTACTAAAAAGTTTCTGAAATTAGTGAAGTTATGATCAACCACTGCATGCATAGCCAAGATAAATGAAGAAATCTTGGGTGACCTTAATTACGATGCACAAACATAGCAGCTCTTCTAACATAAAGCTGCAAATAATCTGTTCTTTTTATGGCGCAAAGACAACTTCCATAGTCAACCAAAATTCAGTTTGACTGATGCTTAAACAGTGTTGGATCAAGTTTATAATATATTCACTTTTACTATAGGATACTACATCATTGTACTTCATAATGCAATCAGATACCTTTATCTTAAAATATGTTTTCCCCATTACTTAATTCTGATGAACACAAACTGCCTAACTTCTCTGATCCCATTCATCTTTTTCAGGCCAGTCAATTTTCATGCAGCAGCGTGGGGGGGGGGGGGGGGGGTTATATAAGGAATGTCGGTCCTGACACTTCATTCTACGCTTTGTAATTGGAAGTATCCCAGTAGTTGGCACTGGGCTTTGTTGTGTGACTGTTTCGTAATTTAATTTTTATTTCCTATTAGAGCTCAACATTTTAGCACTTCCAAGTTTGCTAAGAATATTTAACCACTTGCCTACTGTGCACCTACACCCCTTCCTGCCCAGACAAAATGTAAGCTTCCGGCACTGCATCGCTTTAACTGACAATTGCGCGGTCGTGCGACGTGGCTCCCAAACAAAATTGGCGTCCTTTTTTTCCCACAAATAGAGCTTTCTTTTGGTGGTATTTGATCACCTCTGCGGTTTTTATTTTTTGCGCTATAAACAAACATAGAGCGTCAATTTTAAAAAAAATGCAATATTTTTTACTTTTTGCTATAATAAATAACCCCAAAAATATATAAAAAAAATATTTTTTTCCTCAGTTTAGGCCGATACGTATTCTTCTACATATTTTTGGTAAAAATGCATTTATCGATTGGTTTGCGCAAAATTTATAGCGTTTACAAAATAGGGGATAGTTTATGGCATTTTTTTTTTTTTTTTTACTATTAATGGCGGCAATCTGCGATTTTTTTATTGGGACTGCGACGTTATGGCGGACACTTCGGACACTTTTCTGACATTTTTGGGACCATTTACATTTATACAGTGAACAATGCTATAAATATGCATTGATTACTGTATAAATTTGACTGGCAGTGAAGGGGTTAACCACTAGGGGGTGAGGAAGGGGTTAAATGTGTGTCCTATGAGTGTTCTAACTGTGGGGGGAGGAGGGGGTGACTGGGGGAGGTGACCGATTGTGTCCCTATGTACAAGGGACACAATCGATCTCCTCTCTCCCTGACAGGACGTGGAGCTCTGTGTTTACACACAGAGCTCCACGTCCCCGCTCAGTTACTGAGCAATCGAGTGTGCCCGGCGGTGATCGTTGCCGCCGGGCACTCGCACGGGATCCCCGCAGAGCGGCGGGTGCGCGCCCGCGGCTTTAAAGGGACATCACGTCATATGACGTGATGTCAGGATAATGGAGTCCTCTGCCCGCCGTCATTTGACGGTGGGCAGAGGACAAGTGGTTAAATTATGAGGTTAAGACATTTAAACAAACAAAGAATATCATTGGAGGTGTACTTTGTGTACCAGCTGCAATAAAGTCATAGGGTAACAAACTATAAAAAATAATGAGGTTATTACCAACAGTGGTGATAATAGCAATCATTACAGTATAAAGAAGTCCTTTATGTGTGCTAGTAATGAACTGGAATGAGATACAGCAAAATGTAGCAAACAGAACATTCCATAGATACTGGAGAGGCATGCACTGAATTTAGCAAGCTATTGCTCCAAACTCTGTGCTGGTGTAGCGTACATTTTGAAGCTGCAGGCTGTCGTAAGTGGAAGTAGGAAGTAGGTGGAAGTGGGCGTGATCAATGCTAATGAAGCGTGACCCCGTGCAAATGATGGGCCGGGCGCCAAACAAGAACTTAAAACGAACTGCTCATGCGTTGAGATGTGGACGTATCCCCATGCTCACAACCACGTCGGAACAACTGCCTAAGATACACCGGATCACTGTGTATGCCGTTAACGTAACCTATGCCCAGCCAGACCCACGTCCTACGTAAAATACGTAGGCTTGAGTTCCCTGGTGCAGACCTTTGCATGTCTGGTGCTGACTTACACCCCCTTTATGGGGAATAACTTTACACCGGACGCAAAACGTACACGCTTTGCGTAGAGCCTGAGCCGGGCGCACGTACGTTCGTGAATCGGTGTATTTCCCTCATTTGCATATTTGAATGGCTAATCAATGGGAGCAGCAACATGCGTCCAGAAGAAAAATGCGCCCACGTTGCGCCGGGGTAAGATATGTCGGCGTAGGGTGGCCAGTTTTTAGGCGTATATTGGTTTGTGACTCAGGCGCACAGATACGCTGGTGCAAGTCCTTTGTGAATCCGGGCCACTGTGCTTTAAAATAAGGATGTGGACAGGAAGCGGCCTTAGAGAACAACAGCAGTCTGCCCAGAAGATGGGCCAGTATGAAGACAAGGATTACCATTTTTCACGGTCACTGGTGAAAATTATCAGCGTGGTGCAAAAAAAAAAGTTCTATCGATAGTCAAACATCAGTCTAGAATTAATACTATGCAGGAATAATATAGCACCAAAAGTTTGTACAGTGCTTTACAAAATATGAAAGACAGTACAATTAAAACACAATTCAAGACAAAAGGATTAGGCAGGTCTTGCTCATGAGAGTTTATAATCCAAAGGGGTGGTGCATGGGAATTAAAATGAACATTCTCCCGATTTAAGTTGGGAAGTTGGTAGATCACTGATGGAAAAAACTGGGGTCGTGGGTTGCAACCAATGAAATGTTATACAAAAAGGAGATTTGTTGGGACTTTAAATGAGGCAGGGACCTAGTCATGCCTCCATACCTATCTATGTGGCAAAGAAAAAAAAGAGGAAAATGAGGCACACAGTCAAGACGAAAGGGTCAGAAATGGTATTTATGTGTGTCAGATTTAAACAATAATACATAATACCGATCATCGCAATATTTCATCTGAATACATACATATAAATGCATGAATGACACATATCCATGTGTAAAGATTGTGGGTATAACACCTCTTGACTTCCCATCACTATTAGGAATAAACACCATAGTTTACAAAAAAATCACATACAATTACACGATTTAAACATAATAAGTACAAAAGCTTGACGTGTTTCATAGAATTGTATCCACTCTTCGAGAGCAAACATGTGTACATCTGTAAAAAAATATATGAAACATTTTATATATACAAAAATCCTTAGATAATTGTCTTTTGAAAGAAGAAGTCAAAATGGAGAAAAAAAACACTAGAAATAGATTACTCACAAAATCACCATGTATAGGAAGTGCAACACGGATGGCTAGAAAGGCGTATCTTTTGCGGGAGCTGTGGTTGCATGAACAGTATGCATAGCTCGTACAAGGTGACATCTAGGAATGCAGAAACCCTGGCTGGACAATTTATATGATTGTCTTGAGGGACTGCCAAAAAAATATATGATGAATATGTGTATTAACATGTATAACAAAACCCTGTCCGTTTATGGACAGAAAAAATGAATGTAACCAAGTGTTGGTAAATCCCAAACCAGAAGTTGGGGAATGGAAAAATGTGACAATAAAAGATAATAAAAACCAACATAAACTATGTGAATAGGAACCCATTTAGAACCTATATCAATGTGCAATGGGAGACTATGTAAGATACCTAGACTAATAACTAAGACTAATAGTAAGATACCTAGTGCTGAAACCTAGGGAGTAGTGATGAAATATAGTTAGACTGATCTGGAAATGCCAGGACGGATCTGCCACCCCAGATGGAACCTATAAGGATGCACACATCCCACACGTCGCGTTGAGCGTGCATAGGAAGGGAGGAGGCGTCAACGTCTGAGCGGCCACGTGGCCCAGCATTTGGCACCAAACCCCCCACATGCATTACAGATAGAAAAACACTGTTGGTGCGGCAACGCTCCATGTCAAGTGTATGGAACATGACGTCAATGCACATTGCAGAGGCCTCCCCCTGCCTCTAAAGGGGACGGGGGAGACCCCGTGAAATGCATTGCTACTCCTGATTTTTTTTTATATTAAATCTAGATAATAAAAATTTAATATAAGGAGCGACCATCCTGATAGGTCTGATCCCTTACAAGTACAAAGTACAACAACTAAGGATTGATATAGTTGGGCCAGTGACAATGAAATAAAGCTGCCATGTATTCATTGAATCTAACTGTGGGGTATAGACTGTTAGCCTCCATCCTAATTTAATACAAAAAGAGGAGATTTGTTGTGACTATAAATGAGGCAGGGACATAGTCATGCCTCCAACCATATCTATGTGGGGGGGGGGGGGGGGAATGGGACTTTGAATAAGGCATATCTGATCCTTTCATATTGACTGCGTGCCTCATTCAATTAAAATGTTAGTTTCTTCTTTCTCCTCTGTAGTTCAGAAACCTTCTGAAATATAACCTGCACTACTACCACCAGCAAAAAGAAAAAAATATACTGATTAAAGTAGTTATGCATTAAAATGTATTGCATTTATTTTATGAATGCTGCTAGTTTTCACAATCAGGGGTCAGGCTTGGAGGCCGGTGGCTATAGCAGTGGAAAGGCTCACAAACAAACAGGGTCCAGTCATGGGCAAAAATGTTGGCGCAACTGAATTTCTGTCAGATAATGCACCACTTCGCCCAGAAAAATGTTGCAATTACACGTTTAGACATGCTCATGTTTATTTATTTTGATTGTATTGGTATGACACACAAAAAAAAAAAAAATAGAAATAAAAAGCCAAATCTGACACATTCCATGCAAAAATCCAAGAATGGACTGTACAAAAATGACTGGCACCTTCTCAAAATTGTAAGAAATAATTGCATTACGAGTTTGTGATGCGCCTGTAATTTGTAATTAAAAAAACTTACGTGTATCAACTAACAGGTGCTGATAAAGAAATCACACCGGCAAACCAGTTAAAATGGTGAATAATTCACTCAACCTTTCTGTTTTACAGCCCTTGGCACTGTAATCTCCCTGGACAAAATAGATTTTTTTTTCAAAAAGATTGCAACGAAGGATTGTTCGAATGGCGGATAAGAACCTCGATTAACTTCCAGACAAATTCAAGCTGACCTTCAGGCACAGGGTACAATTGTGTCAGCTTGAACCATACATCGCCATCTGAATGAAAAGGGATGCAATTGTAGAAGACCCAGGAGGACCTCACTGCTGACACAGAAACAAAGCTTAGTTGAGGAACAACCCAAAGGGTTGGTAACGAATGGTAATGAAGATGCGGACACCAGCAGGAATGCAAGGAGCAAGATATTGGCTGGAGAAGAGCACAATAATCTGGCATACAGGAAGTGAAAAGGTATGACTCAAATGGGAAGTTCTTGGGAGGGGCAAGGAGTTTAACATTCCCAAAAAACAAGGATTGTCCAAGGGATGATGGACAGGGAGCTGTCCAGCATCTCAGGTAGCTTAGCAAGGAGAACTACTGCCAGGCACAGCAGATGTTCTGGGTTCAGATCCAGGTCCTGACACTAGTTAAAGTACCTGCAGCTGTCTTGATGTTAGACTCCTGTAAATCAGTATCAAATCTGGGTGACAAAAGGACAACACTTTGAGCAGTGCATACAGTATAAGCTGACAAGAGAAGAAAGCAGTGTCATAGTTCATCACTATGTTACTGCTCCCTAACAGCTGTCTGATAGGAGTTCTCAGATAAAAAAGTGTCCGCACAGAAGACATCAGTTTACATGCACGTTTGAAGACTAATGCCGCGTACACACAACCGTTTTTCGGGTTATACAAAAATGAAATTTTTAATGGTCTAGAAAAAAAAAAAACGACGTTTTTTTTTTCAACTCGATTATTGTTAAACCGGCCTTGCCTACACACGATTGTGACATACAACACATACGGCGGCACTACAAAGCGGATGGCGCCACCCTTGGGGTCATCTTTTGCTGATTTTGTGTTGTAAAAGATGATTCACGCTTTTCAGTCTGTTACAGCGTGATGAATGTGCCATCTCCATTACGAACGCTAGTTTTACCAGAACGAGCGCTCCCGTCTTATAACTTGCTTCTGAGCATGCGCGTTTTTTTCACGTTGTTAAAGCCCACACGGCCATTTTTTATGACGTTAAAAACGACAATGTTAAAAACGACGTGAAAAATTAAAGCATGTTCTAAATTTTTAATGGCCATTTTTTACGTCGTGAAAAATGCTCTGGAGCCCACACACGATCGTTTTTAATGATGCCATTTTTTACAACCTGAAAAACGGTGTGTACGCGGCATTAGGCCTCGTTCACACCATTATGCAGAAACGTCAGTTTTTCTGCACTTGTTCTGCAAGGGCACAAAACAAAAACAATGGGCCAGATTCACAAAGCACTTACGCTGGAGTATCAGGAGCTGCGCCTGCGCAATTGGATATATGCGCCTTCGTATCTATGCGCCGTATCCTCAAAACGATATGCGCCAGAAATCTAGTTTTTTTTTGAACGGCGTAATTTCGATAGACCGGCGCATCGTGCTCGCAAAAAATGCGCTAGACATACCATGGATTTGCTAGGCAAATATGCAAATGAGGGAGTTACGGCGATCCACAAAAGTAAGTTGGTGCAGCGCAGGCTGAGCAGCCACACTTGCAGGACAACAATCTGTATGCCAACATGCCAGGGGCATCCTTGCTCATAGCTATACTACTAACTTTGGAGGAGCGCAGAAGGAGGAGGGCACGGGAGAGGATATATCGCACGTGCATAGACCTCTTTGGCATGAGTGATTCTGAGGTGTCACGCATCTTCAGATTCACCCCTCATGCCATCATGGAATTAATCTAATGATGGGACTTTTCAGTCTGTCATTGTTTCTCAATGAATCAAGGGATGTGATGCTATAACCTAATAGTGATCTATCCACAGTAAACTATATTCCATTATATTTTCAGTAACTAATATAAAAAAAAAAACAGCCCAACACATGACACCACCCATGACAGCTACATATACAATCATAGCCCCATCCCAATGGAATTCGAACAGAACATGTATGGGGACAGCTGGCTGGTTGGTAAGTGACATGGGTGGCAGCCATGACTGCCCCCCCCCCCCATGATGCAGAAATCACAAGGGGCACATGCACTACTAACATCCTCCTGTCTTTTCCCTTTCAAGGTGACTCTGCATATGCACTGGCACCGCATCTCATGACTCCTATGCGGAACCCCCCATGGTACCCTGTTGTATTCCCCAAACTTTGTATGCCAGATCATCGGTGCATGTTGCATGCTGCACAACTTCGCAGTGAGAAATGGCCTGGAGATTGACATACCTGATGACCTGACCCCCAAACCAGACAATCCCCCCCTAACCGAGGTTCTCCCGTCTTCTGAGGGAAGAGTAGCCAGGAGACAGCTCACATTTAGGCATCTTTGCACGTTAAACACACATTAATCATGGCACAATAAGAATGCATGCATGCACACTACTTGTGAGCAGCAACGTCACGCCACGGCTCCAATTATGTCACTGTACATTCATACACCATTCACACGGACCTGGGGATCACTTTTCCCTGGTCCTGGGGAATCCTGCTCCACCACAAATGAGGGTGACACCCCTTTTCCGGCAGGAATGTCACCCCCACATTCCAAAATCATTCACAAACAGAAAAGAAAAAATTTAAAAAATGCCCAGCAAAAAAAAAAAAAATGACCAGCAAAAATATATATAAAAAAAAAAAAAAAACACAGCAAAGAAAACACAGAAAAGACAAAAATCACTCTCCAAAACAGTCACCAAATATCTCAAAGACATGTCACAAACTAACAAATGCTAAGAAACAACAGAGCAAAAGCACCTTGCTGTATAGGAAGGGAGACAAATGGATGTACTTTGGCAAAGGAAGGGCGTTTGTTTCTGTCTATTTAAGCTCTCTGCGTAGCTCACCAAGTTGACCGGGCCTAGTTCAAATCTCACTGATTGCGCCGTGCCGAGTTGTAAAAATGCGCTGAGAGGTGCTGATCATGGTCTGCTTCATGTGCGCATGCGCAATCTGGCCGGCCCTTCATTTGCATGGGGTCACGGCTTATTTCAATGGAAGACGCCCACATCCTTCCCAATTTGAATTACTCCACCTTACGCCTCGGAAATTACATTGCACCAGCGCAAATACTACGAGGATATGGTAATTGGGCCTCTACATTGCGCCGATCTAACGTAAAGGAGGTGCGCTACTCCGGTCAAAATATGCACCAATGTACGTGAATCTGGTCCAATGGTTTTCTATATGTCATGTTCACACCACAACGTGAAGATTTTTTCTGCGCAGGAATCTGCAACGTGTATGCAGTTTTCTGCCCGGGAATAAAACGGACATGACAACATTGGTGTGAATAGGGCATATAACTGACACAATGAAAACACAGGCCAACGTTGCCTGTAAACTGATGCGTCTGCAAAACCCAAAGGTTCTCATATATGTATTTCATGTGTGTATTTAGCGGTTTGGCTGGACTTCAGATTTAATTATTTTGCACAGGACAGGAGTCCAGGGATAAAAACTCAATACAAGGATTGTAAGAATAAAATGCAGCGCCCAAACCAAAAGGGCCTCACTAGAGGGAGAACCCTGTATAATAATAGTGACGTGAAAAAAGTGTAATCTTAGAAAACACTATACTAGATCATTGAATCACCAAAATCCAGTGATAATTCCAGTAATAAGTAAACTACTTATCAAACTGAGCCAAGGAAAAGAACACTGTAGAGAAGGGAACTTACGAATCAGATTCCAATCTTGGCCTTAGTTGGCATAATGAATTAGCATGTGTCTACAGTGAGTTTTGCGTGTAACATAATAAGCTATACCTCCCGTGCAAGGGTATGGTGCACAGCACAAATATGTATATATAGGTGCAATAAATCAATAAATAATACTGTTCAACATGCATATAGACAGTCCATGCACCAATAGGTGTAGAAACACAAAAATTCCTCTTGAGTGGAGATACAAAATATCAACAGTGGAATCCTCAATGATAGTATGGTAAGAATGGACACCCTTACCGGACAAGATGGACTCACACTACACCTTACGGTGGGGGAGTCTTTCAGGCCTGTATGGACCGGTTGTCCTCTCTGGTCACCTCCAGTTGTTAGCTTTGCGGTATGTTGTGTCCAAGGATTCGCTGAGGTTTTCCACTGAGGTTTTCCGGTGAAAAGAGTGAGTTCCGTGATAGTACTCAATTATTGTTGTATTGAGGAATAAAAAAGAAAAAAACTCCTCATAGTGTAAAAAATTTAATGCACTTCACAGTAATAACACATGAGTGAAAAAATTGATAAAATAAAGTAAAATTCACAGCAATATCCCATGAGTGAAGATATGAAATAAAAATAAAGTCCAAAAAAAATCCAAACTATAAGTCACACTTTTTTAAAAAAACAGCAACAAAAACACACAATGACTCTACCACCTAAAATGGAGAGTATGTTCCCAATGATGTGCAGTAAGTGATGATAAGGTCAGCGTACCCGACCAGTTTCGTCTAAAAAAGACATCAACAGGGGTATATAGCTGAACCCCAGCTTCTGACTGCACTTAAATAGCCTGTACCCACCTGGATGTGTCTTTCACCTCCTCCGCCATCTCCCTGTTAGCGTGCGTGTCAATTGTCTTTCACTTCCGGGTGTCTGCGTTCCAACTGCCGGAAATACGTCCCCGCTAACGGAAATATCAATATGGGGATAGTGGCCAAAGAAACATATAAAGTGTGCCAATATCCAAAAGTTTATTAGCTGGATAGTCCCTCTCCCGTACTCAAACGAGGGGATCGAAATATCTGGTACCGGTGATTCAGGGGGAGTGGACAAGGCGGACGTCATGACGCCCAGCGCCATGCGTTCCACCTTGCGATCCACATAAGCTGAACATCGCTCGTCACATCCTCCTGCTATGCTCTGACGTAAGGGTGAATTGCTCCGCCCAGGTGGGAGTGGCAACGTACGCCGTGCGCTCCACTGTATGAATCGCCTTCATTTGTGTGTAAAACGATCCTATAACCCACAAGTCTGGTAACAGTGAAGTGTGACAGCATATGTAATTCACCTTACACAGATAACGGATCCATGGAGTTCATTGAGGGATAGATAAAGAACTATTAGAATGTCTGTACGGAATATAAAAATATAAATATACCAGTCTCAATGGAGTGACTAGATAGTTAACCCTTAACTGTCATAAAGCCACATATAGAGTCTAAATCATCCCAAGGAGAATGGGGAGGCGAGACGGAAGCAACTATAGACACGTCAAGGTGGATCCTAGGCTGGTAGTTATTTAGAGGTAAACAAAAGAAGTAAACATGGTAAAATTGAAAAAAGGAAGAGAAAAAAGAGGGTATCATGATTGATTAATGAAGGCATTTACATCCCATTCGACGTTTAGGCCGTATGGTTGATAACTTTTGAGTTGATACATCCAGAATACCTCCAACTTGGATACTCCTCTAATGCTAGGTTCCCCCCTCCAATGAGGAACAAATTTGTCAATAATTTGGAAGTTAGTGCCAACCACCTTCTTATTGTGCTTCTCAAGGTAATGCCTGGGTACCGTATGTTTGGTACATCCCTTGATAATTTTGGCAATATGTTCACCTACCCTTGTGGAAAAACTGCGTATGGTGCGTCCAACATACTGTTTTCCACAAGGGCAGGTGATAAGATAGACAACGTGAGTAGTGGCACATGTAAAGAAGTGTTTCATTTCGAACTCTCTTCCAGTACAGGTGGAACTGAAACCAGTTGTCTTTTTTCTGCCACTCACATTATTCAGACAGACTTTGCATCGTCTGCAAGGGTGAAACCCTTTGGTGGAAAAAAGGAAGGCTTGGTTGGGGGGTTAGAGATATTTGGGGCGATCTGATTTTTCAGAGATCTAGCTCCTCTATAGATTACCCCTGCCCTGTCAGGGAGTGAAGGCCCTAAAATGTTGTCACTCTTCAAAACCTTCCAGTGTTTGCCAATGATCTCTTTGATTTGTCTATGTTGGGTCGAGAATGCAGTGAAGAAGGAATTTTTAAACCTCCCTCCTTGAGCGGGTTTTTGTTTCTCTATTGTTAATGTACTACGTTCAATTGAAGTAATCCTATCGATCTCTTCATCCACTTCCAGACCGGAGTATCCCTTATCAATGAATCTATTTTTTAAGATCTGAGCCTGGGTATGAAAATCTGTAATGTTAGAACAGTTACGTCTAATGCGTAGCAGCTGACTGCGTGGCACTGAGTTTAGCCAGGCTGGGTGGTGACAACTGTCCGTTGGAATGTACCCATTCCTATCTGTACTTTTAAAATAAGTCTTAGTTGTCAGTTGGTTTCCTTGGGCCTGAATTTCCAAGTCCAAAAAGTGGATACTGGAAAAGCTTGCCTCATATGAGAGACTAATTCCAGCCTCGTTATGATTGAGGATGGACATAAATTGATCCAGGGACTGTTGATCTCCTCTCCATAGGAGGAGGATGTCATCAATGTATCGAACCCAGAGAACCATCTCTGGTCGATTAAGGGCATAGACAACATCCTCCTCCCACTTGGCCATAAAGATATTAGCCAAACTGGGGGCAGACCTTTAATGCTGAGGGAGTATTTTCGATTCTTAATACCGACTCAGAATTAGGAGGTTTATTTATGAGATTCAAAAATGTGATGACTTCAGAGTTACATCTGCAGTGGGACATTGCGTTCTTGGAACAATATACCAAAGAACGTATGGTTCCCAGAGGACTCAGGTGGGATGTTCACCCCCAACAAGGGGATCCCGACCTGGGGTCCTGGTACCAATTTTTTAATGAACAGGGCATTTCCCTATTGATCTTTTTAACAGAAAGGAAAAAGTCCAGAATGGTTACTCTTGATAGAGAAATTAAAGAAATCAAGGACAAGCTCATACCGTCCAAATCCACATCTGAATAGAACACACTATCCCTTAACTTAAAAAAACATTTAGAAAAAGAAGAACGCGAACAAAAAGTGAAGAAACAAAAGAAGTATGCCAGGGATACTGCCGACTTTAAAACCGGCTGTGTCTTTAGCTGGCAAAATAAAGATAATATGAACACCAACACGGAGTCCCAGATATGGAGGTAACACAACCTTCAACTAGTGAAGCCAAAGTCCTATCATTCTCTCAACCAACTCCTATGCCCATTCCCCCTATTAGGAATATGACGCATAATAATAGGTCGGGAGGACCCAGAACCCCTAACATGTACCAAGGAGGACATTCTTCCAACAATAGGGGAAAAGGGAAAGGTCCCCGGGGCAGACCCAGGAATCAAAGAGACCGATCTCCAGAGAGACGGACATACGACCAATCCCCATATGATCAGAGAAACCATTATGGATCCCACTCTAGGAACCATCAGAGCACCCCTGGACGTGGAAGAAATGGGCCCCCCACCCCTAGGAGTCACCATGTGGAGAGACCTTATGATCACCATTATGGTTACATGGAGAGGGAGGATGATCATTACGTAAAGTCCCCTTACCACTACAATCAAAATCAACCCAGGTCCACCTACCCAGGGGATTTTCATCGGGGTCAGGAAGACTTCCCCAGAGGGGGAGAACAAAGCGGGGCTCGAGAGGGGGGCGACGTGCCCGGTCGAAAAAGACGAAGAGTATAGTAGGAGCGGGCATTTTTAATTTGAGCCGAGTTGAACTTTCTAAAGCAGAAAAAGCCGTTTTAGACAAAGGTTTGAAATCTGTCCCCCCTAGAGCATTAAATAAGTTTGACACATTTATAGACGTTCAAAAATATGTTAGAAAATTAAACATTCAGAGATATTTTATTAGTAATCCTGGTAGATCCAACTTTCCAGAGATCTCTTCTCAGATTGTACATACAGGACTCTCTAACCCATCTCTCTTCAACCCTTCATGCCCAATGGCTCCTAGTGTCAAGGTGTTTAGAGATCTGGTCCTCAAAGACCTAGAGGAACTTCCCTTGAAAAAGACATACTTGGACCCGAATATCAAGATCGGTCTTAAGAGCCTATGCGAATGTAAAGTCCTCGTAATCCGCCCCGCTGATAAGGGGGGCGGCATCGTGGTTCTAGACAAGTCCGCTTACCATGATGAAATGTTGAACATTTTGGGTGATGTTGAGACCTATTCCAGGATCCCTTCCAACCCCACTTCGAGGTTTAAGGCTTCCCTGACCAAGCTCATAGATGTGGGGTCGCGAAGTGGAATCCTAGACAAGAAAGAACGTGCTTACCTTATACCTAAAGTACCGCGCATTCCTGTAATGTACTATCTTCCAAAGATCCACAAGGACAGTACACACCCTCCCGGACGACCCATCATAAGTGGGATTAATTCGGTAACTTCACGTTTGGGTAAATACATCGATTTCCATTTACAACCAATTGTTAAAAATATCCCTTCATACCTCAAGGATACAAGACACACCATTGCACGTCTCCAAGACATAGTATATAGTGATGACATCATGCTGGTTACAGCGGATGTCGCTTCCCTATATACTAATATAGCCCACGAACTAGGGTTTCAAGCAGTAGAGTGTTTTTTGGGAAGAGTCGATCATCTTCCCAATATACAGAAACAATTTATTCTGGATTTACTGAGGTTTGCCACCTCTCATAATTACTTTTGGTATAATGGAGACTTCTACCTACAACAAAAAGGGGTAGCCATGGGGGCCAAATTTGCCCCCAGTTTGGCTAATATCTTTATGGATAAGGGAAAATATTGCGCTAACCAAGGTGAAAAGGAAAATAAAAAACAAAAATAAAACTAAAGCAGCTACACTACAATTTGACAAAAATTGAATAAAGTGTGGAGAATAAATGTAGCGCTATAAACATAAAGTAGTAACACACACATGAACAGTGAATAAATGATGTAGTCCAAACAAACCACGTGAGTGGAAAAGTCCTAGTAAGGAAAACGTTGGAGTGCTTTGGTGACAACATAAACCAAAACATGAATAGAAGTCCATCCACAAATGGGAAAACAGTAGATGTAGAATCACTTCATAGATCCTCGGATAAGATGACACTTAAATCGAAACGAAAATGGTATGCTCTTACCAGAAAAGTAGGACCTGTCTGTCGTGAACAGCAGATCAGTATAGCATAAGAACTCCAGTAGCAGTCAGCTGGGCTCACTCAGACACAGTGGAACGGATGTGAATCTTCAGTCAGAAGCCGGACATGCACTGTGTCTTTGTAGAGTTCTTGGGAGGAATGGGATGGCAATAGTACGATCCTCAGATGGATGGGGTGGAAACAACTAAGCAGGTTGCAGCTGTGAGCCGGAGACCATCCCTATGCGCACTGGGGCACTTCTCATCACTGTGGTATTCTACAGGCAGCAGGTAACACACAAGTGACAGCAAGAGTGCATGGACAGTAAACTCTTGCTGTCACTTGTGTGTTACCTGCTGCCTGTAGAATACCACAGTGATGAGAAGTGCCCCAGTGCGCCAAGGGACGGTCTCCGGCTCACAGCTGCAACCTGCTTAGTTGTTTCCACCCCATCCATCTGAGGATCGTACTATTGCCATCCCATTCCTCCCAAGAACTCTACAAAGACACCGTGCATGTCCGGCTTCTGACTGAAGATTCACATCCGTTCCACTGTGTCCGAGTGAGCCCAGCTGACTGCTACTGGAGTTCTTATGCTATACTGATCTGCTGTTCACGACAGACAGGTCCTACTTTTCTGGTAAGAGCATACCATTTTCGTTTCGATTTAAGTGTCATCTTATCCGAGGATCTATGAAGTGATTCTACATCTACTGTTTTCCCATTTGTGGATGGACTTCTATTCATGTTTTGGTTTATGTTGTCACCAAAGCACTCCAACGTTTTCCTTAATATCTTTATGGCCAAGTGGGAGGAGGATGTCGTCTATGCCCTTAATCGACCAGAGATGGTTCTCTGGGTTCGATACATTGATGACATCCTCCTCCTATGGAGAGGAGATCAACAGTCCCTGGATCAATTTATGTCCATCCTCAATCATAACGAGGCTGGAATTAGTCTCTCATATGAGGCAAGCTTTTCCAGTATCCACTTTTTGGACTTGGAAATTCAGGCCCAAGGAAACCAACTGACAACTAAGACTTATTTTAAAAGTACAGATAGGAATGGGTACATTCCAACGGACAGTTGTCACCACCCAGCCTGGCTAAACTCAGTGCCACGCAGTCAGCTGCTACGCATTAGATGTAACTGTTCTAACATTACAGATTTTCATACCCAGGCTCAGATCTTAAAAAATAGATTCATTGATAAGGGATACTCCGGTCTGGAAGTGGATGAAGAGATCGATAGGATTACTTCAATTGAACGTAGTACATTAACAATAGAGAAACAAAAACACGCTCAAGAAGGGAGGTTTAAAAATTCCTTCTTCACTGCATTCTCGACCCAACATAGACAAATCAAAGAGATCATTGGCAAACACTGGAAGGTTTTGAAGAGTGACAACATTTTAGGGCCTTCACTCCCTGACAGGGCAGGGGTAATCTATAGAGGAGCTAGATCTCTGAAAAATCAGATCGCCCCAAATATCTCTAACCCCCCAACCAAGCCTTCCTTTTTTCCACTCACCAAAGGGTTTCACCTTTGCAGACGATGCAAAGTCTGTCTGAATAATGTGAGTGGCAGAAAAAAGACAACTGGTTTCAGTTCCACCTGTACTGGAAGAGAGTTCGAAATGAAACACTTCTTTACATGTGCCACTACTCACGTTGTCTATCTTATCACCTGCCCTTGTGGAAAACAGTATGTTGGACGCACCATACGCAGTTTTTCTACAAGGGTAGGTGAACATATTGCCAAAATTATCAAGGGATGTACCAAACATACGGTACCCAGGCATTACCTTGAGAAGCACAATAAGAAGGTGGTTGGCACTAACTTCCAAATTATTGACAAATTTGTTCCTCATTGGAGGGGGGAACCTAGCATTAGAGGAGTATCCAAGTTGGAGGTATTCTGGATTTATCAACTCAAAAGTTATCAACCATACGGCCTAAACGTCGAATGGGATGTAAATGCCTTCATTAATCAATCATGATACCCTCTTTTCTCTTCCTTTTTTCAATTTTACCATGTTTACTTCTTTTGTTTACCTCTAAATAACTACCAGCCTAGGATCCACCTTGACGTGTCTATAGTTGCTTCCGTCTCGCCTCCCCATTCTCCTTGGGATGATTTAGACTCTATATGTGGCTTTATGACAGTTAAGGGTTAACTATCTAGTCACTCCATTGAGACTGGTATATTTATATTTTTATATTCCGTACAGACATTCTAATAGTTCTTTATCTATCCCTCAATGAACTCCATGGATCCGTTATCTGTGTATGGTGAATTACATATGCTGTCACACTTCACTGTTACCAGACTTGTGGGTTATAGGATCGTTTTACACACAAATGAAGGCGATTCATACAGTGGAGCGCACGGCGTACGTTGCCACTCCCACCTGGGCGGAGCAATTCACCCTTACGTCAGAGCATAGCAGGAGGATGTGACGAGCGATGTTCAGCTTATGTGGATCGCAAGGTGGAACGCATGGCGCTGGGCGTCATGACGTCCGCCTTGTCCACTCCCCCTGAATCACCGGTACCAGATATTTCGATCCCCTCGTTTGAGTACGAGAGAGGGACTATCCAGCTAATAAACTTTTGGATATTGGCACACTTTATATGTTTATTTGGCCACTATCCCCATATTGATATTTCCGTTAGCGGGGACGTATTTCCGGCAGTTGGAACGCAGACACCCGGAAGTGAAAGACAATTGACACGCACGCTAACAGGGAGATGGCGGAGGAGGTGAAAGACACATCCAGGTGGGTACAGGCTATTTAAGTGCAGTCAGAAGCTGGGGTTCAGCTATATACCCCTGTTGATGTCTTTTTTAGACGAAACCGGTCGGGTACGCTGACCTTATCATCACTTACTGCACACCATTGGGAACATACTCTCCATTTTAGGTGGTAGAGTCATTGTGTGTTTTTGTTGCCGTTTTTTAAAAAAGTGCGACTTATAGTTTGGATTTTTTTTGGACTTTATTTTTATTTCGTATCTTCACTCATGGGATATTGCTGTGAATTTTACTTTATTTTATCAATTTTTTCACTCATGTGTTATTACTGCGAAGTGCATTACATTTTTTACACTATGAGGAGTTTTTTTTTCTTTTTTATTCCTCAATACAACAATAATTGAGTACTATCACGGAACTCACTCTTTTCACCGGAAAACCTCAGTGGAAAACCTCAGCGAATCCTTGGACACAACATACCGCAAAGCTAACAACTGGAGGTGACCAGAGAGGACAACCGGTCCATACAGGCCTGAAAGACTCCCCCACCGTAAGGTGTAGTGTGAGTCCATCTTGTCCGGTAAGGGTGTCCATTCTTACCATACTATCATTGAGGATTCCACTGTTGATATTTTGTATCTCCACTCAAGAGGAATTTTTGTGTTTCTACACCTATTGGTGCATGGACTGTCTATATGCATGTTGAACAGTATTATTTATTGATTTATTGCACCTATATATACATATTTGTGCTGTGCACCATACCCTTGCACGGGAGGTATAGCTTATTATGTTACACGCAAAACTCACTGTAGACACATGCTAATTCATTATGCCAACTAAGGCCAAGATTGGAATCTGATTTGTAAGTTCCCTTCTCTACAGTGTTCTTTTCCTTGGCTCAGTTTGATAAGTAGTTTACTTATTACTGGAATTATCACTGGATTTTGGTGATTCAATGATCTAGTATAGTGTTTTCTAAGATTACACGTTTTTCACGTCACTATTATTATACAGGGTTCTCCCTCTAGTGAGGCCCTTTTGGTTTGGGCGCTGCATTTTATTCTTACACTGTTTTCACAATTATCTTTTGTTGTGCTGGCTGCCCAGAAGCTCACTTGGTTTGGCGCAATATATACACTTTATCAATACAAGGATTCACCAAACCGTCCTCCAAATAAATATATTACAGGACACAGATATATAAATAGTTCTTTCAAAAACACAAGTTGCCTTTTTTCCACAGTGGAACAACAAACTACTTGACTTCGTTAAGAATATACAAATTATTTTGGACTCTCCTGTACGAAGGAAAAAAGAACTATGCTAACCCCCCCACCAAAAAAAAAAAAAAAAAAAAAGGAACATTTTGCATTGATCTTGAAAAAAGTGGCATAAAAAAAAGCACTAAAGATGTTTAAAGGTTGTAGTGCCACTGACATTATCTAATTTGTAGTTATTATTTTCTATATTTTTCCATCAATGCAATTCAGCTGAAATACTAATTTCAGATTTTCGCAGGCTAGTTATTGTCAAAATTTGGTTGATTTGGGTTTCTGCTAATCAATGTAGCATGAGATTCTCTAGAATTACTATTCAAAATTTTCAACTGGCAGGATGAACAAGTGTATGTTCAGGATCGTAATTGTTATTGCTAGTTCCTACAAAAACACGCAGGAACAGAGGTTGGCATGGTTGCCAAAAGGTTTGCAAGAGTACCCAAAGAGTCAAACTTTACCATGATGAGAATATCAGGCTTTGTATTGACATAAAATGAATACAGCAGACAAGATGTCAATGAAACAAATATGGAAATCCATGAGCAAATCCCTACCAACATACATAGGACTCAATGGGCACACACCCAACATCATCTGGCAGATGTGCGCGCAGAATGTATTTTTTTTTAAATGTTGCAGGCTTCAAATTCTGTCTCCCTTCTAAAACATGATGACTGCTTGCTTCAATAAATCACTTTTTAGGAACAAGCATCTCAGAAGTCTTTATACTTGTTCATGGTCATTGACTCAGACATTGGAATTAATAAAGACTAGTGCAGAAAGTATGTCTCATGTGCGCTAAAAGTGGTGCAGAATGAGCTAAATTCACCATGTATCTGTTTAGAACTTAAATTTAGTACTTGGATTGAATGAATGATGCCCCACTTTTACAATACACAGACACTTTCATAAAAATCTGTGCCAGTTTATCTTTCCATTGCAAAAGAGTTGGTCTTAATTAGTTCCACTTTCCTAGGATACAAACTACATGTATCTGCAATTTATTTTGAATTTGGCATATTCATTGTACTAGACTGTAAAAGTGGAACTACCTGAATTTGGCGCACCAGTTACTGCCAGAAACAAAAAGTGTACAAAATACTTTATGAATTTAGTACAATATATTAACAAGAGGGATTCATGCCATAAAAGTGGTGCAGCAACTTTGTTGAATTCCCCCCAGAGTATTGATTTGAGCTACACTTGAGAATGAGGCCAGTAATGGTGGCCTATGCATTTTACCTGGCGCAGCATGCCTTTCAATTACTTTATTAAGCTTTTCTTTTCAGCACAGCCCTCCAGGATTTGCGACTTTAAAGGCCCATTCAAACCTATGCATTTGTTTTCCATTTTTTTTATTATTTGTGTTGTGGTGCACTTAAAGTATAACTACAGGCAAAACTTTCCCAAAATGGCAAAAAATAAATAAAAAAAGAAACAGACAGGGGTAGGTTATAATCTTACTTTATTCTATCCAAATTAAGTTTTGCATTTAGTTCTACTTTAAGGGCAAGTGTGTTTGTTTATTCCCTGTATGTGCATTGGGGTGCCATTGAAAAAAAAATGACACTTCAACACATATCATGAGATAACACACATTCACATACATTTACCAGTAGGTAATATATTACCAAAATATACCTACATATAAAGATCAGATTTGCCCTTCGGTGTCCTACATGCTGTCCACCTGTATGGGTGATGGGTAAGCTCTTGCACAATTATCTACCTGGTTTCCCATGCCTGGACATATTAAATTATCTACATTGTATCGTATCGTACATTTCTTTCTGTATTTAGATTTTTATGGTTTCTTTATCGATGATTTTGCTTTCTAAAATACTCCTGAAAAAGCAGTTACATATTCAAAACGTGTTGAGAAGATATGGAAAAACCTGTTGTGAAAGACCATTAGAATCTGCTTCTGGTATCACTCTGTATTTATCCACTCAATAGAGATTGGTTTTAATGCTTTTGTGTGGGCATATACTCATGTCGTTTTATTTCTATTCTTTCTATGTCGTGATGAGCACTCCTGTTGCCTGATTGGACGCGTGACCAGAGCCGGAGCAGATGACCACGTACCTAAGAGACGCCCTGAAACCGGACCCACGGACAAGACACAGAGGACCTCTACCCAATCTGCGATTACTACATCTCAAGTTGTGTCCTCCTTATGTCATGTCTCCTGAACAGAGTCTACATGTCAAGCCGTGTTTTCCTTTTTATGGACTGTAAGGACTGATTAGTTTCTAGGTGTAAGAAGACTATCAAGATTTGAAGGACAAGTGGGAGCAATATGACAAAAAGGGAGGACTGTGGTGGAAATTTGAAAATGTATTTAATATGTATTGTTGCCATATTGGCACCCAGTTTTGACCCTTCCCCAACCCGCTCTAATTAGAACTGATTGGGGCAGTCTGAGGCTGGTTGAGATGCACTTCCTGACTTGGAGACGGGTGTTTGAAGAGTGAGTGTCGCCGGCACAAGGGCCCCTGTGTGATGCACAGATATTCGCCTGTGTGACGCGTCACTCTGCAGGCACACTATTGGTTTAGCGGATGTGTGCTTTTGCCATCTCTGTGTCTGATCAACATAAATATGATGGTATGAGCATACAGCTGCATATAGGCTCCCCTTCTCAGGAACTGTGTTCATTAGTTATTGTATTATTTCTATATCATACTGTGTTATTGTACTATCATATTGTGTTATTACTGTAATGAATCCCCGTTGGAAGGGTTTATCTGTACGGCCATTTCCTATATCTGTATTGAGCCCACGTGCTGTGACATCACTTCCTGTAGAGGAGGTCACATGCTGTGACATCACTTCCTATGGTCACATGCTGTGATCTCGTCCAATCCGAGGTGGTCTGTGAAATCTATTGTCTTAATAAAACTGCCTATAGAGGGCGTCGGCGGCCAGTGATGCCTGGTGAGCGATGGATGAGAGCAAGCTGTTGTGATGTCTCTCGATTTGTATGGATGGGCATAGAATGGATGGTGAGTAAATCTTTTAGCTTAAACATGGCATTATTTCATTTAAGATGGGGAATGTGCTTTAGAGCACATGGCAAGATGGCGGTGTGCTTTGCACACCCCCAAATTGCCACTACAGTAAGCTCTTGCACAATTATCTACCTGGTTTCCTATGCCTGGACATATTAAATTATCTACATTGTATCGTATCGTGCATTTCTTTCTGTATTTAGATTTTTATGGTTTCTTTATCGATGATTTTGCTTTCTAAAATACTCCTGAAAAAGCAGTTACATATTCAAAACGTGTTGAGAAGATATGGATAAACCTGTTGTGAAAGACCATTAGAAATCTGCTTCTGGTATCACTCTGTATTTATCCACTCAATAGAGATTGGTTTTAATGCTTTTGTGTGGGCATATTCTTGATATATGTTTAAACTGACTTTTGTAATAAAAAAAAAAAATATATTTAAATATGTGTTACGTCCATATAAAAGTACTAGGGTTGTCCAGATACCGATACTAGTATCGGTATCGGGACCGATACCGAGTATTTGCGGGAGTACTTGTACTCGCGCAAATGCTCCCGATGCCTAAATAGAATACTTTTTTTGTATTTATCAACATGTTCTGTGAAAATTCTTTGAGTTTTTTACTACTGCGTGACAAGCAAATAAATCATTTTTATTCATTTTTACTCTTTTTTATTCTTTTATAATGTCTCGAGTTAGAGTTCTTCATAATTGTGGTTTGAAAACTGTCACATGACATTTAAAAAAAGTATCGGTATTCGGTATCGGCGAGTACATGAAGAAAAAATATCGGTACTTGTACTCGGTCCTAAAAAAAGTGGTATCGGGACAACCCTAGAAAGTACCATTAAAGTCCATGCAGCCTCCAAATCTAATCTTTCCACATGGATAAATAGGAGTTTATATGTGCTAATGGGCAACAAATTCCCTAAGAATAGCTGGACTTGCGACACCCAAAACGCTCATAATCTAAACTCCTAGAACTTCTGCTGTAAGATATAGAGGTTGGAAATATTTATATGGGTGAGACTTAAAATGGATTGAACAATTTACAAATTTACTTAAAGCTACTCTGTCACTAAACAGGAAAATTTAAAAAAAAAAAAGAGTAAAGAAGCTTGTAATTATTATTAGTATTAATATTAATGCTTACTGTGCATGAAATCTTCACTTGAAGAGCTACACTGGCTAAAGGATCTTTAGTATCTGGATGTTTTGGATGCCAGCATCCCTTGCCGCGCACTATGGTTCCACCATCGGACTGCTACGTCACTCACTACTGGGACACTGCATCACTGCTTCGGTCATACCAATATACATCAATATATATGTCATTTGTTGTTCCCAGAAATTCAATAAGCTTTATGTACTCAGTAGAATATTTCTATACATAAAAAAAGATTTATAGCTCAACAATGAATGACTGCAGACTATGTGAACTGAACATGACAGCTACAATTTGGAAAGTCAGTCCAATCTAAATAGATTTCCTATCAAATATTTTAAATAGTGCTGCAGTTAGCTGAATTAGAAACAAATGGCACGTTTTCCTTTGTCCCTGTCTTTAAAAGATGACAAGTGATCATGAGAAGGAAAAATTCTGACATTTTATCAATAATACTGAGATCTAAGTAAGCATAAGTGAGAGAATACAGGCAGTACTCACCAATGTGATGAGGATCACTCATAGTCCACTGATAAGGCAGGTGACACCAAAATACCACACCGGTTGTCTGGTCACAAGATTTGCTGAGCAGAATTACAAATCCTCTGGCAGGTGAAAAAGCTTACATACTGTATATGCATTTTAACTGCATATTTAGTTTTTTATCCTAGAAACTTACTTAAAGGGCAACTCCACTTTTGTGGGCAAAACAAATAACAAATAAAGAATATAGTGTGTACAATTGCAATACAAGTTATATTGTATATGAATGTTATTAAAAATTGCCTTTCCTTTTCAATCTGCAACCGCTGTAATTTTCTAAAAAAATGTAATGCAATATGGCTACATGGAGTTGTTCTGTACTGACAACTCCCTAGAAACATAATTTCCTGCTTGTGCGATTGGCTCACCAATTTTCCCAGAAGTCTGCCTAAGATACAATCCGATTTCAGTCATCCCCTGCAACAAAAATGTCATTTTTGGTGAGATACTTCCAAAAAGGGACACGTTCAAAGGGATGCAGGCCCAGCAGGTTTCCTCATTAGTGCTCTGCAGGTGCACACCTGACTGATAATTATGAAACCACGCTCATTAGACCCACTTAAAACAGAGGCACAGACAACACATATGTATTTCTTTAGAATAACAAAAGGTATGAATCTGAAAGTTTGGTAAAATCCTTGCAATGTACATAGATCACCCAGAGGGAATGTTTTTTTTCTCAACAAAAGTGGAGTTGAGCTTTAATTTGCTCTTATAGGCTTTTTAAAAAATTGCACCCCTAGTTTTAATTATCACACAGAATACCTTGACTTCTGATAAAGAATACCAACCCAATATAAAGTGGCAGGACTGCCATCATACAGGCCGAGATAAGCGCAGTCCAAAGAAGAAAACCAGCTATGCACTGCTAACACCTAAGCTGATCACATCATTTAATTTCTGTAGCCTGTAAAAACAATTAAAATCCTAATCTAAAGCTGGCCATATACAGCTTGAAATTCATCTGATTTATGAGTAGTTGCGTGGCAGTCCCTGCTTTACAGAAGTCGATCCTATGAGCAACATCTGTCGAAAGGGGCAAGTTGGAAAAGTTTGAAAAAGGTTGCCGACAATCAGCTGCAGCCGTTGATCAGTGTATTCTGACAGCAGCGGGTCCTGGCGCGTGGGGAATCCTATATTCAACTCGTTTGTTGGGATTCTGTTTGTTTTTATTTCTGTACTAAAATACAAAAAAGTGTTTATCTCTAAAAATATAGGTTTTCAATGGCTCAAAAGCCTGGAGTGATGTCCAATAGGACGAAACGCATTGGGTGACACTTGTGGAATCACTGCATACTGTCTATACCACCGAAGGATACTAGCGTGTTTTTATTGAATTGTTGTAAGTGTAAACACCCCTTTTTCTATATTTAATATAACATACAGTGTCACGTTATGTGCGGTTTTCAGTTTTTTATGCCCACCACCATGGATAATTTTTACTTCTGATGCGGTTCATTGTACACTATGGAGCCTGCTTTCGGATGTTGGAGCCTCTCCCTCAATACTGGATAGGACCTAGTCTCTAATCATCAACCTTTCTGTGTTGGATCCTGTTGAGGTTATCCCCTCATTACTGCCTGTTTGATCTTCATGCTGTACAGTATCTGAGTCCATCTTTTCTGGTAAGCGTGCCAACATTATCCTTTGTTGATTGCACTTTGAAGATCAAGTTTTTCATTCACCTCAAGAAGTGTGGGAGACTTTATGCACAAGATGTATTCCTTATGATGTATTATCCCACGATGTTAAACCATGAACTTTGATTCATTTTGAACATTGTTTTTTTCAATAATATATTCTATGTTTCATTTATACCATCTTTCACGTTATTGGGTCACTATACTCACATTTTGGACTCTATAGGTTTACATTTGTATATGTCCTTTATTGTTCATAAATTGGAGCACCACATTATTGTTTTAAATATTCTGTTTACGCTATACGTCTAGTGGAATGTTGTCAGAACTGGGTGCTACCAAGTTAAAGTGGTTGTAAAGGCATAAGGTTTTTTACCTTTTTATTCTAAGCAGTAAGGTAAAAAGCCTTCTGTATGCAGCTCCTCCTCACAGCCCCCCTAAATACATACCTGAGCCAGAACTCAATCCCACTGGGTTCACTCTACTGCGAATTGGATGCAGATTTCCCTGCATCTAATACACATGACAGAAAAGTGTGACCGTCTCTCTATGGAGCCGGTTTACACATCTCTGGGGAAGCCATGGAGCACACTGCAGAAGAATCATGTGCACCTTCTGGTCCATGTCAGGTCTGAATTCAGCAAAACAAGAAATAGCGACTTGGACGCACTGGACCTGCTGCTGTGCCCTCACAGTGTGAACCCAGCCTCCAGGGGCACTCGGCAGGAGATAGAGCCAGGAGCACCGGAAGAGGATTGGAGCTGCTCTGTGCAAAACCACAGCACAGAGCAGATAATGACATGTTTGTTATTTTAAAAGGAAAAAAACAAAATAATTAAAATCACTTTAACGCAGGTACTTATACTAGCTGCATTAAAATACATTACAATTATTTAAATTAACACAGACTGAATTTTTTTATTTTTTTAAGTTTAACTTAAAAAAATTAATAAAACAATACTCCAAACATGAACAGGTGATCTTCAAAACAAAAACAGAGCATCTAGTCTATTGTATACAATTCCATAAAACATGCAATATAAGGCTCTGAATTTGAATAGGGTTCCATATCTCTGCAGCCGTGGCTTACGCATCAAAGTCACTTGTCTATTTGTATTTTGAAGATCAAGCCTCTGTTTAAATGAACAGCCCCATTTACTGGCTAAACTTAAGGAGTTATTGATTTTATTATTGAAGGGTCCACCTCACGCTGGCTCCATAGATACACACAGCACCAGTCTGTAGGTCGGCACTCAGTTGATATTGGTGCTGAAAAGACAGCATGCTGGGAATAAAATAGACATTCGTATCAAGTAAATGCTATCTGCTCTGGTAGTTTAGGATCAGTCAAATCTATGACAGGAAAACTGAGAAACATACTGTCCATAATCAGAGGGACAGAAACAAAAAAGGATTTTTTTTTTTTTCATATAATGTGCATATTCTGTAAACGATAAGTATATGATTGGGGAGAAGGAAACATATGAAGAGCTGTGAATGAGACAAGGCTGAGATTTACCAACAAGCATTGCACACTCGGAGAGAATCTGCAGGCAAAGATTAGGAGAACGCGTCATATACAACAAAGAGAGCTATTGGGAGTTAGTCTGTAATAATCACAGAAGAATAAGGTAATAGTGAATGGCTAACCATTCCACTTATAATTATTGTCGCTTAAACATAAAAATAAAAATAAATGAAAAATAAATTGAAACAGCGGGTAAGAACGCAGTGTCGCAGGAATCCAACACAGCCAGAAAGACCTCAGCAGTCAATGTAGTTCGAAGATTGAAGTGACCAGTAGTAGGACTGATATGTATTACACTTATTACCACTTTTTTAGAACACCTAAATCCTGCACCAAAATAATGGTAAAAAAAAAAAAAAGGTACTACTAGGCTCTATGCACTAGCATTTTTTATAAGCTAAAAACAGGATGAAAAATGCAGAGAATAGCGTTTTTGTGCCAGTTTGTAGTAGCGTATTAGTAGTTTTTAAAAGTGTATTAATAGTAGCGTATTAGTAGTTTTTAAAAGTGTTTAGGAGTGTTTAGTGAGTGTTTTAACAGCACATGAAAAAAAACAGCTTGAAAAAAAGCTGTTAGGAATGGTTTGTTTTTTTCTGTCTGAAAAACGCTTCCAAAAACTATTTTTTTTTTCTGCTCCTAAATACTGAAGCTTGAAAAATGCTTCTAAAATAAAATAGTGTGCATTGACACATAGGATAACACTATTACCTTCTAGGAGCAGGAAAAAAATTCTCATAATAGCTTCTAGGAGCTAAAAAAAAATGCTAGTGTGCATGGAGCTCTAAAGAGATTCTAAGAGCAGTCTTAAAAATCTCCATAGGCAAAGCTTTCAATTTATTTTACATGTTACGCGTTTAGCATTACACAGGAGGTCTAATGTTAGAATGATCACTCTAAAGCCTCTGTGAACTTTGGGGGTTCTTTAGCTCAGCGAGACAAGTGCGTAAACCGTGTCGGTAAAGCAAAGGGTCTTTATTGGCGACCAAAACAAAACAAAATAATGCTTTCTTCAGCACAAAAATGTCACAACAAAAGTCCTGCTTGTTTCCAGCATAAATTAGATAAGTCTCTCTTCAGCACAGCAAAACAACCAAAAGAAATGCACATACGTTTTAGTAAGAAGTCCTCCAGTCCTTCCCTGCAGACACAGCTTCACTTCCAAAACTACTCCACCCTCTGTCAGGACTTCCTTTCCTTTTAACTCACTTCCTGGAAGTGGTTAACCCCTTGTGTGCCTGAAGCCAGGGGTCAGAAGGGGAGGCTCTCTTCCCTCCCAATTGTCGCTTCAGAGCCTCCGAAATCCCGGACCCCCAAATATCATTAAAAGAAGACAGAGGACTTTAAGCCCGTCCTCTCTGGATCCATTTTATCTGTCCGGAACCTCTCACCCCCTTTGGGTGACCTTCTGAACCAGTGCTTAAAGGGACCAGATTACAAAAATTGGCGCTATGTAGTGTCCATCCAGGACCCATCCCTGGCGTCCTGTACATATCCCCCCCCCCCCTCTGCCTCAATGCGGAGATGTTGGAGGCACCACTCGCCATCATACAGTGGACTCGGGAGAGGGCATCAGCATTCTGATGCTGTTTCCCGGGTCTGTGCTCCACCACAAAGTTGAACTCCTGCAGAGACAGAAACCACCTAGTTACCCTGGCATTGGTGTGCTTGTTCTGTCTCATCCACGTAAGAGGAGCATGGTCTGATATGAGGCGAAACTTCCTGCCTAGGAGAAAATACCGTAGGGAGTCCAAAGCCCACTTGATGGCAAGACATTCGCGTTCCACCACCGCATAGATTTTCTCAGCTGGCGTCAGTTTCCTACTAAGGAAAACTATTGGATGCTCCTCTCCGTTGATTTCTTGAGACAGAACTGCTCCTAGCCCTTCACTTGAGGCATCTGTCTGCACTATAAAGTCCTTAGAAAAGTCCGGCGATACAAGCACCGGGTCCTGGCACAGTGCCGTCTTAAGCATTTGAAATGCCTTTTCAGCCTCGGCATTCCATTTGATCATGACGGACTTTCGGCCTTTGGTGAGGTCAGTCAGAGGTGCCGCAATGGTGGCGAAGTTGGGGACAAACCTCCTGTAGTACCCAACTAGGCCTAAAAACGCTCTGACCTGTTTCTTTGTTAGGGGGCGGGGCCAGCCCTGTATAGCCTCTACTTTGCTCATTTGGGGCTTCACTAACCCTCTACCTACAATGTATCCAAGATACTTGGCTTCCTCCACCCCAACCGCACACTTCTCCGGATTGATGGTGAACCCTGCCCTTCTCAAGGAGTCTACCACTGCCTGTACTCGGGGAAGGTGGGAATCCCAATCCGTACTAAAAATGACAATGTCATCCAGGTAAACAGAGGCATACCGTTGGTGGGGACGCAGAGTTTTGTCCATGGCCCTTTGAAATGTGGCGGGGGCGGAGTGTAAACCAAACGGCATTCTCTTGTACTGGAAATGACCCTCTGGGGTAGAGAAAGCTGTTTTCTCTCTGGCCTCTTTGGTTAGGGGAATCTGCCAGTAACCTTTTGTGAGGTCCAGTGTGGTGATGTACCTGGCAGGACCCAACCTCTCAATCAGCTCATCTACCCGTGGCATGGGGTATGCATCGAACTTAGAGACCTCGTTGTGTTTTCTAAAGTCGTTGCAGAAGCGTAGAGTACCATTGGGTTTGGGCACCAATACGATCGGACTGGACCACTCGCTCTGCGACTCTTCGATGACCCCCAAGTTCAAGCATCCTTTTCACCTCTCCAGACACCGCCACCCTGTGAGCTTCTGGGATACGGTAGGGTTTAAGACGGACTGTCACCTTGGGCTCGGTCACAATGTCATGCTCGATGACGTTGGTGAGTCCTGGCAACCCTGAAAACATGTCCCCATTTCTTTGCAGAAACTTTTACTTGCTGGGTTTGGGGCCTAGTTAGGGTAGCTGCAACCTGCACCATGTCGATCCCTACCTGGTCCCCTGACTGTACCGCCACCACTGCGGACACCGGTTCTCTGTCTTTCCAGAGCTTTAACAAATTTATGTGATAAATTTGGTAGGGTTTTCTTTTCCCTGGTTGGTGTACCCTATAATTTACCTCACCCACTTTCTCCACTATTTCAAACGGACCTTGCCACTTGGCCAAGAACTTGTTTTCTACCGTTGGTATTAGGACAGCTACCCTGTCACCTACTTGGAGCTGTCTCACTTTAGCCGACCGGTTATATACCCTTCTTTGGGCATCCTGAGCCTTCTGCATGTGCTCTCTTACCAGCGGCATCACTTTAGCCACCCTTTCTCGCATTTGAGAAATATGTTCCACCACGGTTTTGTTCAGGGAGGACTCACTTTCTCATGTTTCCTTTACCAGATCAAGCAACCCCCAGGGCCTCCGTCCGTACACTAGCTCAAATGGTGAGAAACCCGTGGATGCCTGTGGTACCTTCCGGATAGCGAACAATAGGGCAGGGAGCAACATATCCCAATCTTTCCCGTCTTTCTGGACGACTCTTTTTAACATAGACTTCAGAGTTTTGTTAAACCTCTCAACTAGGCCATCGGTCTGCGGGTGATAGACGGACATCCGCAGCTGCTTAATCTGAAACAGCCTGCACAAGTCCGCCATCACCTTTGACATAAAAGGGGTGCCCTGATCCGTTAATATTTCCTTGGGGAACCCAGTTCGTGAGAACATTTGAAATAGCTCCCGGGCAATGGCCTTAGAGGACGTTTTTCTCAACGGGACTGCTTCTGGGTATCTAGTGGCGTAGTCCAGGATGACCAATATGTATTGGTGCCCCCTTGCTGATTTTACCAGGGGTCCTACAAGATCCATAGCGATCCACTCAAACGGGACCTCAATAATTGGCAAGGGTACTAGGGGGTTTCTATAGCGAGGCACCGGGGCAGTTAACTGGCAAACAGGACAAGACTCACAATATCTTTTAACCTCAGCCTTCACCCCTGGCCAGTAAAACCGGTCGGTTATCCTGGCCTCCGTTTTCTCCGCCCCCAGGTGTCCTCCTAGTGCATAGTTGTGGGCTAGATCAAGGAGCATCCACCTATAAGGTTGAGGGACCAGCAACTGTTCTGTGGGTTCCCCTCGGTTCTCAACCACACGATAGACTAGGTCCCCCTTTAATGCAAAATGAGGAAACCTCTGGTCTGCATCTGGTATCTGTGAAACCCCATCAATGACAGAAACCTGCTCTCGAGCATTGACCAGGGTAGGGTCCTGTAACTGGGCGGTGCCAAACGCACCCCTGGATACGTCCAGGTCTGGATGCACTGGCCTTTGGGATGTTTCCCCCTCACCCTCCTCAACCGGGGTAAGCTCCTCGTCATCCTCCCCCAGCATGACTTGTAACGGGGAGACTCCCCCCCCCCCCCTCAGAGGTCAACTCGATTTTCAGACCAGACACCGAACTAATATTAGTAGAACTAAGATTTTCTGCAACGTCATTATCACTAACAAGTCTCTCTACATTAGAGGGGTGTGTTGTGGAGGTTTCAGGCCCGGATCCCCCAGACTCTGTCCCTTCCGAACCCAGTGTCCTTAGTTCTCCTGGCAGACCCGTCTGTACCTGGTTCCATAATTCCAAAAATATTGGACAGTCCCGCCCCACTATGATATCATGTATCAGGCTTTTTACAACCCCAACCTCCTGGGTAATCGAGGTTTGACCATAGGACACAGTTACTGGGACCAAGGGGTACTCCTTGGTGTCCCCATGGATACACACTACCCGTAGGGTCTTAGTTACTGGACCAATCCTTCCAAGTACCCGGGCATGTACCAGCGTGACCATGCTACCAGAGTCCAGTAGAGCCCTGGCCGGAAGGTCGTTTACCCACACTTCACACTCGAACTGTCCGGAAGTCAGGTCAAGATGCGTGGCACACGCTCTTTGCGCATAGAAAGAGCTTCTTCGGGCAGCCCCGCAATCCATAGGCTCCTCCTGGAGCGGGCACTGTGCCCGGGTATGCCCCCAGGACCGACATCGCCAACACTGAATGTATCCCATCTTTGGCACAGGAACCGACCTCCGTGGTTCTATGGCAGAAGGTGTAGATCTGCGGACTCCAACATCTGGCCAGGCTTCTCTCCTCGGGGTAGTGGCTGGTCTGGGTGTCCTTGGCATGAGTTCCCGACGCTTGGCAGGCCCAAGCAGGTCCTCCACCACGGTGTACCGTTCGACCAGCTCGACCAGCTGGTCAGCGTTAGTAGGGTTTCCATGGCTTACCCAGCGTTGTAGGTCATCTGGTAGGGACCGTAGGTACCAGTCCACCACCCGTTCCACCATTTGTGGACCTGACAACTTCTCCGGCTGCAGCCATTTTTTAACTAACTGAATTAGTTTGTGCATTTGGGACCTGGGTGGTTGGTCCGATTTGTACCGCCAGCGATGCACCCTCTGAGCCCGGACAGCTGTGGTCACCCCCAGGCGGGCCAGGATCTCGGCTATTAGACGTTCATAGTCTTTGATGTGCTCAGCTGGGAGGTCAAAATAGGCCTTTTGTGGGTCACCAGTGAGAAAAGGGGAGATAATGCCGGCCCTTTGGTTCCGGGGCCATGCTTCTCGCTCTGCTATCCTTTCAAAGGTGGTCAGAAAGGCTTCCACGTCATCGCTGGGTGTTAGTTTTTGCAAGAAATGGCTGGCTCTAACAGACACTGGATTGCTAACGGCAACGGCCGATTGCTCTTGTCCCTGAGCCAGCCGCTGTACTGCCTCCTGCAAGGCAGCCACCTGTGCTTGAGTGGACTCCTGCTGGGCTGTAAACTGGGCGGCTAGCAGCCGTGTGTTTTCTTGCTGCGCAGCTATAGCCTGTGCCAGGGCCTGCTGCTGCTGAGCCATCGCTTCCTCATGGCGACGGTTGGCGTCCGCTGACGCTTGCTGCTGGGTCACGGTGGCTTGCTGCTGAGTCACAGTGGCTTGCTGCTGGGTCACGGTGGCTTGCTGCTGGGTCACGGTGGCTTGTGCCAAAGCCCTAATGACCTCTTCCATGTCGTTGCGTGCTGTTTGTAATGTCTGGGCTGACTTCACCCAAGACATGCCATAAGTACACTGTCTCTTTAAATGTCAGTTTTTAAACGGTTTTTGCGCCTGCAAATGCATTTTGCCCGCATTCGACACCAGTTGTGAACTTTGGGGGTTCTTTAGCTTAGCGAGACAAGTGCGTAAACCGTGTCAGTAAAGCAAAGGGTCTTTATTGGCGACCAAAACAAAACAAAACAAAATGTCACAACAAAAGTCCTGCTTGTTTCCAGCATAAATTAGATAAGTCTCTCTTCAGCACAGCAAAACAACCAAAAGAAAGGCACATACGTTTTAGTAAGAAGTCCTCCAGTCCTTCCCTGCAGACACAGCTTCACTTCCAAAACTACTCCACCCTCTGTCAGGACTTCCTTTCCTTTTAACTCACTTCCTGGAAGTGGTTAACCCCTTGTGTGCCTGAAGCCAGGGGTCAGAAGGGGAGGCTCTCTTGCCTCCCAATTGTCGCTTCAGAGCCTCCGAAATCCCGGACCCCCAAATATCATTAAAAGAAGACAAAGAGGACTTTAAGCCCGTCCTCTCTGCATCCATTTTATCTGTCCGGAACCTCTTATCCCCTTTGGGTGACCTCCTGAACCAGTGCTTAAAGGGACCAGATTCCAAAAATTGGCGCTATGTAGCGTCCATCCAGGACCCATCCCTGGCGTCCTGTACACCTCATACACTCGACCGGACTTCAAACAAACTTTTCCATGGATTTTTGTTCGAAGGGGGTTGGCCGTGACCTTGGTATGCATACACACGGCAGGACTTTTTCAACCAACAAACATGAACGCAGTGATGGAATTGACGTACTATGTGGTTTTTCTACTCTTCAGTGCCACCCTTTGGGCAACTTCTGCTATTTTGGTAATTAATCTGGGCTAATAAAGTGGACTTTTGCCGGTACAGGTAATAGTGTAAAAATAAAAAAAAACTATAAATATTTATTGGTAAAAAAACGCATAAGAAGATTGTATACACAATTCCGTAAAAACGTATACTAACAACATATAATCTCAGTACATATAACACAAGATAAAAAGGCTCATAACATAGAGATGTATAGCACCAGAAAGTATGTATACGTTTTTTGGTTCTTGAAACTGAGATCAATATGTGAAAAGGCAAGTCTTGCTTTTACTCTCAACATGTTTCGCATACAAGATGCTTCATCAGGAGCATAGGAGTGGATCAGTCAATTTTTCGAGAAAACATTGGTCCGACCGCTATTGGTAGAATAAAGCGTGTGGTGTGCAACGTGTTTACCTAACCAGCCTCCTAGGCATATGGCAGGTATACGTTGTATAAAGCGATAAAAGGTTTTAAGAATGTCACCATCTGTTGGTAAACAGTAATGAAAGGAGAACAGCGGGATAAGCCATCCAATGTATCCCCAGAAATGCCCTTGGCTTGATAAGGTTCCGCGTGAAGGCTAAATGGGGGCTAAATGTTGGAGGGGGGGTAAAACCCTCAGCGTAAAGGCAGAAAAAGAGGGATTTTTAAATAGTCCCTTCAGTGGTTCTGCATTATCTTAACAATGATTTGCCAAAGAGAATAGCCGTGGGAAACAGAGAGATGGTCATATATGGCCGCCATGCCTCTATGTATGGTGACATTCTTCAACCTTTTATCGCTTTATACAACGAACACCTACCATATGCCTAGGAGCCTGGTTAGGTAAACACGTTGCACATGCTTTATTCTACCAATAGCGGTCGGACCAATGTTTTCTCGGAAACTTGACTGATACACTCCTATGCGCTCCTGATGAAGCGTCTTGTACGCAAAACATGTCGAGAGTAAAAGCAAGACTTACCTTTTCACATATTGATCTCAAAAAACGTATACATACTTTCTGGTGCTATACGTCTCTATGTTATGAGTGTATCTGCATAAGTATAAGCCTTTTTATCTTGTGTTATATGTACTGAGATTATATGTTAGTATACGGTTTTACGGAATTGTGTATACAATATTCTTCATATGTGTTTACCAATAAATATTTATATTTTTTTTATTACCTGTACCTCCAAAAGTCCACTTTATTAGCCCAGATTAATTTACAAGTTCACATTATTGGTACACTAGGACAAGGTGCATTCACAGTTCGTAGCCGCCCTGTGATATATGCACATTTAAACAACTTCTGCTATTGCTGGTTGATCTTTAGAATCGGTTCTGAGCATGCGTGTTTGTACTTTGGACTTAAGTCTGATGGACTTCTGTACACACGATTGGACTTTGCGCCATCAGACTTTTGTTGCCGGGAAGTTTGTCCGTTTGCAGAGCGAACATTTGTCCGATGGAGCGTACACACGGTCAGATTTTCTGAAAAACTCTGTAATTTTGAAGTTTGTTGTCAAAAAGTCCAATCGTGTGTATGGGCCTTAATGATCATGGCGATACCTCACAATAATTCTTTATTACACTTTTAATTTTTACACTGTCCCTTTTTTTTATCACTTTTATTTGTAAAATTCCCTTATAATAAAAAGCAGCACGACATCCTCTTTATTAAAAGATCTGGGGTCAAAAAGACTCCAGATCTCTCACTTACATTTAAAAGCAAAAGAAAAAAGAAAAAAATTGGACACATAAAAAGAAAAATAAATAATTTCTTTATGCCCAAGAACCGCAAGTGACATCACAGGTCATTCAAGTCCTCCAAGGGCATAGAGCTGAGTGGGGGCCATCTTGCCCTCACTCGACTTCCTGCCTAGCCATTGGCCACATTGGATCGCTTCGGGTTTACTGGTGGCTCTGGTAAATCCAGAAACGACCAGGAAGTGGCAGGGGGGCACCTCTCCCACCACATCTAAAAGTGCTTGAATCACTTATCAGATGCCGAATTGCCCACAGAACAAAATATACCAGAGTATGGCAGCTAGCTGCTGCCATAACAATATTTAAAATCAAAGTGATGACGTATATATACTGTGGGCGGTCGGTTACATAACATTTTATAACAAAATCTGTTTATTTCTAGTTGCAAGTGATTTTTTTTTCCAACAGGAAAATTCAACTAACAGTATTCATAAAGCACCCACACACAGACCATAACAAACGATGAGTCAACGTATTTTAGTATAGTTGATTTATGCCAGCAACCATACAATCTTACAATGAAATTACAATAGTTATAATGGAATTTACAGTTTACTGTCCATATAACAGCCACTCAAGCATATACAAAGGCCAATTTAGTGGAAGTTAAATGACCGATCTGTAAACTTTTGGTTTGTGGGAGATAAATGGAAGACATAGAAAAGGCCCTTGCAAACAGAGTACATACAAACTTCATGTAGACATGAAACCAGTGTATTCAGAACCAAAAGTGCAACAAACTTCAACGACTGCATCACCATGCCAGCCACTTGCAAGCCTTGCGAATAAGAAGCTTCAGGCAGGGTACAGGAAATGTATTAGAATATTGAAATTGCATTTCACATAATATTGGCCCATATGCTGTCCCCATAGATGGCATAGACAAATCTACACCGATATCCAACAACCTAATTTCTGAAGCGTTGATTGACCTAAATCCTTTTTTTTTTATACGTTTTATTTATATATTTTATTTATTTAGAACTTTTCAAATTTTACAAATAAAAATACAGAAAGATATACCATGTATACCAAAAATCACAGTATAAAAATTGTACAGGTCACAAAACGTAAGCATAAAACACACGGGCCGAATGTTAGCGAATCCGGCTGTTCGGCCAACTTATAATTATAGGCTCATGACTGAAAATGTCTGCCGACCAGAGTGTTCTTGTGGGGGGGCCGCCCCCCTGTCAGAACACAATAGCTCAGCAGGGGAGATTGCTGTACTAACATCAGATTGTTAATACAGTGGCACCAATATGAGCGGTCTTTTTTTTTTTGTGCAACCCACTGGGTTGAATGGAAAAAAGTTAATAAATAGTGGTGTGTACTAGGATTTATAGCAGCTGAACACTGCCTCTCATGTAATGAAAAAAGCAATTGGGGTAACCAACTCTGTGCCACAGCAGGGAGCCTAAAGCGGGTCACTAAAATTCTTCTTCGTTCGAAACATGACTTGGTGTAGACTATATGGATTGCAGGTGTGCCCCATCCACTTCTGCAAGACAGTCCCCTAATATCCTTATCGTTTTGCAGTTTATGGATGGACATACATGGGTAGATTTATGACTTAAACTAAGGGTGACGAGAAATCTTCCCATCTGCGCTTACACGGTCCTGAATGGATTCTTTTGTTATCTAGTAGAGTTCCATAACTGTAAAAAGATAATTTACAATAAGAAAATCATCTCTTTTGTGAAGTAAGGAGAGGTGACTACAGGAAAAAGGGCGCCAACATATTCCATAATTTCAAAATCTAACATTGTAAATTTTGTTGGGCAACATATGGCCCCCATTCAATGAATCCTTAAATCGGAGGTCCGCCAAAAAAATGAAAATAAAACACAGCAGTTACACATACTGCAGCTGCTGGCTTTTAATATTAGGACACTTGCTTGTCCTGGAGTCCAGCGATGTCGGCACTGCCATCATTGCAGTTAAGGGTACCCAGCAGTGTAGCCTTTCGGCTTAACGCCAGGAACACTACTGCCCATGCGGGAGGCCCACTCCTCTCTCCTACTGGCCTGGCGACAGGGGGAGGAACCCCAGCCATGACGTCAATATATGCTGATGAGGCTCCCAAAAGTGGAAAAGGATACTTGTCAAAGATGGGTATCCTGTCCCCCCTCCCCCCGAAAGGTACCAATTGTGGCACCGTAGGTGAGGGGGGAATCAGATGAGTGGAAATTCTACTTTAAAGTGGAACACCGCTTTAAGGAAGGACTATCTTGAACTCACTGGGATTGATTTACTAAAAAGGGAAATAGACTTGCACTTTGCAAAGAGCAGTTGCTCCAGAGCTTAGTAAGTGAGCAGAATCTCTGCCGACTTCCATCATCCAATCACGTGGTAGCAAAAATGCTATTTATTTTTATTTTGCTTGCACGTGATTGAGTATTCTTTGCTAAGTGAAGCTTTACCCAATTTACTCTGGAGCAACTGCTCTTGCAGAGTGCAACTACTCTTTACAAAGTGCACAGTCTGTTTGCCTTAGTACATCAACTCCACTATGTGCACTGGATCATCTTCTTAGGTCTGTTTGCCAGAAGAGCGCTGTTGAAAATGAAGGAATCACCAATCTTCAAGAAGATCTCGCCACGTAAAACGTGCAACTTTAGGCTTTCTTAAATATTGCAAGAAATTACCTTTCAGCTGCAGATGTCCATATTTTGTTATGGCTATTACAAGTTAGATATGTACCCAAGCTAAGCTTTCTACCATGATTACCTCCTATAAGCTTTTGAAAATATGCAACATGCCAAAAATAATGGGTCATTGATACAAAGCACTAACAGTCACCATTGTGCTAAAATCTTAAACGTTAATAAATATCAAAAGTAAGAAAAAAAAATACTACCAAAAGAGTAGCAACAAGTTTAAGCTGTATATACAAATTCTTAATCACTGCACTTCTTTCCTGGCTCCAGTCCATTCATAATTACAACTTGTACTGCTGCCTCAAAAATAAACTAGTTATTGGGACCAAAGACCCACTCTCTGGAGGGGAAAAAGCAATAGGTTACAGATAATGTATTCCAGGCATAAATCAGGCCTGAGAAGATAAAAGGCATAACTAGAGAGAAATACTCATCTGAAATCCCCATAGGGACCGCATGTAAAAATATCACTTCCCTTAAGCCAAGTAATAGAAGAAGCAATGCTACTTGATTAGAATTATGTATACAGATGGGACTGGTGTTTGTTCCTGTGTTCCGTCTTCTTTTCGTAATAAGACAATGTCTGGACACAGTATCTGAGCTTTCCATCAGTTTTTCCAATAACCAAGATACATTGAAAAAAGGCTTTGCTGTAATGGGTGTTTCCTTCTTGGACAATTACTACCAGACAAACTGTAATTGCATACAATTTTATTTAAAAAGGTAATTATAAACATAACATTGATTTTTATTCTTGATTCAATTACACATAAATATACACATAATATAACATATGTACTACAGGGATGCAGGATTAGGAAAGAGTTATTAGCTGAACCTTAGACGTCTTGTACAAGAAATGGTTTGAGAAAAGAAACTAAAGAAAAACAAACCCCTGGCCCAACCTCTCAGATAAATCAAGCAATGCAAATGACAACATCCTAAGAATGGCCCCAAACTTTGAAAAGCAATCAAGTGTGAAGGCATGATCCAACTGGCTTTAGCTAAAGCATCTTCGAGGATTTGTAAGAACTTGGCTAGGTGAAAGGAGGCGTGAGGACGCACCTTATCACTTCATACCTTCTCAGATAGTTAAAGGAGTTGTAAAGGCAGGTTTTTTTTATCTTAATGCATTCTAAAAACTTGTGTGTAGCAGCCACCCCAGCACCCCCCTAATTACTTACCTGAGCCTAGGTTTGCCACCTGTCCAGGATTCACCCGGACAGTTCAGGCTTGGAATCATGTGTCTGGGTTTCAGTCTGCCTGAAAGCTGGACACATTATTCAGACTGGACTTTGGCTTCCCAGCAGGGTTGCTGGCTGCAATTGTCTAAGCTGAGAGTGTCTGTTGCTCTTTCACAGTGCCGAAAGCTAACATTCACAACCCCCCCCCCCACCCCAAACACACACACAGGAGAGGAGAGAGGGCACAATCTGCAGCTCTTCTCCCACCCCTTCTCTCTCCTGCCTCTGCGTAAGTACAATAAGGCGAATCAGGGTTCTCAGAGCACCCCTTACATCAGAGTTCCACTTTACACCAGAGACCACAGTGTTTCCCCTTACATCAGAGTCCTCTCCGTACATCAGAGTTCTCACTGTTCCCCCTTAAATCAGGGTTCCCAGAGCATCCCTTTTGTTAGAGGCCCCAGAGTTCTCCCTTACAGCAGAGTCTGAAGAGTCCCCCCCCCCTTACAGTGAAAGGGAACTCTGCAAATTCAGATGTAAAAGGGGAACTCTGTGGATCCTGAAGTAAAGGGAGACTCTTATTATTAACTTCTTATGATTAGATATGTTATTTAATAGCAAAATATATACATAGTTTATACTATTAAAAAAAAAATTGCTGTACGCCGCTTGACTTAAAGAAAAGGGGGCAACTCTACCTAAGCCCCATCTCTCTCCAGCGATGTCTACGAATGTCTAAGACTTCCAAAACACTCCTCCTGATTGGCTGAAGACACAGCAGCGTCGCCATTTTCTCCAGCGGCAGTCATAGTCAGTTAGCCAATCATAGGAGAGAGGTGGTGGGCTGGGTCGGGGCTCTGTGTCTAAATGGACACATGGAGCTGTGACTCGGATCCAGTGCCCCCATAGGAAGCTTCTAACTGTGGTAGCACTTGATAGGAGGGAGGGGCCAGGAGTAGCAAAGAGGGACCCGAGAAAAGGAGGATCCGGGCTGCTCTATGCAAAACCAACTGCACAGAGGAGGCAAGTATAACATGTTTTTATTTAATTTTTTAAAAACAAAACGTTACAATCAATTAAAGTATTTTAGGTCTAAACCAAGCTTTTATATATTGCAACCAAAAAAGATATTTCAGATGGATTAAATCGGTGGTCACCAAACTGCATCCCTGGGGCTGGATGTGGCCCTTTCCTTGCCTTTACCTGGCCCTTGTGGTACTATTCATCTAATAGACACCAAGTATTGAGCACTATTGCTTCTAAAGACACCATTGATGGGGCACTATTCCTCCCACTAAAACCATCAATGGGGTACTATACCGCCTAATGACACCATCGATGGGGCACTATTCTTCCCACTAAAACCAATGATGGGGCATTTTCTACTTCCACAGGACACAGTCTGCCCCCCCCCCCTCCTGAAGGACAGTAAACTGGCCCTCTGTTTAGAAAGTTTGGCGACCCCTGGACTAAATTGTACCGACATAACTAGCTCTGTAACTATTTAGTGTTCAAAGGGCAGAACTGTCCCAACCAGGGACAATTTTAGATATGTCTTTGGGATCCCTGGATACATTTATTTCAAGGCTCTTAGGCTAGGTTCACACTGCTGCAAATTCCTTTGCGAATTTGAGCCGTTGCGATCGGTTAAATTCGCAAGTCATTTAAATAACATTGTTTTACATTAGTGCCGTTCACATCAGTGCGGTGCGAATCTAAGCTGTGTGCATAAAGGGTCCTGTGTGAGTTGCGAATTCAGCTCCATAGACTTCAATGTAAATCGTTCTGGAATCGCATTGATGTTTCACATATGTGCAAATTCCACTACACTACTCTCCACAAAAAACAGGAAGTACACAGGAAGTTAACACCTTTTTTTTTACATTATGATTCCATTGGCTAGAACAGGGTTCTCCAAACATTATAAACAAAGGGCCGGTTTTTTGTCCTTCAGACTCTTGGAGGGCCGGACTTTGGTCAGCGGGAGTGGAAATTTTCCTGATATCATTGTTAGTAAACATCTGGTATTAGGGGGAGAAATAGTGCCCCATTGCTGGTATCATAGAGAGGAATAGTGCTCTATTAGTTGTGTCAGTGGGATAAATGGTGCTCCATTGTTCGTTTCAGATGGCAGAATAGTGTCTCGTATAAGTGGGAGGGATAGTGCCCCAAGGGCCGGCTAAAGGAAAGCAAAGGGCCACATCCGGCCCTCGGGCCACAGTTTGGAGACCACTGGGCTAGAACATCAATCGCCAACTCCTGAAATTCGCAGTATAATCATGGTAAAATCTTAATAAATTCGCACCTCACACAGGACAAAAAAAAATTAACAAATTTGCAGCGCAGCAGTGTGAACCTAGCCTTAAAGAGCAAAACATGAAGATATATAAAAAAATAAATAAAAAAGGATCCATTTGATGAGAGAGCTGAGGAAGCTACAATTGCTGACCTCCTTCAGAAAATGCTAGTTGCTTGGGTGTGTTTTGACCACACCACTTTCAGGGTTTTAAATCAGGAACAAACATACAGCAAGGGGCATAAAAGTGAAGACAGAGCTTTAAATTTGTAGAGTTATTGTAAGTAAAATGACCAGAAAACACTGAAGACAACGACTAAGCTAGGGTGACCAGACATCCCCAGTTTCAGGGGACAGTCCCCTGATTGAGGACACTGTCCCTGGTTTTGTCCCCAGATTGGATTTAATAGGAGGGAGGGGCAATTCAAAGGCAGAAGGCAGTCAGTGCAGAATTAAAATAGAAAAATTAGAATTACACACCCCCGCTCCGCCGTGCCTACTACCATAGGGGGGTGTATTTTTCCCCATTATCTGTGCCCCTTTCTGATGATCATGTGCTGGTCGGAGCGGAGGGAATATTTCTTCAGTTTTGGGCGCATGCCCATTCAGCTTCGCTCGCATGTTTTTCTGTCTTGGCTCAAATCCTGGCCAGCCACCTGCCTATCTCCTTGCCTTCCCTGGCGGAGTGATCTTCCTCCACTCCCCATCCAGTAGTAGCTGGGGCCCAGAGAGTAAGATTTGAGAGGCTGTGAGGCGGGCGGCGACGGGCAGAGAGTCACTGATTGCCGCCATTACTAGTAAAGAAAAAATATGTCCCCGGATTTCATTTTAAAAATCTGGTCACCTTAGACTAAGCACAATGGCCGGACTAGCTAGCTGTAGATCTACAATACCAGCTTCCATTTTATGCTTTAGGCTGGGTTCACACTTGTGTGGTGCGTATTTCAGCTCTTTTTTCTCTGCAGATAGATAAGGGAAGTGTTCAGCAGATTAGCTCAGTTTTTGCTGCGAATTTGGAGACCTGGGAGAAGTTCCGGGTGAGAGGAGAGTGGAGGAGAAGTGTATTGAGCTGAATGAGAGAAATTCCTGAAGAGAAATGAACACATCTGCGAATCAGCTGCGTCCCCATAGAAGATAATGGGACTGAATTCGCACCTGAGCCGCACCGCAAGGCATAAAATCTGCACACGTTTTTTCTGCAATGCGCAGTGCAAATGCATCACACATATGTGAACCAGCCTCATTGAAAACAATGGGCCAGATTCAGATACACTTAATTTTGCGCTGCGTAATCGAAATACTCTACGCTGCCGTATTTTACCAGGCTCTACATCGAATTCTGGTAGATTTTTGCCCGTACGCTACGGCACCGTAGTCTATTTCTCGCCGCGTAATCGAAATACGCGATTAGGGGGCGTGAAGCATTTAAATTAAGCGCGTCCCCGCGGCGATCGAACTGCGCATGCTCCGTTCAGAAATTTCCCGCCGTGCATTGCGCAAAATCACGTCGTTACGTCATTCGTTGTTTGAGTAGCGTCGTTTACGAACATTCCTATTCCCGGACGACTTACGTTAAAAATAATAAAAGACGTCAGAAAACGTAGAAATTCGACGCGGGAACGACGGCCATACTTAACATGGGCTGTCTAATATTAGACCAGCAAAAAGCTGGTATAGTGATACGCAAAAAAAAGATGACTAAAGATGCCGTAAGAGATTGCGATTGAAGATCGTAATTTCTGGGATCGCCGGCAAAAGCTCATTAGCATACCCTGACGCGGAAAACGACGGGAAGTACACCCAGTGGCCGCAATTTTATTGCAGCGTAGATCCGAAGGCGTACGAACACGTAATCCAGTCGAATTGAAGCCCGCAGCCGTCTATTGAGGTTTGAGGTTTCCGACTAGCTAAAAAACGCGCGTAATTTGAAATTACTCCAGTCTAACACCAGTTAGACAGGAGTTACGGCTCTCTGAATCTGGCCCAATGTATTTAGAAATGTTCTGCGTATTAAATGCGGTTTAAGCCGCACTCAATTCGCATAGATGTGAACCCAGCCTTAATAAGAACAATTTTTGTGTTCACACAAACATTATGGAATAACCAACAATAGAAAAAGAAAAAAAAAAAAAAAAAAAAACTACAATCTCACTACATTTACCTAGCAGTAAGAAAAATGTACATTGTTTGCTTAAACTTTTATGCCGCGTACACACGATAATTTTTTGTGATGAAAAAAACGACGTTTTTCAAACTTCATTTTCCAAAACGACGTTGCGTACACGCCATCGTTTTTCTACAAAGCTCTAGCAAAGCGTGGTGACGTACAGCACGTTCGACGGCACTCTTTTCCATTGAAGCTCTGTCTCATAACTTGCTTCTGAGCATGCGCGGGTTTAAAAACGTCGTTTTCAACATCGTTTTGCCCACACACCATCACTTTTTATGACACAAAAAACTACGTTTTGAAAAACGACACAAAAAATTCAAGCATGTTGGAATTTTTTTTTTGGTCGTTTTTTTTTAAGACAAAAAACAACGTTTTGCCCACACACGATCAATTTAAATGACGTTTTAAAAAACTTCGTTTTTTTTTCTTCGCAAATGATCGTGTGTACGCGGCATCACAATCGACATAGCAACAGCAGAAAAAATAAATAAATAAAAAGACACAGACAGACTATCTTTGGGTGTTTAGCCTCTGCTGCCTTTGTGCTTAGGCCGGTGTAGTTTTTCCAACTCTATATGTTCAGTACACAGCAAAGCCAGATTTGCTAATACCTTGGAAGAAATATAACATTTCAAAGATAATGTGTAGCTTTCTAAAAAGCACTCTATGAAATGTTCAGAGCAAGCAACACAAGTTCAGACTCAGCCTGGTCACTGCTGTGCTAAAAGATTCTCACACAGCTACCATCAGGGGAATAAAGCCCTTTTGCTTACACACCATGTCTGGAAAATGTCAGCGTTCCAACTGGCAAAAGAAACATTCCACTTTGCTTACTACACTTTACTAGGAGGAAAAATATAGGAATTTATCTTAAAACATCTAAATCAAAACCAGAAGCGTGCGTCCGTTAGGACTTTCCCTCTTTTTTCGAGGTTGCATCTAAGTTTTTAAAAAGAACAGAATAATGTCGGGCTGCGGGTAAAGAACAATTTGTCCAATTTGATCTGAAATTACTTGAGCTCAGAATTCTCTGATCTTTCTGAGTGATAAGTCAAAATCTGTTATTACCGAAAAAGAGCCAAGAGACAACAGACTTATGTTGGGGCATATGATGGCTGTAGTGGTATAGTAGCCTAACAAGCTATTCACACACCCCATCACAAAAAAAAAAAACACTGCACCAATTCAACTAAAAAGATAGATATTTTTTTTACCTTTTTTATATGTCAATGTAAGCAACATTTTTCAATGCAAGTCATTTTTTTCTATAGATAATTTTTATTACATTTTTTTGCAAAGAAAAAAACAAATTTACCTCCAATTCTGTGTCAGACAAAACGTCATCAGTAATCAGAGGAGGTATCTCTATGGAAAAGAATCTCCTTTCTTGGTAGTAGCAAGGTTTTTTTTTTTTTTTTTTTTAAGATTCCCCCCCTCTATTCCGGCCTGACATATTGAAAACTTGAAATTTCATATTTTCCCCCACTTTCATTCCTGATGACAATAGCCACCAGGACAAGCTGTCAGGAACCATAAACCAGGTGGAGACAGAAAATACAGTTAAAAATCACACCTTTAAAAAAAATAGCAACAAATAACAGTTCAGTAACATAGTCAAAAACTGAAGCCAGAGTTTGGATGACAGAGCGGGTAATCAGACAAGCCAGGCTCAGGAAGCCAGAAGTCAGCGTAGTAAGGAGCAAAAACCAGTACAGGTATCGGAAGAGAAGTCAACCATGCCAAGTCATACACAGGAACACACTGGATATCAGACCACGCAAGGGCACAGAGGAAATGAGCAAAGCTGTTTAAATAGCCAAAAGGGGTTGGCTGTAGGCAGGTAATAGAAACTAGTTGAGTCACTGTGGAAACAATGAGTGGCTGGAAATTAACCAACAGCTGAGCAGCTTCTGTGCACTGAAAGAAAAGAGCTGCTCATAAATAGCAGGTGCTCAGTCCCGACACAAACAAACAGTTGGAAAATCTCCCTAGAGCAGTGGTTTTCAACTCCTTTCCTCAGGACCCGCTAACAGGCCAGATTTGCAAGGTAACCAAAACACATCACAGGTGATCTAATTTGCTGCTCAGCGATTGCAGTATTCTAGTCTGCATCTCCCTAAGGTAATACTTAAAATCTGGCCTGTTAGTGGGTCCTCAGGACAGGAGTTGAGAATCACTGCTCTAGAGGGTATATAGAGAGCAACAAAATCATGAAGGTGGTCCTAACCCCCCTTCCATTCTTTAGCCAATCTATTGTTGGATAAACCGTGTTCTTCAATTTAAAGCTGAAGTTTAGTCTGACAACATTCTCTAAAGCTTTAGTGAGCTACTCTACAGAACCTGTACTGAAGTTTCTCCCACATTGTGTAGTCAGCTGGATCCTGGAGAAATCTTCTGTACAGTAATGGCCTGTCCTCTTCCTGTCTGAGCTTACAGCGCTGCAGGGCTAAATAGCTTAGGTCTTCTGTGAAGCTCCTGTGAAAAAAAGCCCCTCCTTTGGGAAAAGCGCTTTAATATTTTCACTGCTGGTTACACGATCTGTGAATGTAGGTGAGCCTGATGACTCATTGGATTCTCTCCCCACTCACAGATCCTGTTATGGGCAGTATAAGCAATGGAAGAACGTTTCTCAATGGAGGAAGAGAAGGTTGATCTTCATCTGGAACTTTTTCACAGCAGCTTCACAGAAGACAAAATTATTAACCCTGCAGTGCTGGAGGTTCAGAGACAGGAAAGGGGGTGGGGCATTCCTTCAGGTAAGACTTCTCCAGGATTCCGCTGCCTGCACATCCTGGGACATCTATTGGCAAGTTAGCTCACTAAAGTTAGAGATTTTTCAAGCTAAACTTGATCTTGAATGGACTGTAAGTCCATCATTCGGCCCCTGTGTATAGCAGCTGGTTCGTCAGAAGCCGGCTGAGCATGCTGGGAAACCAGCAGCCAACCGACTTCCGATCAGCGTTCTCAGCCAATGGCTGATGCCTCGTACACACGATCGGATATTTGATGGAATCAAATTTGATGGATTTTTTCGTCAGATATCCAATTAAGCTGACTTTCATCAGTCTTGTCTACACACCATCAGTCAAAAATCTGATCATGCCAAAACGCGGTGACGTAAAACACTACGAGTGCTGAAAATAAGTTCAATGCTTCCGAGCATGCGTCTACTTGATTCTGAGCATGCATGGATTTTTTACAGATGGACTTCCACACAGACGATCGTTTTTTTCTATAGTTTTATCCATGGGAAAAATTTAAACGTGTTCTATTTTTTTTCACCGATAAAAAACAAACAGATGGGGCCTACACACAATCGGTTTGTCCAATGAAAACAGTCCATCGGTCTGTTTTCATCAGACAAACCAATCGTGTGTACAGGGCTTTAGAGCGCTGACTGGAGTGTTTTGACGAGGGGGCCATCCCCCTGTCAGAACACAATAGAACAGCAGGGAAGATCGCTGTACCAACATCTAATTGCTAGTACAGCAGCTCCAACCTAAGCCGTTAGCTTTTTTGGACCACTTTGGAAAGTCAGTTCCTTAATTGTTTTCCTGCAGCCTGCCAGAATGACCTCTGTTATATGGTTGCTGAGTGCGCTTAACACCGTGGGTGAACCATATACAATCTTCATATAGAAAATACATTTTTTATCAAAATTGTTTAGGTTTATTTAGGGATTCAGAAATATTAGATCCTCAAAAGAATAGGAGAGATGGAGATAGGTGAATGTATTGTGTAGTACAATAATTCATCAATGACAGTCAGTGAAGTGGCTACAGACATTTCCTGCCCTGAAAAGTTCAGCTACTGGATATATACCCACCAGTGAATATTTGCTATTTGTGAATGAAGGCAGTATAGGTAAACGTTCAGAAGTGGAAGACCAGGAATGAAGCTAGCTGAATTTGTGGACATTCAGCAATTTTGGAAGAAAAATCCATCTTGTTCCAAGCCTGAAATAAATGGTTTCTCAATTTCACATTTATTTGTCCATCTCTATTTGACCCATGCCAAGCCAAGAGTGGAGGCATGACTTGCTGAATGGCTTCTAAGATCAGAAACAGGTGGCATCACTCCAAAAGTACATTCGGTCCTTAAGGAGCTGCCTTTCCTAAAGTAAAAGTCTAGCAAATTTTAGTTTTAGCTGTTGATAGCATAGGGAAGGATTAAAATGTATTTCATGTGTTTATTGCGGTTTATGTCCCATTGGGAAGATTTTCAGTTGCTTCCTGTCCCAAGTGGCAGCAGTTGCTAAGGTAGAAAGTAAATGATAATCTTCAACAAAAACACAGACAGCAAGGGTAGCAAGAGCTCTAATCCTTACTTTATGTTTCAATTGTTTTAATTAGTGTTACAATGGGGTTTGGAATACAGTACATTGCATTACTGAACATTAGAGCTGCAAGATAAATCATTAAAAAAAAAAAAATCAATCACAATCTCGATTCAACCCCCCTCGCAATCTAAATCCAGCATTTCTACGATTCATTCATGTAATAAGAGCAGAGCCGTTCTCTGCTCACAGTTGTAAAAAACAAAACAAACAGCCACCATCCTTCAAATGCTTATCGAGTGATGTCCTTTATGTGAACTCTTGTATGGTGATAAAAGAAAAGGAAGAAGACCTTCGCCCACTGAAGAATGGAGGCTTACCGAATCAAATGGACTCTACAAGCTGTATAGACTTGAGAGTCATATAAGCTTTGGAACATCCAGCATGGATTGAGGCCTCATGGAACTGCAGGTGACAGAGATAACATCTACGCCGTAATCCGGGAGGGAAACTTCTGCTGTCCAGGGCTTGATGCTCCGTAGGTATATATTAAAAACGTTGTGAAGGAAAAGAAGGAGCAATAGTGTGATATCGTCACGGTAAATAAAAAATTTTTTTTTTTTTAATAAGTATTGCACTTACATAAATCAGGATAAAAAAAGCGCGCTTGTAGTCATAGTGTGGCGACGGTGGAGTCTTCCCTGACGCGTTTCGTGTACAAACACGTTGTCAAAGTGCCTTTGACAACGTGTTTGTACACGAAACGCGTCAGGGAAGACTCCACCGTCGCCACACTATGACTACAAGCGCGCTTTTTTTATCCTGATTTATGTAAGTGCAATACTTATTAAAAAAAAAAAAATTTTATTTACCGTGACGATATCACACTATTGCTCCTTTTCCTTCACAACGTTTTTAATATATACCTACGGAGCATCAAGCCCTGGACAGCAGAAGTTTCCCTCCCGGATTACGGCGTAGATGTTATCTCTGTCACCTGCAGTTCCATGAGGCCTCAATCCATGCTGGATGTTCCAAAGCTTATATGACTCTCAAGTCTATACAGCTTGTAGAGTCCATTTGATTCGGTAAGCCTCCATTCTTCAGTGGGCGAAGGTCTTCTTCCTTTTCTTATATCACCATACAAGAGTTCACATAAAGGACATCACTCGTTTGCATTGAGCACCTTTTAGTCCTTGTATTTGGACATTTATTGCATCTTCTTTGTTTAGACACTTTTTCTCACATTTGGGGTCATTCAATTCCGTTATTGGACATTTATTGTATTGTGTATGGTTGGATATTTCTTCATATTTTTGCTGTATGATCACACCCACCAATTACACATACCTATATATCATATGGATACATTATATTTATCTATATACATTCATATTTAGCGCTACACAATTTTCCATCCACGTTATCTTTTGCTTATAGCTTTCTATTAGCTGTGTTTAGCTGCTCACTTCACTCTACCCAAGGCAGCGCGATATTTACCCAATCCATCTATTTCTTCAAATGCTTATCAACATTGCTAAGCGCTGGGCGATAAAAGGAAATATTGTAAAATGTGGTTCTTATAGATCAAAAGGGATGAACTTCCGTCTGCAAATGAGGTCAGTTTAACCACTTAAAGACTAAACCTTTTTCTGACACTTGTTGCTTACGAGTTAAAAATCTGTATTTTCTGCTAGAAAATGTATGACCTCCAAACAATATTATTTTTTTTAAGCAGAGACCCTAGAGAATAAAATGGTGGTTGTTGTAATATTTTATGTCACACTGTATTTGCGCAGCAAGCAGCCTTTCAGCTGATTTTTTTGGGGGAAAAATACACTTCAATTAATAGAAAAACAAAACAGTAAAGTTAGCCCTATTTTTTTGAATAATGTGAAAGATGTTACGCCGAGAATCATGAGGGAATCATCTTTATTCTAAGCAAAAAAAAAATCATGATTCTCATTTTCTCCAGTTGTGCAGCTCTACTGAACATACAGCATTATTGTCAATAGCAAAAACCGAGGCAAGTGGGCTCTGAAATATGGGTCCCAAATCTTAGTCCCAAAGACAAACTGTCAATGATTAGGTAACAACTAAAAAAATATGCTCTAAACTTTACTGTAAAACAGAAACCAGCAGCTAGGGCCCTATGTACTTCATTGAGAATGCATTGTTCTCTATACAGTAATGTATTACTAGTGGTAAACAAACAAGTAACCATAAGTCAGGAAGGGAGTCTTGACAACAATATACAACTTGCAGTAAAAGTAAAAGAATAGTGTGGAAAGCAGAAATGGATAAAAGAAGAAAATAATAGAGGGTCAACAGTACATCTATCCAGGGATCCGACGTTTGCTCACCCGTGAGACACCCCTAGGTACCGTGCACCTGTAAAAAAAAAAGCCAGGGGGTCCAAATTTTTTCAAATGGGGTTTGTTCATCTCGTAAGACACGTACAATCTTTTTGTAGGGCATGAGCCGGATGAGCTTGCATTTCATCAAAGCCGAGTCAATCATTGGACTTTTCCTGGCTGTTGCAATTTTAAAATCTAAAAACAAAGTGGATCAAAGTATGTGTGTGTCTCAGGATATTTTCTACTGGAGAGTTTAACCACTTAAGGACCGAGGGTTTTTTTCAGATTTCGTGTTTACGAGACTTAAACAGTTTTTTTTTTGGTAGAAAATTACTTAAAGCCCCCAAACATTATATATTTTTTTTCTAACACCCTATAGAATAAAATGGCAGTCATTGCAATACTTTTTGTCACACCGTATTTGCTCAGTGGTCTTACAAGCGCACTTTTTTTTGGAAAAAAAATTTTAATTAAAAAATAAGACAACAATAAATTTGGCCCAATTTTTTAATATATTGTGAAAGATAATGTTACGCCGAGTAAAATGATACCCAAAATGTCACGCTTAAAAATTGCGCCCTCTCGTGGCATGGCGTCAAACTTTTACCCTTAAAAATCTCGATAGGCGACGTTTAAAAAATTCTATAGGTTGCATTTTTTGAGTTACAGAAGAGGTCTAGTGTTAGAATTATTGCTCTCGCTCTAACAATCGCGGGGATACCTCACTTGTGTGGTTTGAACACCGTTTTCATATGCGGGCGCTACTCGCGTATGCATTCGCTTCTGGGCGCTTTAAAAAAACCTTAGTTACACTTACCGGTAACGGTATTTCTATGAGTCTTTCAGGACAGCACTTGGAGAGAGCGCAGCTCCACCCACTTCCCAGGAAACACTGCAGTCACTGCTATAACTTCCGCCCACCTCCACCATGGCCTCAGTTGTACACGAGCACCTCCGGCCATACTGAAATGAGATAAGCAGAACATAGCAACCAAAACATGTTAGTACAACACACACACATATACATATACATATATATATATATATATATATATATATATATATATATATATATATATATATATACATATATATATATATATATATATATATATATATATATATATATATATACATACATATATCCACCAGAAGAGGGTGGGTTATCGGTGCTGTCCTGAAAGACTCATAGAAATACCGTTAGCGGTAAGTGTAACTAAGGTTTTCTCACTTTGTCTTTCAGGACAGCACTTGGAGATGATAACCGAGTACTTACTCTAGGGTGGGACCACCGCTTGCAGGACCTTCCTGCCAAAAGACTGCTCCGCCGCTGAGAGCAGATCCATCCTGTAGTGGCGAGTAAAAGTGGAAAAACTCGTCCACGTAGCTGCCTTGCAGATAAGCTCTGGTGAAGCTCCAGCCCGTTCTGCCCAAGAAGTTGCCACTGCCCTTGTAGAATGTGCCACCACCCCTGGGGGAGGTTCTATAGCCCTAGCCTTATAGGCCTCGTGGATAGCCATACGGAGCCATCTGGCTAGTGTACTTTTGGAAGCACCGTACCCCCTACGTGCACCCGAGAACAACACAAACAGAGAATTGGATTTTCTAATTTCCCTGGTGACTTCCAGGTAGTGCATAATGCACCTTCTGACATCTAAGGTATGAAACTCTTCTTCCCTTGAACCGGAAGGAGCCGGACAAAATGTAGGTAACACTATTTCTTGTGTCCTATGGAAGGCCGATACCACCTTAGGAAGGAACCCAGGATCTGTCCTCAACACGACTATCTGGGAAGATGGTCAAGAAGGGTTCCACAATAGAAAGAGCCTGTAGCTCACTAATTCTCCTAGCCGAGGTGACGGCTACTAAAAGAACCGCTTTCAGGGTCCAAAATTTTAAAGATGCTCCTAACAGTGGTTCGAAAGGTCTTTTTGTCAGACCCCCCAAAACCACCGATAAGTCCCACTTGGGAAAAAATGTAAAGGGGGAAGGCCTAGCCCTGGCCAATGCTTTAAAAAATCTGATGACATAGGGATCTAGAGATAACCGTCTCTCTAGAAATACTGATAGCGCAGCAACCTGCGCTTTCAGGGTGCTGGCTGCCAGACCCTTGTCCATCCCGTCCTGTAAAAACTCCAGGACCGAAAAATTACTCATAGGGGAACAATTCTTTGAACTGCACCAGAAATTAAAGACCCTCCAGGTCTTGAAATAAATCGCCCTGGTAACTTCCTTTCTGCTACTAAGTAGCGTATCCACTAACCGTTTATATAAACCCTTCCTACTCAGGATTAACTCTTCAGTAACCAGGCCGCCAGGTTGAGCCGATCCACGTTGGAATGGAGCAGAGGACCCTGGTATAATAAGTCCTTTCTGGCTGGAAGTAGCTGATGGGGTTCTATTGCCAGCTTCAGCAGAGTTGAAAACCAAGGCCTTTTGGGCCCGTATGGGGCTATCAGGATAAGAGTCGTCTTTTCTACCTGAAGTTTCCGCAGAACTAACGGAACCATTTGTACTGGGGGGAAAGCATAACACAAATGGAAGGGCCAATGCTGAACTAACGCATCTAGACCCTCCGCTTGATCCAGTCTGTCGAGGGAAAAGAAAACCGGAACCTTGGCGTTGGCTTGGGACGCGAACAGGTCTATCTGAGGGGTTCCCCACCTGTCTGCTATTTCCTGGAACACCTCTGAATTCAGACTCCACTCGGATTCTAGAACCCTCCTCCTGCTTAGGAAGTCTGCCAGGTGGTTTAAACTGCCCTTTAGGTGAACTGCAGACAGAGATGCCAAGTTTGTCTCTGCCCAGTAAAGCATGTGTAGGGCCAGGTTCAGGAGAACCCTGCTCCTCGTGCCCCCCTGCCTTGAGACGTAAGCTACCGCTGTAGCATTGTCCGACAGTATCTGGACATGCTGACCCTGTATCGTCTCCTGGAAGGCCCAAAGCCCTAGGCAAACGGCTTTGAGTTCCCTCCAATTGGAGGATCTCTTGGACTCTTCCCTGGACCAGGACCCCTGAGCCAACTGACCCCTGAGGTGAGCACCCCATCCCCAGGAGCTGGCATCCGTAGTTAGGACCATTGTAGCGGGGGAAGGACCACACTAGACCCTGACTCAAATTTGCGTGAGCCCTCCACCACCAAAGTTTACTTTTTACTGAGGTTGGAACCCTGATCTCCTTTTCTAGGGGTTCTCCATGCGTCCAATTCTGTAGAATCGCCTGCTGGAGACTCCTTGAATGCAGACGGGCCCACTGAACCGCAGGAATGGAGGATGTGAGAAGTCCCAGGGTGGACATAGCTGCACAAACTGACACTGACAGATTCGTCTGCACTGCCTTCACTGCTGCCTGAACCTTGATTATTTTCTCCTCTGGTAGAAATAACCTCTCCTGGATGGAGTCTATGGTGTACCCCAAAAAGACTATGACCTGAGAGGGGACTAGATTTGACTTCTCTCTGTTCATAATCCAACCTAGACCCTCCAAATGGGCCTGGGTCCTCCATAGGTCTTTGAGAAGCTGATCTTCCGCCTTAGAGGTGCCAAGGCCTCCGCCACCACCTTCGAAAAGATCCTCGGAGAGGAGGAGAGACCGAACGGCAGGGCCCTGAACTGAAAGTGTTTGATCTCGCTTCCTGTCCTGATTGCTAGACGCAGGAAACGCTGAGAAGAGGCTCTTATCGGGATGTGAAGATAAGCATCCCTTAGGTCTATCGAAGCCAGAAAGCAACCTGCAGGAAGGAGCCTTCTGACCGAGTAGATGGTATACATCCGGAACCTCTTGTACTTGATTGACCGATTCAGGAATTTCAAGTTCAGAATCAAACGAAATTTTCCTGCCGGCTTTTTTACTAGAAACACATGGGAGTAGCAACCCGCCCCCTGTTCTTGTTGGGGTACCGGGGTGATCACCCTCTGCTGGAGAAATTCCTCTAACAGCGACAACATTGCCCTGGATTTCTCCTGATCCTTGTGCAGCTGAGTCGCGTAGAAACGCGAAGGTGGTTTCTCTGAGAACTCCAGCGCGTAGCCCTCTGCAATAACCTTGAGGATGTATGCACTGGAAGTCGTCTCTGCCCACTGTGGAAGGAACGACTGAAGACGTCCTCTCACAGCCTGGCGACCGTCACTGGGGTTTAGGGGGCTGGCTAGGGGAGCGAAACACCCCGGGTCTCCCTCTACCCCTCTGAGGCCGCCAGGACCTTCCACCCTGACCTTTTTGTGCCTCTTTAGGATCTTGGGGCTGGAAAAAAGGACGAAAATTTTTCCTGGTCCGCGGTACTACCTTCTTTAAGGGGAAGGCTTTTTTCCTATCCGCCGTCCTATCCAGAACAGTGTCCAGACCGGCGCCAAATACCAGATCTCCATCGAAGGGCAGGCCACATAAATTAGCCTTCGAAGCCGTGTCCCCAGTCCAGGTTTTGACCCAGAGAGCCCTCCTGGCCGAATTCACTAGGGCCGATATTCTCACTGACTCGGCTGAGGCATCCGCCATATAGCCTACTGCCTTCAGAAGAATCGGGAAGGACTCTAGCAACTCTCTGCATGAGGTCCCAGACCCAATGTGACCCTTCAGCTGTTCCAACCAATGCTCAAGGTTCCTGGCCACTACTGTGGATGCCATAGCTGGTTTGAGGTTGGCCAGAGAGGCATCCCAAGCCTTCTTTAAGAGCGCCTCTGCTCTTTTATCTAGGGGATCTTTTAAGGTGCCCGTATCCTCAAAGGCCAAGTCTGTATTTCGGGATACCTTTGAGAACGCAGCATCCAGCTTAGGTTTCTTATTCCATACCTGCGCTGGATCCTCATCAAAAGGAAATCTCCTCTTGAGTGATCGGGAAAAGAAAGGAGCCCTCTCTGGGTCTTTCCACTCCCTTTTGACCGCATCTTCTAAGGACAACTTGTAACGTGAAGAAGAAGATTCTCCTGTATCTTCTTCTTCCGCCTCTGACCCTGAGACTAGGCTGCTAGGCTCTTCCTCCTCGGACTCACTACCTGCCCCTCTATAATCCAAGGGTGCACTAGTGGAGGCCTTAGCTGCTGACACTGACGCCGCCCCTCTGTCCAAGTAGGAGCGAAACGACTGAAAAGGTCTCTTCTAGCTCTTTCCTAAAAGAAGAGAGCATCTCTTTGGGTTGTTCGGAGGCTGCACTAGTAGAGGCTTCCCCTTTGACTATGTCCGCGATGCATGCCTTGCATAACGGCTTAGTCCAAGACCCTTTAAGGGTTGTTTTGCAGGTAGCACACCGTTTCTTAGGAGGGGGCACTGCAATTTTTAGCTTCTCTTTAGCTTTCTGAAAAACACAAAAGACAACAACCCCATGTTTAACTTTTTGTGTCTCAGACCCAAACCACCACCACCACAAAACAGCTAGTGAACAAAAAACACACCAGGTCCCATCACCGCTGTACCAAACAAACAACACTTTCCCAGGGACGTGACTAGGGTGAGTGAGGCAGGCTCCTCTCCCCAAAGGGGCAGTAGGAGGGACATAACAAGGAACCAGGTAGACTTAAACCGCTGTTTTCCTACCCGGGCCGGGCTGGTGCATGTGGCTCCTGCTCCCGCCACCTCCGCCGCGTCTTCTGGCTCCATTTTCCCAGAATGCGGCGATCGTTTGTGCGCCTCCTTTTGAAAGTCCCGGTTAACCCCACCGCTGTGGGAACTGGAAATTTGCACCGCCGAGGCTGCCCCTCCCTTCTGCGTTCCAGCGGCCGGAACAGGAAGCCGCCACGCGCCGCCGGAAGTCCCGCCTCCACTGGAACTGACGTCGCCCGCCCTCTGTACTGGGACATCGCAGACCCCAGGAGACCGGCATCTAACCGCCTCCTAACCTGGCCTGCAATGCCCAGCCTATTGGCGCGGAACCCCCGGCAGCCTTTACCCTCGCCGGGCTCGAGAAGAGGGGAGCACCGAAACGTCCCCCACGCGTCAGGGGGGAGGTTGGGTCTGCCTCCTAAAGAAAAACAACCAATCGCAGGTATGCCTTTAATCCGTCTCCCCCTGGAGAGAGTCCAGCATCCTCCTGGTTCCCTGCAGCGCTTCCACCATGGCCGGAGGAAACACTACAACTGAGGCCATGGTGGAGGTGGGCGGAAGTTATAGCAGTGACTGCAGTGTTTCCTGGGAAGTGGGTGGAGCTGCGCTCTCTCCAAGTGCTGTCCTGAAAGACGAAGTGAGAAAAAAAATGTTTTTGGTTTTCGCATTTTTATTCATTTTATAATTTTTTATACTGAAATAAAAAAAATTATCACTTTTATTCCTATTACAAGGAATGTAAACATCCCTTGTAATAGAAAAAAGCATGACAGGTCCTCTTAAATATGAGATCTGGGGTCAAAAAGACCTCAGATCTCATACAGCCTCATACAGCCTGTAAGACCTTTCTCCCAAACGCCTGGTCGTCCGCCATCATTAGATCTAATCTATAATGGCGGGCAAAGGTAGACAAATTTGACCAGGTGGCTGCCCTGCAGATCTGTTCGGGGGTGGCACCAGCTTTCTCGGCCCAACTTACCGCTGCTGCTCTAGTAGAGTGAGCCCGTAGATTTTTTGGACATTCTTGTCCTGAGCAAGAATATGCGTTCGTGATAGCCATGCTGAGCCATCTGGCAATGGTTCTTTTTGATGCTTGCTTCCCCTTCTTATCTCCGGAGAACAAAATAAACAAGGCGTCCGCCTTTCTACATTTTTTGTAACTTCTAAGTAACTCAAAACTGCCCTTTTAACATCTAGGGTATGGAATTCCTCTTCCTTTTTCCCTTTTGGATTGGAACAAAACGTGGGAAGTACTATTTCTTGAGACCGGTTTTTGATTGAAGCAACCTTTGGCAAAAAACCTGGGTCAGGTTTTAAGACAATTCTGTCTGAAAAAATTAAACAAAAAGGTTCCCTGATAGACAGGGCTTGTAACTCGCTGATTCTCTGGGCTGTTGTGACAGCCACCAAAAAAACTGTTTTTAGCGTCAATAATTTTAAGGATGCTGAACTCAGAGGTTCGAAAGGTTCCCTAGTCAGGGCCTGTAATACGACTGGCAAGTCCCATGATAGACAATCTTTCACTACGATTGGCCTAGAACGACTGAGGGCTTTGAAGAATCTTTTAACTAATGAATGTGAGGACACTGCCCTTTCCAAAAAAACTCCCAGAGCCGCTACTAGGACCTTTAGTGTACTGACCGCTAGTCCCTTATCGGCTCCGTCCTGCAAAAATTCAAGGACGGAGGACGTCTGCCTTACCGACCTGCCAGATGATGTACACCAAGTATTGAAAACTTTCCAGATTTTTAAATATATAGATCTAGTTACCTGCTTCCTGCTGGACAGGAGTGTTGCTACCAATCTGGCCGAGAAACCTTTCCTTTTCAGGAGCTGTTCCTCAGAATCCAAGCTGTAAGGTTTAGCTTTCCTAAGTCTTGGTGAAGCAGAGGACCCTGTAAGAGCAGGTCTTGTCTTAGTGGCAGATGCCAATAAGGTTTTGTCTGCATCTGCAGTAGGGCCGAAAACCACGGTCTCTTGGGCCAAAACGGAGTGACAAGAATTACCGTTGTACCTTCCCTCCGAATCTTTGATATCACCTGAGGGATGAGTTGAAAAGGGGGGGAATGCATAACAGAGGTGAAAATCCCACACCTGTGCTAAGGCGTCCACCCCCAGTGCTGCTTTGTCCCTGGCTAGAGAAAAAAACCTGGGGGTCTGTGTATTTTCTTTGTTTGCAAAGAGATCTATTTCTGGTTGCCCCCACTTCTTTGCTAAGAGAGCAAAGACTTCTGGGTTCAACTGCCATTCCGCTTCCTGAACTAAGTTCCTGCTGAGAAAGTCTGCAGTTCTGTTCAAGGTCCCCTTTAGGTGGACCGCTGATAAGGATCAAGTATGAGACACTGCCCAGCTTAGAATGTTTCTGGCTAGAGCCTGAAGTCCTCTGCTTCGGGTGCCCCCCTGTCTGTTTATGTAAGCCACTACTGTGGCATTGTCCGACAGGATCTGCGCATGCTGTCGCTGCACCTCTACTATGAAGCTCGGTAGAGCCAACTCTACTGCCTTCAATTCCCGCCAATTTGAGGATCTCCGTGCCTCCTCTGCGGACCATGACCCCTGAGTCCAATGACCGTTTATATGGGCGCCCCATCCCCAGGAGCTGGCATCGGTCGTTATCCTTACCTGGGTTGGGAAGGACCACAACAGACCCTCTGATAATCTCCCCTGACCTTTCCACCACCAAAGACTTCTCTTGACATTGGTGGGAATTTTCACCAGTAGGTCCAGGGACCTCTGATCGCGGTCCCAGACCTTTAACAAGAATTCTTGTAGAGGTCTGAAATGGAACTTTGCCCACTGAACTGCGGGTATTGACGAAGTTAGAGTTCACAGCACTGACATAATCTTCCTGACTGAGATCTGCTGACTGCACTGTAAGGTTGACACAGCTTCTATTACCCTCTTTTGTTTTTCTTCTGGGAGAAAATTTCTTTGTCCCACTGGAATCGATCAGAAACCCCAGAAAGCAAACTTGTTGCGAGGGGACCAAGCTCGATTTCTGGAGATTTAGAATCCACCCTATGGACTCCAAGTGAGACCGGGCCCTGACTAGATTTCTCAAAAGATCTTCTCTGGTCTGGGCAAAGAACAGAAGGTCGTCTAGGTAAGGGACCACTGAGATCCCCTCTAGACGCAGCGGAGCTAGTGCCTCTGCCATAACCTTTGTAAACACCCTTGGGGATGATGATAGGCCAAAGGGGAGAGCTCTGAACTGCAGGTGTGTCAATTTTTTCCCCTCTCTCAAAGCTAGTCTCAAGAACCTTTGGGAGCTGTCTGCCATGGGAATGTGCAAGTAAGCATCTTGCAGGTCTATTGTTGCCATGAAGCAACCCTGACTTAGTAGATTTTTTACCGAAAAAATGGAATCCATCCGGAACTTCCTGTATTCTACCGACTGATTCAGCTCCTTTAGATTCAGGATGAGTCAAAATTTTCCCGAAGGTTTCCTGACCAGGAAAACATGAGAATAGAACCCCTGAAAACATTCCTTGGGTGGAACCGGCACCACTACTCTCTGAGAAATCAGCTCCTGAATCAGGGACTTCATAGCGAGAGCCTTGGCGGGATCCTTTGGAACATTTGTTGCCAGAAATCTTCTCGGGGGTTCTTCCCTGAACTCTATTGCATAACCCCTCAAGAGTAAGTTTAGAATAAATTGGTTTGAGGTGCTGTCCCTCCACTGGGGAACGAACCTCTGGAGTCTTCCCCCTACCTGTAGCTGCAAGTCATTGGGGTTTTTTGGGAGCTGAAGGAGGACGGAAGAGTACTCCACCCCTACCTTTACCCCTTTGTGTCGGCCACTGCTTCCTTTGGTTTTGTACTTTTCTCTTGCCCTTGCAGACGAAAAAAAACGCTTGCGGGTAGGTACAGGCTTTTTCTTTTCTGGAAAAGATTTCTTTTTGTCCGCTGTCCGGTCAAGGATAGACTCCAACTCCGAACCGAACAATAAATCTCCAGAAAAGGGTAGGCCAATTAACCTATTTTTTGAGGCCGCATCCCCTGGCCAAGTCTTAAGCCAGAGAGCCCTCCTGGCGGAGTTTGTCAGAGTCGCTGACCTCGCTGACATCCGGACAGACTCCGCTGAGGCGTCAGCGATGTAAGACACAGCACCCGAAAGGGTACCAAAGGAGTCTAAAATCTCCTGCTTCGGGGAATCTGCTAAAATGTGTGATTTTAACTGGCCTATCCAGTGTTCCAGGTTTCTGGCAACACAGGTTGTTGCCATAGCTGGCTTAAGGTTGTTCATCACGGACTGCCAAGACCTTTTTAATAGCAGATCCATTCTCTTGTCCATGGGCTCTCTTAACGTGCCCATGTCCTCAAAGGCTAGATCAGAAGATTTCGAAACCTGTGAGAACGCCGCATCCAATTTTGGGACTTTATTCCAAATGGCATCCGGACTTTCCTCGAAAGGGAACCTCCTCTTGTGTGCCCCTGAAAAAAATGGCTTCTTCTCTGGGTCCAACCATTCCTTCTTAATCATATCCGTGATTAAGGAATGTACTGGAAACACCCTGCCTTTGGTATCCCCTAAACCTGCATACATCCGGTCATGTAGGGAAAGTTCCTTTTTCTCCTCTTCTATCCCCAAAGTCGCATGGATCACCTTAACAAGGCCTGCGACCTCCTCCAGTGACAATTTATATTTTGAAGTCGACTCTGCTTCATCTTCTTCCTCAGAGTCTGAATCTACCGGTACTGACTCCTGAGAAAGATTTTGGGATGAATAAAGCCTGAGCCTCGCTCAGTGAAGAGTTCTGCGACCCTCCCGGCTCTTCCATGGAACTTGTTTGTTCCCCTAGGTTAGACCTAAAAGCCTGCAAGGTGGTACAGAGTTCCTCCTTAATAGTGGATATCAACTCTCCACATAAGGAAGGGGACTCCTTAAGTACGTTGCTTGTACAGTCTGCACAAAGTGATTTTTTCCAAGCATCGCTGAGCTTCTCCTTGCAAACAGGGCATCTTCTCTTTGGAATCTGAGCAGAGCCTTTCCCCTGTACAGACAGATAACAAGCAAGAAAACGCACGCTTAGGACGTAGTATTCAGTAAAAAAATTCTGACACCCAGGTGCACTTTAGGAAACAGCCAAAACTCCCTGTGCCCTACAAGCCAAACACCATCACACCGTAAATTCCTATTACTAGGCAGAAAGGAAAACAATCCCACAATGACCAGAAACTAGGAGGTGGAGGGTGGGGGAAGAGGGGGAGATGGGTGAAGTAACCCCCATAGGAGAAAAGCTAGAAGGTAACACAGGCACTCCCTTACCTTAGCCTTGCTGGTGCCTTGGCTTGTCCCCTTGTCTGCAATATCTCCTCCATAGGAGCGTTTGCAGCAGCGTGCTTGCTAGGACACGGTTCCAGGATTCAAAAACACTGCCGCACTGACCCGGAACCGGAAGTCCTTCTGAAGGCACCAGGTGACCTTGCCTTCTTCCTCTGCGCATGCGCCAAAAAAAGACGCGCGCCGACCCGGAAGCGTGGCCTCTCCCTGTATCCAGGGCGCATCTGAGGCCCTCCCCAGACGCCAGGCAGACCTGAAAGATCATGGCTCCCACCGGAGGTGTTCCTCCAGCTGGAGGAAACACAAAAAACTGACGAGTGGAAGGGGAGGCCTCCCTTTAAAGACCGTATGGTGGAGGTGTTTCCTGTGGAGGGAGGAGCCATGATCTCTCAGGTGGCTGTCCTGAAAGCCGTTTTGGGGAAAAAATGTTTCTTTAAGAGGCTGGGCGGGACTGACGTTTTGACGTCACTTCCGCCCAGCAGAGCTATGGGGACGGGTGGGAGAAATTTTTTCCTCACTCACATCCCCAGTCAGCTGCCGAACGGACCTGATCGCCTCCGCCGCTACCGACGGCAACGGTAAGCGGCAGAGGGCACGGGACAGCGGTGGGAGCCCTCTCCCGCCACCGATAACGGCGATCTCGCGGCGGATCCGCCGCGGAGACCGCTGTTATCGTAGACAGGCCCGCCCACTAAAGAGATGGATATCTCGGTTGTGGCAGCAGCTGCTGCCTATACCAAGATATCCATCTTTAAAAATAGGACGTATATATACAGTGAGTGGGCGTTAAACGGTTAATAGTGTAGTCTGGGCATCTTTGGTAATATTACCATGGTGACATTTGAGTGAGCACATAAGGGAGTGGACCCGTATCCAAATGCGACAGATCTTACAACAGGTCCACTACATCTGGAGGGCTGTTTCCACATGGCCACAACCCTGAAAGCAGGACGGAGGGCCTAGGTACATTTTGGAAAGGTGCTCTGGCACCAAGTACTACCTAGCATATATTTTGTACCCTGCTTTTTGCACAAAAAAAGTTCTCATTGCTGTCTCTGTTGCAAACATTTTTCTAATTTCTGTCCCAAGTGGCATTAGTTACCAGAATTGAAAGTGAGAGGATCATTTCTTAACAAAAGAGAGAAAAGGGTTTTAATTCTTCTTCACTCTCTGGTCAAAATGTATGTCTAGACCTGTTTTTAAGACTTGCTGAAGCACTTCCTGTAGGTTTCCCTCTCCCGCTGTCCCATTTAATCGCTTCTGTCCAAACACTTCCGAACATATTTCTGTATTAGTCCTTGGGCAATACTGTAGTTGCTGTTGAGCATGGATACAGGTACACCTCGTAACCAGCAGGTGGTCTCAGCATATGCCTCATATGCCTGCTTTAGTTCTACATTTCCAGTTATCCATCATCAAAACTATCCCCACAATTTATTCAAGCTAAAATTAGTCATTGATCACAGAGCTCAGATCACAGTCAGACTTTAGGATATTTTCTTTTCTTTATTCATGGATTTTCAAAATGTTGTACAAAACAGTGCAGAAGTTAAAGATCTGCAGAATCAAAAATAAGTTACAGCATTAATGTAAAAAAAAGTATGTACAGTGCCTTGCAAAAGTATTCGGCCCCCTTGAACTTTGCGACCTTTTGCCACATTTCAGACTTCAAACAAAGATATAAAACTGTAATTTATTTTGAAGAATCAACAACAACAAGTGGGACACAATCATGAAGTGGAACGAAATTTATTGGATATTTCAAACTTTTTTTAACAAATAAAAAACTGAAAAATTGGGCATGCTATTTTATTGGTCCACTTACCGTGTAATCCTTAATTTTCATTTATTTCCCCCGCGGTGGATGGCGCCGCTATAGCCCATCACAGCTTCCGAAAATAGCCGATTTAGGACTCAGGTATTTCCGGCGCAATACGGCGCCTGCGCACAGACCTAGGAGCTGACTGCGCAGGCGCCGTATTTCTCCGAGTCCTATTTCGGCTTTTTTCGGAGGGCGTGATACGCCATAGCTGTAGGACTCGGAGAAATACGGCGCCTGCGCAGTCAGCTCCTAGGTCTGTGCGCAGGCGCCGTATAGCGCCGGAAATACCCGAGTCCTAAATCGGCTATTTTTCAGAAGCCGTGACGGCCTATAATGGCGCCATCCATCGTGAGGGAAATAAATGAAAATTAAGGATTACACAGTAAGTGGACCAATTAAAAAAAAAAAAGCAGCATACTGGCGCTGACGCCAGTATGCTGGATCACATGGGACATAGTATATTTAGGGTGAACCACCTCTTTAATACTTTGTAGCGCCACCTTTTGCTGCGATTACAGCTGTAAGTCGCTTGGGGTATGTCTCTATCAGTTTTGCACATCGAGAGACTAAAATTTTTGAGCTGTGTTGCTTTTACGCCAAACATAACATTTTGCATTGTTGCCAAAAAGTTTGATTTTGGTTTCATCTGACCAGAGCACCTTCTTCCACATGTTTGGTGTCTCCCAGGTGGCTTGTGGCAAACTTTAAACAACCCTTTTTGGATATCTTTAAGAAATGGCTTTCTTCTTGTCACTCTTCCATAAAGGCCAGATTTGTGCAGTATATGACTGATTGTTGTCCTATGGACAGAGTCTCCCACCTCAGCTGTAGATCTCTGCAGTTCATCCAGAGTGATCATTGGCCTCTTGGCTGCATCTCTGATCAGTCTTCTCCTTGTATGAGCTGAAAGTTTAAAGGGACGGCCAGGTCTTTGTAGATTTGCAGTGGTCTGATACTCCTTCCATTTCAATATCATCGCTTGCACAGTGCTCCTTGGGATGTTTAAAGCTTGGGAAATCTTTTTGTATCCAAATCCGACTTTAAACTTCTCCACAACAGTATCTCGGACCTGCCTGGTGTGTTCCTTGTTCTTCATGATGCTCTCTGCGCTTTAAACGGACCTCTGAGACTATCACAGTGCAGGTGCAATTATATGGAGACTTGATTACACACAGGTGGATTCTATTTATCATCATTAGTCATTTAGGTCAACATTGGATCATTCAGAGATCCTCACTGAACTTCTGGAGAGAGTTTGCTGCACTGAAAGTAAAGGGGCTGAATAATTTTGCACGCCCAATTTTTCCGTTTTTTATTTGTTAAAAAAGTTAGAAATATCTAATAAATTTCATTCCACTTTATGATTGTGTCCCACTTGTTGTTGATTCTTCACAAAAAAATACAGTTTTATATCTTTATGTTTGAAGCCTGAAATGTGGCAAAAGGTCGCAAAGTTCAAGGGGGCCGAATACTTTCGCAAGGCACTGTAAATGAGCCATGGTCGCTATAAGCGGATGGGTGTTTTTTTTTGCCAGAGTTCGGAGGGCAGAGTCACAAGTCTCCAACCCTCTACACCCCCCACGACATGATTAGTAACATCCAGTCAAAACTCAGAAAAGGCTGAGTGTGGAACAGCCCATCCTAAGAGAGCTAGAGAAGAAAGGAGGGAAAACGTGAAGCTGCTCGTTCATGAAAAAGAAACGAGATGTCAGTCACAGCAGTTGGGAGAAGTGGCAACACAAACTTATTGGTGTGTAATTTTTTATCTTACAAAAAAAAAAAAACACAAGAGCTCAGAGCTGGATTAAACACTTGACATCCTCTACTGTACTGGGTAGAAGTCTTCATAAAAAAAAAATAAAGGTTTACATCCTCTAAGTTTTGAAAATAAAAGCTAGAAGCCAATTAGTTGCCATGCACAGCTGCTCCAAATTCTGTCTGTTCCAGTTTTGGTAGATTCCCCTCCGTAATTTGAGAGAATTTGTATTTATTTTTTAAATTAGACAAATGTTTTTAAACCTACTTAGCTGATCTTTGCTTCCAAGATTGTCAAGCTAGAGACATCCGTTGGCGTCCCAGACATTGGAATGACCCGAATCAGGTGAAATAAACAAAAGATCTGTTTACATATATATCTATCGTTACTCACCGACACTCTGAACCTGCTTGTGTAATCGAACAGTGCACCTTAAGCTCTTGGTTTCATGTGGTGCTCAAGCATAACCAGTGTTTCTCTGACAGGTGTCGTCATACTTCTAAAATTGTTGTTGAAAATTGTTGCATAGAGAAATATGACTGACTATCTCACCCACACACTCAGTTTACAAAAGCGCCTGTTCTCTGCAGGGCCAGACCTGAATTTCACCTAGCAATAGAGGAAAGGGGTGTTTATATACCCGGCACTGGAAACATATATCACTTATGACACAAAGAAATAAGCACTCCTTAAAAAATACTCTGTCACTGCCAATCATGTGTAGAGTGATCTCTAGAAACCAAAGAGCAGAGTGTGAAGTGTGGAGAGCTTAAACTAACCAGAGTATTATCCGAACAATAAATAACTAAACAATAACATGTGGCTAACTAAAGAACTATCAAAGCTTAAAACTATATGGAGATAACGGGGGCTGGCAGCTCCAGAGGAAAAAGTGTAACCTGTGTTCCAGGTGGAATACTAAAAAGAGAGAACCCCAAGAAAAACACAACATTTGTTCATAAATAAACAATAGAGTAGGAAAATTCCTGTGATCAGTACCAAAGTCAGCACTTAAAGTGCTCCCTTCCTTATAATAAGCTCCACATTATAGTTGGGTTTGGTAGTGCCTTCCACAAACCTTCTTTGATAAGCCACTTATAACCTATGTATTCTCTGGCATTCAAACTTTTCTGCTGCTTGTAGTGCTCACTATAGGCAAATACCCTTACTGTCTGCTGTTTTGAATGAGGAATTTCAAGTGTATTAAAAAAAAAAAAATATTGCAGTTTCCCAATCCTTAGATTGTCATGGTTGCATTATTTTTCTACAAAGCCTAATAATGGTGGGACTTCCTGTAGTTAGTTATATCCCTCTTTGGGCACCATCCCTTAATATAGACCAGTCTTTTTCAACCTTAAGGTGTATTCAGGGGTGTGTTTTAGCAAAAAGGACTAGAAATTGGACAAAAATTGTATACAAGCCAGTAGGTGTATCAAGACTGCCACTTAAGACCCGGATCATTATGCAGGTTAAGGACCTTGTTCCTTTTTGCGATTCGGCACTGTGTCGCTTTAACTGACAATTGCGCACTCGTGCAACGTGGCTCCCAAACAAAATTGGTGTCCTTTTTTTCCCACAAATAGAGCTTTCTTTTGGTGGTATTTGATCACCTCTGCGTTTTTTTTTTGGCACTATAAACAAAAATAGAGCGACAATTTTGAAAAAAATTCAATATTTTTTACTTTTTGCTATAATGAATATCCCCCAAAAAGATATAAAAAAAAAATGTCCTCAGTTTAGGCCGATACGTATTCTTCTACCTATTTTTGGTAAAAAAAAAAAAAAAAAAATCGCAATAAGCGTTTATCGATTGCTTTGTGCAAAATGTATAGCGTTTACAAAATAGTGGATAGTTTTATGGCATTTTTTTGATTTTTTTTTCTAGTAATGGCGGCGATCAGCGTTTTTTTGTGACTGCAACATTATGGCAGACACATCGGACACTTTTGACACATTTTTTGGGGCCACTGTCATTTTCATAGCGAAAATTGCTATAAAAATGCACCGATTACTGTGAAAAAGCCAATGGCAGTGAAGGGGTTAACCACTAGGGGGGCACTAAGAGGTTAAGTGTGCCCTAAGGGAGTAATTCTTACTGTAGGGGGGCGTGGCTGTAGGCGTGACATCACTGATCGTCGTTCCTATATCAGGGAACAGACGATCAGTGTCACTGCCACACAGAAGAACGGGGAAGGTGTGCATTTACACACACCTCTCCCCGTTCTTCAGGAGACACCGGTGGTGATCGGGTCCGTGGGCGCAGTCACACAGCTTCCGACCGGGTCGCGAGCACGCCACTGGCGTTGCGCTCGGACCCCGCGGCTGGGCTCCTAAAAGGCAACGTACAGGTATGTGCCTGTGCCCAGCCGTGCCCTTCTGCCAACGTATATCGTTGTGAAGGGGTCCTTAAGTGGTTGAAGCCACAAGTTTTCATTGTGCACCATTATAACCTCCCAGCCACCAGTAACCTAACACCCAATAACATCATCGGTTAATAAGAAGGATGTTGGGCACTTGCACAGCATGCTTGTCTGCCCCTCTCCATCAGCTCTGGGATTACATTAGCTCAGTGAGGGAGAAGAGAAACATTGGAATATTAACCAGTAACAGTTCTCCTTTAACATTGGGCATCCTATGTGTGTGGTTGTTGCTGCGTTATGTAAAAATTATTTTTATTATGTAAAATTATTAGTTTATTTTTGAAACTTTCAAATTCCACCTCTCAAGGAACCCCATTCTAAAGGGTGGCATGACTGCAATAAGGTTGAGAAACACTGTTCTAGACAACAAAGTAATCCCTCCTGTCCAAAAGGCATAGAGGGGGAAAAAAGGTTATTGGATTTCAAATGTGCCACAAAGAGATCATGCATAAAATATGCAGAATCTTTATTATGCAATTAAAACATAGGTGAAACACAGCCAATTAGGGTGCATTCACACCTAGGCGTAGGCGATTTGTGGCGTTACCGCGATTTGCCGCAACAAATTGCGACGTTTTTCCCCGTGATTAGCCGCGACAAAACGCTGCGTTTTTTCCCCGTGGTTTTATACAGGTCATTGGCATTAATGTAAAATGCCCAAGCCGCCCGATTCGCGCGTCAAAAAAGGGTCCGGGCCTTGTTTGAAATTCAGGCGTTCTGCGTTGGAGATGTGAACCATCGCCATAGAGAATAATGTTATTTTTCCCCTCTAGCGTCTTTGAGCGTCACGCTTCAGGCGACAAAACGCTCTGGTGTGAATGCAGCCTTATGGTGTACATCAGGTACATATGGTTGGACCACCAACTGTGGTGAAACTACAAGTCCCATGAGACATTGCAAGATCCTGACAATCACAGGCATGACACCTAGAGGCAGAGGCATGATAGGATTTGTATTTTCACCACAGCTGTAGTGCCAAGGTTGCCTACGCCTGGTGTACATCATATACAAAGGCATCCATTTAATTCAGATAAGGGTGTTTTGGATCAACCCGATTTTCAAATAACTTCCTCAGGATTCATGCCTTTTTCATATGCAGACAAATGAAAAACACCCCCATAATAGGATATTACCACCTCCATGCTTTAGTGTAGGAATTGTGCTATTTGGATGGTGAGCTATATTGGATTGACTACAGTATGCAGAATGTGAGTATCCTCAATGATGATTATCTGAGACCCCTAGTAGAGTTGTTATCTTTGTATACCTTAAAGGCACAATCCATGTACTTAATATTTTAGATGGGGTCCACATCACCTCTGACACTATTTTAGTGTCAACTCATGTGGAATCTTTGCATTCAAGTATTCAAATATCCTACATAGGGAAGTAAGATGAAGGGGATGGGAGCATTGATTTTCACTGTATGATGTATGTAAGTTAGATCCTTTAAATGGGCCCAAGTGATTTGCTGATGGAAATTGGTGAGGCTTTGAATAACAATCCGTTCAACCTCTTTTATCGACTTCCAATAGGCATAGTTTACCTTTTTTGGATGTGTATGTTTAAAGAGAAGCAGATATATATAACTAAAGGATATATTGTCTCAAACTATGCAAAGCTTATTATTAAAGAGGAGATGCAGTCTGCTCACAACATTTGTAATAAAAACATCTTTGCCATTCTAAAGCTTCTTACCTCCAACCACTTTGCATATTATTTTATATATACTGTGATTCTCTTCTTGCCAAATATTCTGCAGAAATCTCCATCCACTGAGTCTGGCTGCATCAATTTTAACTGTGGGCAGCTGAAGCTGCTGCCTGTGCACTTCCTGGATTGACACAGACACACCTCCAGCTCCAGTAATCGTACACACGATCGGTTAAACCAATGAAAACGATCGTGTGTGGGTGCCATCGGTTAACCATCGGTTTAAAAAAAAACTTTATCATACCTGGGATGTCTACTAGACTCTGGTTTGGACAAATTTAAGTGAGTTATTCCTAAAAATTGCAGGCCTACAGTATAAAACGCAGAATTTCCATGCAAAATAATTGTACCGCTTTTGGTACGTAATTCCAGACAGAATCATACCGCCAGGGAGGTTAATAGTAAAAAGTGGGTGACTGGGGACAAAAAGAAGGCCAAGTTATTAAATACCTTCTTCAGCTCTGTGTATACGACAGAACATGGGGAAAAGCTGAAGAAGGAACCAATGAACTTTTCCGAAACGCGTCCCGCCTATGACACACTTCCTGTCCACTTCCTGTTTGTTTTCCATGCTGGTTTCTGTCTCGCTTGCTCTGACGTCATCCCCAGGCTCTAGTTTTATTGTGTCCTCTGAAAATTCACAGCACAAGTCAGCTGTTATCTTGTGGACTTCCCTGGAAGCGTTACTATCACAGACTGGGACTGCCCTGCCACTGGAACATCTCCTGGATGCACTTACCTGCTATATGCCCGTTTTATCCACTATCTTGTAAGTGTTTTTAACCCTCTAGGGGATATTAAAAGTTTTATACTTCTGCACTTAGAGGTGCCTTGTTTGTTTTTCTGAGGAGCAACAGAGACACACTTTGACAATAGCATTGTCTGGAGAGGGTAGTGTTAGGTGAACTAGTAAATTTACATGGGCTTAACATAACTGACTTAACAAATGAAAGCCCGACTCCACCTAACATTTTATAAAACTTTTTTTTTTGGGATAAAGGTTCAACTAAATGAATAAAAGCGGACCACTGTAAGAACCCCTGTCAGCATTAAATAGTTTGACCCAACCCTCTAACATCTACTTTTGCAGCACAGCTTGGTCTGTTAAAGAAAGTTGAAAAAGGACAGGTCAACAGGTTAAAAATACAACCTATAAAACAGGTTACGGGAGTGATTATATGTGAATTTCATTTAGTCTCGCCCTGTCATGTGGGAAGGGGGAGGTGCTTCCCTTTCCTTTTTTTTGGGAGAATACTATACGTGTCATATATAAGAAGTTTGTTTTGTAGTATTTATTTTTCATATATACGTATGATCATTATATTTGGATGTATTTTATTACAGGAAGGTAATGGAACTAAATTTGTAGAGAAAAAAATGTTTAACTATATTTCAGCGTTAACCTCCCTGGCTGTATGAATCTTTCTGGTTTTAGCTGCTAAAAGCTGTACAATTATTTTGCATTAAAATTTGGCGTTTTACATTGTAGGCCTGCAATTCTTAGGAATAACTCACTTAAATCTGTCCAAACAAGAGTCTAGTAGACATCTCGGGTATTATAAAGTTTGAAAAACAAAATTATAAATTATAATAAATAACAATAATAAATAATAATGTAATTATAATAAAAATTATTCAATAATGTAATCAAATCAAAAACACTGAAATTTGCTCAGTTGCAGAATTGTCGCCGTCATTACTTTTATTTTTTTATGACGAATTTCCCCACAAATCGCTAGCGCTCAATTCTGAAAGTGATTATAATTTATTATCGCTGTTTTCTAGCTGCTCTAAAATCACTTTTGACATAAAGGGACACTTTTGGTTGCTATGGACAATCTCCAGTTTTCAGGCAGAAAGAACAGTTTTTATTATATAAAAAGTACATGTAGGACACTGGGCATACCACTAGGGACAAAGGGGTGTGTATTTTTTACATACAGTACTGTAATCTATAAGATTACAGTATACTGTATGTTTTGTGTTTACATTTTTGAATTTGGCGCCGTTCTCCGCCCCCGTGCGTCGTAACGGAGCAGGGAACAGAGATCGGCGGCACAGGGACACTGTGAATCGAGTGAGGAGGATACCACTCGCTCACACAGCGCGGCGGCATCACAGGATCCAGGGACAAGGTAAGTAAACACTGCCTTTGGATGCTGCGAGACGAGCCCGAGTCTGGCTCGGGGATACCTCTTTTGGTAAAGAAATCTTGCCCCGAGCCAGACTCGAGAATACCGCCAGGGGGGTTAAAAATATTATTCACAGTAGGGATTTTTATAAAAAAAGAATACTGGACAACTTTTTTTTAAATGCTAACTTTATTGGCTACAAAGTTTCACTGTTTTGTGAAATCAATTTTTGATTTCAACCAATGCTCTAATAAAAAAAAAAAAATTTAAAATAAAAGAACCTTCACCATTGGTGGGAAATGACTGTTATCCTTCAGTACATACATTTATCAGAAAAGAGATTACCAGGTGTTCATAAAGTGTTTTTTTTTTTTTTTTTTTTTTTTTTTTTAAAGAAAAATTAAATATATATACATCTCTATATATCTACTGGCTGCCCTACCTTCAAGCACACCAATAGAACTTTTGCCATGTCCTTGTTAGCATTGCCTGTCACAGGGCTCTGCTGTGCATGTAGAAGCCGAGACACAAGATGATGACCACCACGCTGCATGATCTGTACTTAAAGATGGGAAGTGCCATTATTCTATATGGTTGGGTCCAACACATGTGCTACATATCTGAGCACTAAAAAATAAACACTGCCCAGCCATAAGCAGGACATTGGCAGTGAGAAGGCAGGGATTTCTACACCTGACTACTGCATTTCTATTAGAGATTTTTTACCTCATACCTATACGTTTGTTTAAAGTGGTATTAAACAAGGGCAGAGCAGGGTATTGGCAATCAGCAGTCAGTGACCAGGGAGAACAGCAATGCAACTCCCTCAGTCATGCAACAATACCTGAGACTAACAATTGGTTGCTAGGCCTGAGTACTGTCACAGAGGAGCAGGTTGCATGCCCCCTATACCTTGAAGTGATGGGCTGTATCACCAGCTGATGAAGGAAGGAGCATTAAGGAAGCACAAGCAAGTTGAGTTCAAGAGGTGTGCCCATTGAAGAGACAGTGCCATGTTGCCTTTGAAGGGCTTGAGAGATTCTTATATACAGAGAAGCTTCTGTCAAGTTTGGGAAATTGGAACCCGCAGACACAGGAAGAGTGTGCAGAGTTATGGATTCCATACCAAGACTTGGGGTTGACAGTTCAGTTGCAGATGGGGATGGCTTTGCTCTCATTTGTCCACAACAGTTACAATATGACCTAGTACTCTGTCCGCATTTACAATGCCTTGTACGAAGCCTCAGTGGGAATCAGAATGATTCTTCGCTCACTGTTGCATAAAATACAGTATAAACTCCCTGAATACATCACCTACTTTATTTTACAAATGTTTCCACAAGTACAAACAGTACTTGGGGAAACTTAGATGACATTGACTTAATAGATGAGCGCAGATAAAATGACAGTTGTCTATATTAATGGATTCTTATCCCCAGGAGTCATCTGTTGCTTTTCTGAAGCTTACAAGTGTGATCGCCTGAGCTATTAATGCACAGTGGAAGCTGAATATATTGCAAAACCCCATTTGTGAAGGAAAGCTAGGTCACTCCCGTGTATTGGGAGTTGTAAAATAAAACTTAATTCATATTATGGTGATGGTTCTCTATCACTTCATAGTTTGCTGGCTCAGCAAGAGAAAAGTACTGAATAGATTTTTCAATCTTCACCACGAAATAAGGCTATTTCTAGGACAACATGGTACAAATTATCATGACTTAGTTTTCATTTTAGAGTCTGAGGATCTTGAGCGCTTTTTAAACTGCTCTTGAGAAAGAAAATACATATAGATTGGACGATAGACTTGCAAGGATTCTTTGTACGAGTTGGAAAGAAGAGAGCCGTCTACCATACAGCTATAACATGTGGTTGAAGATAAAGAATTTTAAGTTTAAAATAAAGAATGGAACAAATCAAAATCTGAATAACCCTACTGTGTAACCATGGCAGCCTCGAGGTACAGCAGTCTAAAAGGGGTTTCTGTACAGGTAGCGAGTCCAGTTCAATTCAGGTTTTAAACTGCAGCAACCACCTTTATTAAACCTCCAGCTTCAAACATTAAAAAAACAAATAAATAACTAAAAAATAATTGAAATAACTTTTCCTGTATTTACTGCACAGTTTGAAAGCCTTTTTAATAGGAAGATGCAGAAAAAAATGGAGCAGCACCAAAAGCTTCGTACCTGTAGGACTGCCATCGCAGTGAACATTGTTGCCTGGTGAGTTCCCCAAGGAATTGGCTTTCTCTAAAATAACCATGCCGGTAGTCTGGCCTTTGGAAGGAAAGACTTCCTCTTTCTATTTGTTTCACATGAATAATACGTTTTGCAAATTTTGTGATTTGACAAATTTTGAGAATATTGTGGAGCTTTTAAACTGTATATAAACTTGCGTAGAAATTGGAAGAGATAGCCCAGCCACTGCACATCTAGGCCGAGTGGTTAGCAGGTAGAAGCAGCCTTAGCTCTATTCACCCGGACCATGCCCCCAACATGTTTCACTCTGCCTCTGGGACTTAATCATGGAGGTCCACGATTAGGTCCTGAGGGTGGGGCAAAACATGTTGGTGGCGTGGCCTAGATGAGCTGTGGCTTTTTTTTACCTGCTAACCATTCAGGCTAGATGTGCAGTGTCTGGACTATCTCTTCCCATTTCTACAGCGTGCCTTGAGTCTGACTGAACCTTTCCCCAGCCTGTACCCTAACTAGACAGCGGCATCCAATTCACTGGACCTTGTCAGCAGGAGCGGGGGTCCTTAAACATTTATAATGTGTCACTGTGTATACAAACTTATGATGGAAATGACAAATGATTTCAAAATGTACTTGGTTAGTTTTGTTATCTCACAAAACAGCAATCTAAATGAAATAAAATGAATGAATAAATAAGGAAGAGAAAATTCTGCCTCACAAGCTACCACTTCACCCTATCCAAAATGATCATTCTTACCTGATGATGATTCCTTACCTTTTACACTTGACCCCATTCATGACTAAGCATTTTTTAACTCAAAGCTGCAATAAACTCCCATTATTTAAAATAAGGTCTGCTGAAACCAGAGCACTCAGGCTTATTTTGCCCATGATTAGATGCCCAGGAGCTTCTATTGAGGCAGATTTTGGAATCTTTGGCCCATCAGCCTTCAATAGAAGCGCCTGAAAAACATCACATGCGTTTTTCAGACGTTCACATAATAAAAGTCTATGGGGCCAAAAATGCTTGATCCTAACCGAAAGAATGACACATTGCTCCTAAAACATGTAGGAAAATGCACTAGAAATGTCTTTAAAATCATCTGAATATGCGACGCTCAAGTATGAAAGTAGCCTAAAAGCTAAACTCCAGGCACACTGCTAAATACACAAAAGAAATATATACATGAGAAGCAGTTTTACCTGCCAAAGCATTTGTATTTCTGTCTATTCATTTTTGAGATTTAAAGAGCTCTGCCAGCAGCACAGTTAGCCTAGAAGCCTAACATTATATTGCATTTAAGAAATACAACTATCTATTGTATGCCTTGGACCTGACAGTGAAAGGGAAAGCAGCAGGCTGATGAGCTCATTTCTCTGTCGTTCTGCTATTCTTCTCCAATCAGCATGCTCCTTTTTAGAACACAAGGACTGCAGCACAATTAATTGGCTCCTTGCATTGCTTCTCCCACTTTCCAATCTGAGCGCTTCTGCACAGAGGACTGCAAGGGGCTGGTCCCAAATCACATACAGATACTTATACTGCTTGGTGGCTAAACCCAAAAAGATTTTTTAAAGAATCGTATTTCTGATACTTTTACTATACGATCAGAATATCACAAAGATCCTCTGATGTATCATACATTTAGGCTCAACTCACATCTATGCATATTGCTTTCGAGCGTTTCTGCAGTGCTTTTTGCTGCATTTTTGGACCCTTGATTTGTGTTTTTTTTTACACTGTATATAACTTATTGCTAAGGAAGCAACCGATGAGTCATCAGAGGTCAGTAGGATTCCCCGCTGACAGCCGAATGTAAAAAAAAAAAAAAAAAAAAAAAAAAAAATGAATGCCAAATTCTGGTTACCCCCCAAAATCCATACCAGACCCTTATCGGAGCATGCAGAGCCCCCCTCCTGAACCGTACCAGGCTACATGCCATCAGCACGGGGCAAGATGGTTCAGTGATGTCACAAGGGGCGGGGCCTCGGGATGACATAATTCGATGGTCACACCCCCATTGTTATCTAAGAAATGTTTGACATTGGCGTGGACATATCAGCGAGGCGCAGCATCGGAGGAGGGTCTTCAGCGGGAGCAGCGGCAGAGAAAGAAGCACACCGGACAAAGAAGAGGAGAGAAAGAAGAAGATGCAGGAAGACCAAATAAGATATTAAATAAAAGACTTGTCACACTACACTAGGGTTGTCCCGATACCGATACCAGTATCGGTATCGGGACCAATACCGAGTATTTGTGGGAGTACTTGTACTCCCGCAAATACCCCCGATACCTAAATAGAATACTTCCCCGCCGCATACCGCAAAGCCGCCGCGTTAATCCTGTGCACAGAGCCGTGTATAGACACTCCCCCTTGCTCGGGATTGGACGGAGCCGTCCAATCCCGAGAAGGGGAGTGTCTATGCATGGCGCGGCGGGGATTAGGAGTATTCAAACGGAAGATGTCTGTATGGTGCACCGCTGTAATGCACAGGGTTAACCCAGCAGCAGCAGCGGTGGTGGCATCGGCATCATCTACCACTAGGTATGGGGGACATGACATGGCTGCATATGTGAGGGACATGACATGGCTGCATATGTGAGGGACATGACATGGCTGCATATGTGAGGGACATGACATGGCTGCATATGTAAACACACCTTCCCCATTCTTCTCTGTGGCAGTGTCGCTAATCATCTGTTCCCTGATATAGGGAACGACTATCAGTGACGTCACATCTACAGCCACGCCCCCTACAGTAAGAATCACTCCCTTAGGACACACTTAACCCCTTAGCGCTCTCTAGTGCTAGTGGTTAACCCCTTCACTGCCATTGTCATTTTTACAGTATGATCATCAGTGCATTTTTATAGCACTTTTCGCTGTGAAAATGACAGTGATCCCAAAAATGTGTCAAAAGTGTCCGATGTGTCCGCCATAATGTCGCAGTCACAAAAAAAAAAAAATGCTGATCGCCGCCATTACTAGTAAAATATATATATATATATATATATATATATATATATATATTTTTACTAGTAATGGCGGCGATCAGCATTTTTTTTTTTTTTTGTGACTGCGACATTATGGCGGACACATCGGACACCTTTGACACATTTTTGGGATCACTGTCATTTTCACAGCGAAAAGTGCTATAAAAATATGTATATATATATATATATATATATATATATATATATATATATATATATATATATATATATATATATATATATATATATATATTATATATAATTTAATAATAAAAATGCCATAAAACTATCCCCCATTTTTGCGCAAACCAATCAAACGCTTATTGCGATTTTTTTTTTTACCAAAGATAAGTAGAATACATATCGGCCTAAACTGAGGAAAAAATGTTTTATATATTTTTTGGGGGATATTTATTATAGCAAAAAGTCGCTCTTTTTTTGTCTATAGCGCAAAAAATAAAAGCTGCAGAGGTGATCAAATACCAGCAAAAGAAAGCTCTATCTGTGGGGAAAAAAGGACGCCAATTTTGTTTGGGAGCCACGTCGCACGACCGCGCAACTGTCAGTTAAATGTCCTTAACATGCATAATGGTCCGGGTCTTAAGTCGAAAATAAGCTGTGTTTAAAATGTAGAAAATCTTGAAATTTTAAGAATAATTATTTTTTTTTTATTTAACTTAAAATAAATTATAACCGGTAATTCTACATTTGATGGATTTCTTTTGTATAGCATAAAGAATACTGAATAATAAAAGATCATGCATACTGTGAACCTATTAAAAACAACTGAAGTGTTTTCTAGCCTGTCTGAATGCTTCCTTCTCATTTCGACCTCAAGAAAATTGAAAAATTGCCCACACAGTTCAGCTTTTTCAGATATGGTTAGGTTAAACTACGTGTGAGCACCTTTACTAATGTTGGTCAAACACTTTTGTTTACAAACCCAAGTATACAAGAGAAAGAGACAAAAACTTCAAGTGGCGGGGTACATTTATCGAGGGTAAATTTGGAGATTATAAAACATACTTGAAACCAAAGGTACTCAACTTATTTTTTGAGAAGTAGTGGAACCTAATGGTGAAAAAAAGGATGAAAGGAAACCCAAATGGGGGTCAGGTAAAGAGCACAAAAATCTGGAGGTGATTGAGAAGTAGACTGAAATGCTGAACAAATAGGATTAAAAAAAAGGTCAAAAGGAGTAGGTTGTAGGGCCAGAAGGAGAGCAAAGCAACAAGAGCAGCAGGTGAAAACACTGCAAGGATGTACAAATGGACTCACTCTGTAAAAGATAATAAGCTTTATACAGGTAAATATTTCCATATGTACCGATAATTTTGCCTAACATTACAAACTGTTAAATATTTTAAAAAAATATATATATATTTTCCCGTCCTGCAAGTGCACCACACAGTGTGACAGCACTAAGGCTTTCACACTGGGGAGGCATGAGAGGCAGTTTTCAGGCACTTTACATGAGCACTCAGGTATGAAATATACATGCTTGCATTAGTCCAAGCTGGAACCATGCAACAATGCCAAAAAACTAACCCCAGATAACGACGACACAAATTTGTGGCAGCGTTGAATTGTAAGCCTTGTTAACTTGTTGCACATTTTTACTGGTGAGTTGTACACTTGCAGAGCACTTGAAGCACAAGTTCTAGTTGACACTTTTCCAATTTGTAGCAAATTTGCGTGGCAAGTCTCTAGCAAGAGCAAAGTTGCAGTGGTAGGTCTACAGCAATAGCTCTGCAAGCCACAGTGACCCCTGTGGTGGGAGGACTATTGCACAACAAAACTGAACCAGAACTTGCAGCAGACTTGCAGAATGTTTGCAAAGAAAGTTGATCTGGAGTCATGCAACGTGGACTTCAGGGGTGCAACGGATCAAAAAACTCACGGTTCGGATCGTTCCTCACATCAGGAGTCACGGATTGGATCAATTTCAGATCAGCAAAAAAATAAAAATAAAATCTCCCCCACTGTAATATCCACATCTACCCCCCCCCCCCACTGTAATATCCACATCTCCCTCCCCCACTGTAATATCCACATCTCCCTCCGCCACTGTAATATCCACATCTACCCCCCCCCCCCACTGTAATATCCACATCTCCCTCCCCCACTGTAATATCCACATCTCCCTCCGCCACTGTAATATCCACATCTCCCTCCGCCACTGTAGTGGCGTCACTCGGTGCAAAGAAATAATAAAAATGGTGTCACCCCCCCCCCCCCACCCACTATGGTCCCCCCCTCAGTACAGACACCCCACAGTAGTGCAGACCTCAGACAGCGGCGTGTTTCCCTCGAGCGCGGGCTCCTCCTCCTCTGTGGGTGTAAACAGAGAGGAGCTGCATTTGTACAGTGCTTTTAGCTGCAGTTGCGTTTAGCCACAGCACGATATTGAACGGGGATCAGACTTGGATCCCTGCCAATAACAAACAAAGTGTCTGGTATGAATCTTGAGGGGAAACTCCACGCCAATTTTCAAATAAAAAAATGGCATGGGTTCTCCCTACAGGAAGATACCAGGCCCTTGGGTCTGCTATGGATTTTAAGGGGAACCCCCGCACGCCGAAAAAACCATGCCAGTTTTTTATTTGAAATTTGGCGTGGAGTTCCCCCTCAAGATTCATACCAAAACGCAGCTGACAAAGTGCACTGTGATTACCTGCGGTTATGTGCCGATAGCTGTGGGATTTTGCAGCTGGACGCATCCAGTTCTATTTTTTCTATCCGAAAAAAAACGAGGGTATTAAAACCGCAGGTAAACGTGGTGTGTGAATGATGTTGTAGGAAAGCATTGTGTGCTTCTAGCTGCATTAAAATCTGCAGCTAAAAGCACCATTCTAGCCATCCGTGTGAAAGGGGCCTAAGTGTGTGAAGCAAGGATAATAGAAAGTGAGCCAAATGACTGGCACGAGTGTATAGTGGAGTCAACAGTACATATATAAGGGAACACCAATAATGATAACCAATAATATTAACCCATAGCCAGCCCTTTGAACAAATGCAGATAAATATCATTTGGCCAAGATGATTATTTTCCTGTAACTGACCCTACTGCTACTGTTCCATTATCAACCATAGTCTAATGTACGATAATTCGCCTTCACAGCAAAGCAGAGGTATATATTTATTTTCTTTAACGCTGGAATTAAGAAATGCGATAACTCCTTATTAACATGTAAGCAGCTAATTACTTTAGAAAAAAAAAAAAGAAAAAAAAAAACCCATCCGTATGCCTAATAAACAGGAGGTTACATTTTATTATCCCATGTCATTGCCTCACAGTTCATTAGTGTCTGTTTCACAAACATTATGTTCAAATTTATATTTTGTTACCGCTTGACAATCACATTAGCATAGCTTAATAAATTATACTATGATTAGCGTTAATGTCCTCTGTGTTACCTTATAATCTAAGAGTAAAGACGCTGGTTGGAGTTCACTGAATCTGCTGTTCACAATGGAACTGCCTGTGTGTTTCATTATGTAAATTCGAGTCTGACATGATTAAAATGGGTCAGAAGTATTCTTCTATTAATCATTCAGACAACTAAAGGGGGACAGGAGAAGGAAGAACAAGAAGAATTTTTCTTTACCCATATATATCTCTCTAATCCCGTTAAAGCTGAACTCCAGCCAAAAAGAGCAAAATACACGTCTGAAACCCCTAAAAACGTGAACTGTGTAACCCGCTAAAATGTTTGTAATTGTTCAGACAGAGTCCGAATTCTTTTTTTCAAATCCAAGTTTTTATTGTTTTATAAAAGCATGCATAAAATAACCACAGTAGTCCAAAAGAGCATTACATACAAAAAAAAAAAAATCACACACATTTGTCTCAGACAAGGTCGGATGGTCATCTGGCGTATATACACCACAACATTAGAACTCGTAGCTACCTGTTCGATATCCACCCCAGCACTCTAAGATCAACAGGTAGGTGATATCACCATGTCAGAACTATCAGAAATTGGAATTGCCCTGTCCAAGTCTCGTATTTTATTTATAAAAGAGAAAGAAAAAAGGAGAGAAGAAGAAAAAGGGAAGAGAGGGAGAGAAGAAGAGAATCCCGCAGAATATAGGGAAACGGACTTCAGAGTCAACCAAAAAGGGTGGAGAGGGGGCATGTTACTGTCTATGCTGAATCTACTAAGAAACTGGGATTGCTGGGAGAAAGGGGAAAGAGGAAAGAACGTACATAAGGGAGGACATACTAAAAAAAGGGGGGGGGAGAGAGGGGAGAAAAAGGGGAAAATAGAGTGACCCAGGGTTATGAGCAAGTCTCTAGCCGTAACGACTATCAGGGCTATATCCCCCAACCAGCTTAAAGGGGTGGTTCACATAAAAACCTTTTTTTTAACATTAGATTGAGGCTCGTTTTGTAAAGGGGAATCGGGTGGTTTTTTTTTACAATCGAAGCAGTACTTACCGTTTTAGAGATGCATCTTCTCCGTCGCTTCCGGGTATGGTCTTCGGGACTGGGCGTTCCTATTTGATTGACAGGCTTCCGACGGTCGCATACCTCGTGTCACGATTTTCCGAAAGTAGCCGAACGACGGTGCGCAGGCGCCGTATAGAGCCGCACCGGCGTTCGGCTTCTTTCGGCTACTCGTGACGCGATGTATGCGACCGTCGGAAGCCTGTCAATCAAATAGGAACGCCCAGACCAGAAGACCATACCCGGAAGCGACAGAGAAGATGCATCTCTAAAACGGTAAGTACTGCTTCGGTTGTAAAAAAAAACACCCGATTCCCCTTGACATAACGAGCCTCAATCTAATGTTAAAAAAAGGTTTGCCTTTTAGGTAGTTTATTTTGGGCAGTGAGGACCAAATCCTCTAACCGCTTGCTATCTTCCACCCTTCGCATCCACAGTCCCACTGACGGGGGAAAAACTTTTCTTCCATCGGGGCAGAGTCCTAATTCTAACATCACCATCACACTGCAGAACAAGGAGATTGACTTCATCTTCCACCATCGCAGATAAGAAAAAACGGTTTAGTCACCTACTCTCCCCTACATTAGGCAAGCTCCCAGTGCCTGTAAACATGTTAGACTGGAAGCACTGCATAATACAATACAGTGCCTTGAAAAAGTATTCATACCCTTTGAAATGTTCCACATTTTGTCATGTTACAACCAAACATTTTAATGTATTCTTTTAGGATCTTATGTGATAGACCAACACAAAGTGGCACAGAATTGAGAAGTGGAAAGAAAATGATAAATGGTTTTCAATTTTTTTTTACAAATAAATATGTGAAAAGTGTGGCATGCATTTGTAATCAGCAGCCCTGAGTATATACTTTGTAGAACCACTTTTAGCTGCAATTACAGCTGCAAGTCATTTTGGGTAGGTCTCCACCAGCTTTACTCATCTAGTGAGTGACATTTTGCCCATTCTTCTTTGCAAAATAGCTCAAGATCTGTCAGATTGAATAGAGAGCGTCTGTGAACAAGAATTTTGAAGTCTTGCCACAGATTCTCAACTGGATTTAGGTCTGGACTTTGACTGGGCAATTCGAACACATAAATATATGTTTTGATCTAAGCCATTCTGTTGTATCTCTGGCTGTACGTGAAACCTCCACCCCAGTCTAAAGTTTTTGCAGACTAACAGGTTTTCTTGCAAGAGTGCCCTGTATTTGGCTCCATCCATCTTCCCATCAACTGTGACCAGTTTCCCTGTCCCTGCTGAAGAAAAGCATCCCTACAACACAATGCTGCCACCACCATGTTTCACATTGTGGATGTTGTGTTCAGTGTGACATGCAAGGTTAGTTTAAATCCACACATAGCTGTAACGGTCAGGGGTTAACGCTGTTTACGATACTCCATTCCACCAACCCACGACAGCTTATCCAACACTCCACAAACCAGCAGACAGGACCCATTGGATTTTCCCCAGAAACGAGACACACACAGCTCTGTCTCTGGTTCCAAACAGATCGTCTTTAATGACAAACTCAGGCTCTTTATATACAGTTAGCAACCAAAAAGCTGCAGTAATCAAAGGGACAATGACACACTCCACCCACAACAACATACAATGGGTACTAACGAGTCCCCCTCAATCCACATCTTAGACAGACATTCCGACTCCGCGATAAGCTATTCTCACCTGCTACACAATACACATTCCTTTGTAGACGTAATTGACATTCTAATCAACTACAGCTGAAAAGTCAGACATCTGAACTTTTCAGACTGCCAACCCACAACACATTTATCATTAATAGAAATTCACACAAAACAGTGTCAATTAGCATAGCACAATGAAATATCTCAGGAGCCAGACTTAATTAACCCCCTAACAGTATGTGTCCCCACATTGAATGAATCACACCATTATTGACCTGTTGGGTTCAAAATAAACCACCTGTAATATTTCAAGATATCCTGCAATACATTGTGAATTATCATTACTGTCCCATCTCATGTAATTCAAGATATAATTTCTCAGTCATCCTATGCCCCTAGTGGACATAGGATTACCCTAGACCCAAGAGTCATTGGTGAAGCTGAACCAGGAGTACCCCCGCATCCTTCAAGAGCCTCTGGGTCCCACGGGCCATACCGTTACAATAGCGTTTTGCTTTTTGGCCAAAAAGTAAAATTTTGCTCTCAATTGAACAGAGCACATGTTTGCTGTGTCCCCCACACGGCTTCTCGCAAACTGCAAACAGGACTTCTTATGGCTTTCTTTCAGCAATGGCTTTCTCCTTGCCACTATTCCGTAAAGGCCAGATTTGTGGAGTGCACGACTAATAGTTGTCCTATGGACAGATTCTCCGACCTGAGCTGTGGATATTTACAGCTCCTCCAGAGTTAGAATGGTCCTCTTGGCTGCTTCTCCGATTAATGCTCTCTTTGCATATCCTGTCAGTTAAGGTGGATGGCCATGTCTTGGTAGGTTTGCAGTTGTGTACTTTTGCCATTTTCGGATGATGTATTAAACAGTGCTCCGTTAGATGTTCAAAGCTTAGGATATTTTTTTTATAACCCTGCCTTAAACATCTCCACAACTTTATCCCTCTTGTGTTCCATGGCCTTCATAATGCTGTTTGTTCACTATGGTTCTCTATCAAACCTCTGAGGGGATCACAGAACAGCTGTATTTATACAGAGTTTAAAATTACACACAGGAGGACTCTATTTACAAATTAGATGACTTCTGAAGGCAATTGGTTCTACTAGATTTTAGTAAGGCTTACCTATAGGTACTGTAAATATCCCCTAAATGTGCACCGTTAAGGATATATTTACTGTACATGCAGCCAGTGACATCACCGACGCATGCGCTCTGAAGGAACAGCCACCCAGGCCCTTCCTTTAGAGTCCTGTGTCGTAAACTGTGGCTCCCGCACTCATGCGCGGAAGTGACGTCATCACAGCTCTGGCCATTGACACAGCTGGAGTCCGCAAACCCGAAAGGAACAGCAGGTGAAGATGAAAGCCATGTTAGCGGTGACAGCTCGGTGCTGGAAGGGCTTTGTTTTCAGATAAGTTTATCATAATGTGCTAGTATGCGATGACATTGCCTTGCAGGTTAGAAAAAAATAAACATAAAAATCGCCGGCGGTTTACCACCACTTTAACCTGCATAGGAACAAGCCTTTCACCAAATCATAAAAAACCCTTTGTGCTTCCCCGAAACAGTGCCAAAAAAACACCCTGCATGAATCTTCCCACATCATTTCTAATAAGCTGTTACCAATAGCTGTCCTCGAGTGCCTTAGCACAGTCCATCCCCATTAGATGTAAACCAGACAGGCATTTTACTTTCTGAATGCAAAAAAGAAAAAAAAATATGATAAGGAAATGTTCTTTTACAGGGCAGCAATGAGCATAAATGTTACCTCCAATGGCTACCTATATCTCAGGAGTAATCATTTCACCAGGGTATCTATCTGTTATTGTTATGAAAATAATGCACATCGAGCAATGAAGTCATTTTTGTGTTACAGAGCAGACACACTGCAATAGGTAGCAAGTGAAATGAAAGCATGCTCACCATGTGAGATCATGAATATATCTAAATCACAAAGTAGGCTAAGACTTGTTAACTGCTTCCTACATCTGGAAGGCAGGCAGTCTCTAGAAACTGCATATACTAAACATTATCACGTCATTACTGAAAATATACTTTTGTCTGTACTCTACTGAATTGTCATGTGTTGTGCTTGGTTATTAACACATAATTACTAATGATGAAAATCGCTAACCCCTGCCATCGGGATGTACAGCTGGACCCACAAGTGCATTCACAATGGGATCACTTTTAAAACTTCCCAGTCGTTTCCGGGCTTACTGGAGCCGTTGGTAAAGATCAGAAGCGATCCAATGCGGCCGTTTGCTGGGCAGGAAGTCACATGAGGGCAAGATGGCCCCCCACTCATCTCTATGCCCTTGGAGGACAGAAGCGAATGCATATGTAAGTTGTGCCCCTATATGTAAACTGTGTTCAAACCACAAGTGAGGTATCACCACAATCCTCAGAGTGAGAAAAATCATTTTAGTGGAAGACCTCCACTGTAACTCTAAACAGGCACTTTCACCCCTTCCTGCTCAAGCTAATTTTCAGCTTTCAGCACTGTCGCACTTTGAATGACAAATGCATGGTCATGCTACACTGTACCCAAACACATTTTTTATCTTTTTTTTCCTACAAAGAGAGCTTTCTTTTCGTAGTATTTGATCACTGCTGGGATTTTTATTTTTTGTGCAAGAAACAATTATTTTTTGAAAAAAAATATTTTTTCTTTGTTTCTGTTATAAAATTATAAAAAGGTTTCTCCTTCACTGACAGGCACTGATGAGGCTTCCCTGACACTGTGGCACTGATGGGCACTCATAGGCAGCAGTGATAGGTGGCACGGATAGCTGGCACTGCTGGGCATCACTGATGTGGCGTCCATGGGGGGCATACCTGGTCATCCACGTGTGCTGGCCATCTCCCCAGCTCTGGGAAGAGCCGATAAATGTCTCTTCCCGTTTACACTGTGACCAGCCGTGATTGGACATGGCTGATCACCTGTTAAAGAGCTTCCGTCAGAGGCTCTTTACCAAGATCAGTGTTGCGGTGTGTTAGACTGACACGCCACACCACCGATCGTCGCACTGTGCTCCCCCACAGGCACACGCCAGCAGTTATCCTGAAAGGCATCATATGATAACTGAACCACCGTCTAGGCGCCATTTTGCTATAGGCTGGGCAGCAAGCGGTTTAAGCGTCACCTACGGAGATTTTTAAGTACAGTAGTTCGACACCGCTCCATGAACGGGCCAAATTTTAAAGCATGACATGTTAGGGATCTATTTACTACATCTTTCACATTTTACAAAAAATTAGGGTAACAATTGGGTTTTGTTTTAATTAAAGTGTATTTTTTCCAAAAAAAATCAATGTGTTTGCTGCGCAAATACAGTGTGACAAACTATTGCAACAATCACCATTTTATTCTCTAGGGTTTCTGCTAAAAAAATATATTTAGGTCGACTGTTGGATTGGTGTCTTGACATAGGGATATGAAAATCTGGCCAAATTTAAAGCAAGCACAGTGTAGGGAGCTCAGCTAATATTAAGTCACACCCAACAATAGGACCTACATTACGGGTATGCTATAATCTCCCCCCAAGGAAAAGATATCTACACAGAATTCACCTTTGGTGCCTATATTAGGTAACCCTCAATTTATACCAGGTATACAGAAAGTACCCTTTGCGGTATTGATTGAACGAGGACTGTATCAGGCATCGCATTTTATGAGATCAGGCAACTGGCAACATTGCAGGAACTGATGTATAGAAATGGTCCTTTCCAATTAGATTTTTGGCAAGCGGCACAATTAAGACATTTCCCAAGTACTGTAGTAGCACCAAGCTCCTTGGATCGCAGTTTAACACCATTTGAGGAAACCATGCACGGAAAAAGAACCAATTCCACATGCAGTATCTAAAATGTATCCGTTATTGATTAAACCACCGGAGAATTTTCAGTTGCCCTTTTTCCGTAATTGGAAAATAGACCTGGGGAGAACATTTTCAGGGGACCAAAAAACTAAAATGATAAAAATCTACATTTAAGACAGCAACATGTACAAAAATACAGGAAAAAAATTATAAAATTATTTCACAATGGTACAAAACCCCAGAAATACTTCAAAAGGTGTTTCCCAAAAATATTAGGGGAGTGTTGGAGATGCCAGATAGAACAGGGAACCTTGTTACATATTTGTTGGACCTGCCCTATAATTAAAATAATTCTGGAAGGAAGTCCGAGAGATTATTCAAAAATTTAGGCAGAAAAACAGAAGGATCCAGCTTTTTTCTTTTGCATTTATCAGAGATTCCGAGGGAAACATACAGGAATTCCATCCTGTGTCACCTAGTGAATGCTGCTAAAGCATGCATACTGCTCTAATGGAAAGAGATACAACACCCTGCTGTGAGTATGTGGCTCAAAAAGGTGGAAGAGGTGAACAGGATGGAAGATCTAGTATGGACAAACCGGAAAAAAAGAGAAATCTATTTGAAAATGTGGTCATCATGGAATGGTTTTATTTCTTCAGAGGAAGGGAAGAAGCAAATTGATTAAAATTAGAGGAGGGGGAGTCCTGGGGGGGGGGGGGGAAGAGTGGAGGGAAACATTGGAGTATTTTTGTTTTTTTTGGGGGGAGGGGGAATAGGGAAGGGAATGGAAATGAACTATAAATAAGGGGGGGTGGTCAGCAAGTGATTAAAACAGGAAATTTTTGGTCACCAAACCAAAAATTGTGAAAGCAGAATTTTCACTTTTGCCTCGTTTTCACTGAGCGGATCGGTTCGGTACGGTTCGCTATTTTGGGTGTTTCCATTATGAAAGCGTGCCATAAAAGTGAACCGTACCAGCAAGGGTCCTGCTTTTTATGTGGGTCCAGAGAAAGTGGAACGGTTCCATTAGGGCGGACCTACAAATACATCTCACTGATTGGTGGACGCGCTATGAATTTTTTCTAAAACCTGAATGGTCCCTGACGGTCCGATTTGCAGTGGAAACACTCACGAGAATAGACCGGTCCCATTCTAACCGCTCCAAATTTACTGACCTGAATAGTTCCGTCCAGTGGAAACAAGGCATTACATGTACATTATTACAGTGCGTTTCACAAAGAAAGACTCGATTTTAAAACCTTATATCTGTGCAACCACGCCCTGCCAATGAATGAAACCTGTACTATTTAAATGGGCTTGGCCTAGAACTTCAAATGACAGCCGCTAGATACCACTACTAGCGTCCAAATAGATGCCACCCTCAGTCGTTAACAAGATGGTGTCTATGCAAAAGGAGGTGTTTGGTGTTCTCCAATTTAGCAAGACTGAGTCCGTAATAATGGTGCAGCCTGCATTTTGGGATTGATCCACCAGTGGCAAAGAACATTCTTCGTTGGTATAAACAATTTGAAGAATCAGTGTGTTTATGTAAGGGAAAGAGTCCAGGGTGACCACGCACTGGATTCCCGGCATCAAGAAAATGTACGGTTATCATCAACCAGGCGGTGCCTCCACTATCCCAGAGGCAACGGTTGCCTGCTTTAAAGTGAAAGCAATCTGATGTTGCAGCCCAACTCTTCCCCTTTATAGTTGTTTTAATAAACACATTGCCAATTCTTCTGTGCTCATTGATGCTTACCCCTACTGTTTCAAACACACAGTCGCGCATCCATAATATCTATAGGTTAGTTTTGGGCCTTAAGCCCCCCCACACACAGGGATTTATACTTATTTGTTTGATATAGCCGCAATTTTCTCTCTTAATGTATGTTTATCTTCATTTCTTTATATACTTTCATTACGAAAAATACAGACGATCGGACATTCCGACAACAAAACCGTGGTTTCTTTTTCGTCGGATGTTGGCTCAAAATTTGTCTTGCATACACACGGTCACACAAATGTTGTCGGAAATTCAGAATGTCAAGAACGTGGTGACGTACAAGACGTATGACAAGCTGAGAAAAATGAAGTTCAATCGGCAGTGCGGTTCTTCTGCTCGATTCCGAGCATGTGTGGAATTTTGTGCGTCGGAATTGTGTATACACAAAATTAATTTCCGACAACAAAACTTGTTGTCGGAAACTTTGAGAAGCAGCTCTCAAATTTTCGTTCTTGGAAATTCCGACAGCAAATGTCCGATGGAATTTCTGACAACAAGCTCCCATCGAACATTTGTTGTCGCAAATTCGGATTGTGTGTACGCGGCATTACAGATAAGCCTATGGAGATGGCTTATAAAACTACTCATGATGTATTCCTTGCAGGGTTAACTATGAGATTGATACTTGATGTGTTAAGATGCCTGTTTTATGGTGCATGTACATCACAGAACATGTGTGTTACTCTTTTCTGTACATGAATCTCTCTCTTTTTTGTTATTTTTTTTGCTGTGGTGTATGCAAAAAACTGTTTTTCAATAAAAAAAAAATCTAACAAAAAAAGTGAAATAAACAGTTACAAAAGAAATAACTATTAATAATAAAATAATAAATTGTTACAACAGAAGATAAGTATATTAATGTGAATATTGCAATAGACTCATTTTGATTACACTAGATTATTTTCTTCAATCAAAAGGCATACCCAAGTTTAGATTAGAATGATATGTTATGGCTAGTATCAATTTCCCCATCACTATACATCTATCTACAAAAGAACTATCCACAGTCTTAAGATAGAGGTCCGTGCCCTGTTGAACATTTTTGTTATTCAACACAATGTAAGCCTAAAGCCGGGTACATACTACTAGTTTGTTTTCGTTCAACCCCGAAGGTTGAACGAAAAGAAAATGTCAGCTCCGGTCAGAACTGTTGTGCTAACTATGCAAAGTTAGTACAGAAATCTTCCCCACTTAGCTGAACACTCTGATCATCGATCTCAGCCATTGGCTGAGAGCCCTGATCGGGAGTCAGTCGGATGCTGTTTTTTCAGCATGCACGTCCAACAGAAGCCGGACAGATCAGCATACACACACGGACAGAACGTTGCCCATTTTTTTTTTTAACTCGAAAAGGTCTGCTGTGTGTACGGGGCTTTAGGCTGGCCATACAGGATTCCCCCATCCACACAAGAGAGGTAGATGGAGGAATCCTCTCCACCACATTATTGCAGTCAGTGCTGATCAGAGGAAATTTTTCCAACAAGCTGGTTCAAGACAAGTCTATAATTAGATTCTCTGGAATGAAAATGGCCATAGTTGAATCGAAATTCAGGCCCTGCTGAATCAGTCGAATTTCAATCCATCTACAGTATGACCAAGCAATAAACATGGAGCCTGCAGGTAACCCTCAGAGTAGGCAGTAGGTAAAAGCAGAAAAACAACTTTGCCACCTAACCTGGCCATACACAGATCGAAGTTCAGCTGCTTCAGAAGTTAGTAGCCAACTTTTTATCCATGTATGGGCACCCTGGTAGATCAATTGATCAAACTGTGTACAAGTAGCCTGTCCAGTTTCTCCCAAGACAATTAGTGCTACTGGCTATAGCCGGTAACATTGTTTTCTGTTGGCGGGGAAGGCTCCTCGCCGGCAGAGCACAACAGCGCTGCGGGTGGGTTTTCCTCATCAATACTGGCATAATCTATGGCTTGCCTTAATATTTCCTGGAAAACATGAGACACGGAAGGCTATACATGCAGATCACTAAATCTTTATAATGATGATCTTAGGTCTCTAACTGTCTTAAACCAGCCAAAAATGTATCGAAATTTAGCTGGTGCAGCTTATTTAATATTTCTAATTTGTGGACTCCACACAAACCGTAAGCAATTTTCCTCCTTGCCCCTTTAAAACAAACAAAAAAAAAACTCTATCCAGAACTAAAAGAAAAGTTTTAGGTATACATTTACACTTGAAACTGCTCTATTTGGGGAGGGAGGGAAATTCTACAGCATTCACAGTTACTTTTTATGTTCAAAATATATGTTTTGCAATCCAAGTGAATTGGTGGTTATAGATTTTGTTAAAAACCACCTTAAAATAACATCCAGAAGCTAAATTGTATTAATTAAACAGGAGTTGACATAACGGTAGCAGGTGTGACGTATTCTTGTCCTTGCTTCACTGAGCCCATGCAGTCGTTCTTTTGTACTCTAGAACAATCAAAACCTGACAACGCAAGTCTTTCACTGCATACTCTGCTGCCTCTCCTTCTTGTGATCTTATCTTAAAAGAATATTTGACCTTAATTACCAATAAAGCAAAGAGGTCTAACTGATTAGCTGGCGTTTTAGCCCATAGGGTATAAACTGATATGGCACAACAGCAGCAGAGGCCTGCGAAGCAAGAGTCCAAGACCCTGAACACTGCTTTCTTTCAAATCCCTTGGGAATTTTGCTACCAAAGGTCTAGAATTCCTTAACAGGGGAGATCATGTTTATCAGCTTGAACAGGTCAGCTGGGCCACGATCCAGGTAGTCTGCTTGTCTAAGCTTGATGAAACATAGGCGCCATCGGGTAACAGTAGTGGTCAGGGATGCTGCCAGTAAGGTGTAACTCAAAACGAAAAAATGAAATTAAAATACAACGGTCGCCAGGCCGTTTCTTTCCGCAGATAGTAATAACTGTAAAATAGGGCATATGTATAGCCTGCTCCTCGCATGCTTTTAATATCTTCTCACACATATCATTTCAAGCTGGAAAAGCTTATAATATGGATCCCACCATTGTAAATACAGTAAGTGCTTCCTGCATTTCCCCCTACAAGCTTCACCTCCTGATAAAACCACAGTACATGGCTCTGCTATAACATCTCATCTTTTGTTAAACAGGCCAGCAGGTTGAAGGGGTTTTCTGCTTTATCCATTTCATCTTGATAATTACAGGTGTACATTTGTAGGAAAAAATTGTATGAGAGCACCCTTACCCGCCATAGGCAATATACCAAAAAACACACCTCAGATGCAGCAGGGTTACCCTCTACACCACATATGGCAAACACAAGGCCTGCAGGACAAATCTGGCCTGGGCCATTTCACTCCAGCCCTCCTCCATACTCTGCCCTCAGGTTCCTCCCGGCAGCAGCACAAGGTAAGGGGGGTGCACGGTGATGTATGGGATGGTGGGGGACACTTAACTTCTGATGGTGGGGGGGGGGTTCTTGACATCTGATGTAAGGGGAAGTGGGGTACTCTGGATATCTAGAGTTACAGATAAAACTGTCCCTTTTAGGGCAGCCATAATGCTAGTGCGGCCAGCAATGACATTTAGTTTGACACCCCTTCTCTATACTATCTAGCTTTCTGTTGCAGCAGGCAGGGCTCACTTCCAATCTTCCTCCTGGCATTCATATTCTAGTGCACAGCCATGACTACATGGTCATAAATGGCTGATTTTCTATTCATCTGTATGGAGCATGTAGTCGAGCCTGCCCACAAGGTCTGGTTTTTGGATATGCACATAGTGTTTTTGCACAAAAGTACACCTGCACTTGAGGACCCTAATCATACAATGCATTCCTCAAAAAAGTGCATCTAAGTACCTTGGGTATGCACCCAGTCTTCATCTCCACATAATGACAAATTCAGTAAAATTATCATTGGTCAGACTAGCATACTTGTTTTTATTTTGTTTTTTTCCTTATGTCTTTTCATAGAAGAAAATATTCCCAAAGGAAAGTTTTGTTTGTCCAAAAAAAAAAAAAAATTACTGTGTGTGTAATAATATATATTATAAGTAATAACTAAGCTATTACTGGATAAAGAAACCGAAAAATGAAATGCAAAATTTACTCTTCTACAAGAGTTAAAAGTCCAAACAGCTACTGCACACGTTTTCTTACTATGAATGAGTCTCCCTGGCAGGTTAAAATATGTCCTGCGTCTCTGTAGATTCTGCCTCGTACACACGACCAGTTTTCCCGTCGGGAAAACTGCCATGACAGCTTTTGGCCTGGAAACCAACAGGAAAACCACTGGGAATCGCGGCAGCAAAAATTAGAACAACTTTTTTTCCCGCCAAGTCCCGGTGGTCATTTTCCCTATGGGAAGCACTGCGGTGGAGCATACACACGGCCGGGATTCCCAGCCAAAGCTCTCACCGTAGTATTCCCAACGGGAAAACCTCTGGTGTGTACACAGGGAAAGTGACCAAGCAGGTTCTTAGTTTTCCCAGGGGACTTTTTACTGCCAGGAATCCCGATCGTGTGTATGGGGCATAAGGCTCTGTTCACATCTAGACAATGCTATTTTTCCAGGCGATTTTCTTGTAGCATTCTGCACAGTCGTTTCGAGTTGACAAGAGACCAATGAAAAGCAGTAAAAAAAAGAAGCTCATGTACTTTTTTTGAGCATTTTGCTTAAGGCAACAGAACGCTCAGATGTAAACATGGGCCATTTAAATGAATGGGATTTGTCTTGTTGGGCGTTTTTTTTAGAGCCGAGGCTTACGCTCCATTCACACCTGAGTGTAAATCGATTTACTGGTGTTTTTCAGGATTTTTTTTACAAGCTTTTTTAAAGCGTTTTAGAAGTGTATTACAAGCGTTTTACAGCTTCGGGCGTTTTTGTTTAGCCAATAGAAAGCAATTAGGAGGAGGAGAGCTGCTATTTGAGCGTTTTTCTGCTCAAGTCAGGTGTTTCTATTAAAGGCTATGAGAAAACCAGATAAAGTTATTGTAAAACTATTTTTTTTAAATTGAAAAATATATGTTATACTTACCTGCTCTGCGCATCGGTTTTGCACAGTACAGCCCAGATCCGCATCTTCTGGGGTCATCTTCTGGCTGCTCTACCCCACCAACTGCCCAACATAGCAAGGCACATAGCACTTGTGTGGTTTGCTCCTGAGCCAGCTCTATGTGTCCAGTGACACACAGGGGTTGATTTACTAAAGGCAAATCCACTCTGCATTACAAATGCACTGAAAGTGCACTTGGAAGTGCAATCGCTGTAGATCTGAGAGGAAGATCTGAAATGAGGGGAAGCTCTGCTGATTTTATCATACAATCGTGTGCAAGCTAAAATGCTGTTTTTTATTTTCCTTGCATGTCCCCCTCAGATGTACAGTGACTGCACTTCCAAGTGCACTTGTAGTGCAAAGTGGACTTGCCTTTAGTAAATAACCCCCACAGAGTCACCCCCCCTCCTCACTGGGTATGACTGACAGCAGTGAGAGCCAATAACTTCCGCTGCTGTCTCTAAGCCAATGAGGGCGATAGCCATGAGCGCTGCTGCTTTCGTGCACATTGCTGGATCAAGATCGGCTCAGGTAAGTATAAGGGGGGCTACACAGAGAAGGTTGTTTACCTTACTGCAAAGAATGCGTTAGAGTCGGTTCACACACAGGCGACGTGTCAGGCGACTCAGCTGCCTGACGGGTCGCTTCCCATGTAATGCAATAGGAGCGTTCTAATCGGAACGACGCAAGTCGCTCCGACTTAGAAATGTACTCCCTGTACGACTTTGAGGGCGGCTCGGGGTGACTTGCATTAACTTCTATACAGAAGTCGTCTTGCAAATCGCCTCTGGAGTCGTCCTCAGGACGACTTGCAGAGCCGCCCACGGAGTCGTGCCGCATATGTGTGAACCGACTCTTAAAGGGGTAATTCCCCCAAAAAACTTTTTTTACCATTGATTGAGGCTCGTTATGTCAAGGGGAATCGGGTGTTTTTTTATTAGAAACGAAGCAATACTTACCTTTTTACAGATGCATCGTCTCCGTCGTTTCCGGGTATGATCGTCTGGTCTGGGCGTGCCTATTTGATTGACAGGCTTCCGACGGTCGCATACATCGCGTCACGAGTAGCCGAAAGAAGCCGAGCGACGGTGCGGCTCTATACTGCGCCTGCGCACCGTCGTTCGGCTACTTTCGGAAAATCGTGACGCGATGTATGCGACCTCGGAAGCCTGTCAATCAAATAGGCACGCCTATAGTCGGAGCCCATACCCGGAAGCGTCGGAGACGATGCATCTGTAAAACGGTAAGTACGGCTTCATTTCTAAAAAAAAAAAAAACTTGATTCCCCTTGACATAACGAGCCTGAATAAATGTTAAAAAAAAAGGTTTTTGGGGGAACTACCCCTTTAAAGGTAAAAACTTTCGGCCTTTACAACCACTTTAATTCCAAGGGGTTCATGTACTTTTTCTTGCCACTGTACTTGGTGTAAGCACACGAAAATATGGTCATCTTCTTTCCTTCCTGTCCACTGGATATCAAATATACATAATATCCATACTCAAATAGATTACAAAAAAAGGTTTTATTTTTGTGCTAGAAGGAGAGCTGTGCTATATTTTAGGTTCATGCTTCAGTGCAGATGTTTTTGATGACAACTCTCATAAAATATCCCTCTAATCTGGGAGCTTCTCAGGCTCCATCCTGTGACTGTAAAAATAAGAAAGTAAAAGGAAAATGTAGAGAAAGTTCCAACAACCATACTTGCATAATAAAGTCGCTAGTAAACGTCCGGTCAGATCAGCTGGGTAGTCTATCAATGACATGACCTATGTTCTGGGAATTCTAACCTCTTCAGCGACACAAAGGAGCCCAGATTTATTGCCGAGCAGTTCTCATAAAATCGCAGCAGGCATGTAGCAATGATTGCGTTGCTGATTGACTAGACACAGCAAATCTGTTCTGAGAGGGTATCAATAGCAGGATTGGGACTGTGCTGAAAGATGCTGGCTCTAACAAAGCTCATCCCTGCTAGCGATGGTATGCTAGAAGATATGCAACTGATGGAATCTTCACCAGCCTGGCAACGGCTTCATTATAAATTCAGCGCTAACCAAAAACCCTGGCGTGTATTATAGTGAACTAATAACCTCCGTTATCGAATGTGTCAGTATAAAAAAAAATTATAACATGAAGTACTTAGTTCTAACATATAATTTCTATAATACATCAGTAAGAAAAAAAAAGGCCAAAATGGGATAAAGGGATCTTTATAAACAACAATATTCTGAGCAAAGAAATTCCATTGAAGTGATTGAATCCCTCACCAACTTATATTAGCCATACACCTTTGGATCAAATTATATTGAACTGGAAAGTGCTGAATCAGGCACCCACAGCTCATTTTTCAGCTGATTCAGCGGTAGGGCCAATTTCAGCGTTGGGCCCCTTTCACACATATGGACCGTTTGTCCGTTTTTCATCCATCCATTGACGGATGAAAAACAGATTTCAATGCATCTTTATGGAAAAACAGATGTAAATGGATGATCATCTGTTTGCATCCACTTCTGTCAACATTTGTTTTACATATAAAGGACAAGTTCACACCACAGAAATGCACTTTGGATGCGCTCTTGCTTACCGTTCACACCACACGCAATTCCTGTGCGTTTTTGATGAGTTTTGTTGTGTTCCAATACCATTCTGTGAGGACAAAATGCAGCTTGTTGTACTTTTTTTTCGGCACTGAAAACTGACTGGAACTGACTGTACCGGTGTGAAATAGGGCCAATGCAATACCTGGGCATTATGCATGCATTTTTCATGCAGAAAAAGAAACGCACCGTACTTCATTTGGTGTCAACTAGCACAAAAAAAAACTGATGAAAACTTCATCCGTTTTTGCCTTTGAAAAACATATAAAAATAAGCTGCTCTGAATATATGGTAATATTCGTGAACAAAAAATCACCTGTGCTAACACAAATAAGTGACATTAATATAATGTTGGATCAATGTGATATGACAAAAGTCCTTAAGAATCCAAATTCCCATGCGATTCCAAATGATATCAGAAGAAAAGAAGTGCCAGACAAGTCCAAAGAAACAGTGTCCGATAGCAGGACAGATGAGAACCTCCACCTCTTATCTCCTATCCACTTACCGACTCCAGTTGATCCCTGTTAAAGAGATCACATGCGCGTGTGGCTCAGCAGCCCTGTTTAGAGACGCCTGGAGTGTCCTGGGACTTCTTATATAAATGTTCCGCCTTTAGATATTCAAGAAAGTCTCCCCACATTGGATGGCCCAAAAAGGAAAAAACGCCAACATAGAGTAGTACCGTATATAAAATGTAATAATAAAAACAAGGTTACACTCACAAGTTAGTAGAATAAAATAAGCGCGTAGTATCGATATAGCCGGCCGGCTCTTACTATCCGCCCATCCTTCCGGATGGCAGCGAGGTGTACAATGGTGACGTCAGCTCGCCGCTCCTCCTTACGCCGTTTCGTCAAATCGCTGACTTCTTCCAGGGTTGAAAAACATGACTGAACTGAACAAATGAAAAGGACCACATGTGTGAAAGGGGCCTTAGGCCTTTTTCATACAGGCACCTCCACTAAGCAGAACCCACTTTCTCAGCAGGGGGTCGCTCCGTTGATCCCTGCTGAGCAGGCGAATGGGGAATAGGACCACCATCTGTCTGTTTTTGGTGAGGAGGATCAGATTGGATGGCGGCGTGTGTCAGTGGACATGCGACTGCCGACATTCGCCGCTCCATAGGACAGACTGGAGCATCTGATCAGCTCTACCTGAAAAACTGACAGGCAGACCTGATCAGACAGATCTGAAGCGCTTTATTGTAATAAGTTGTTATATGGATGAACTGATAGGAGAGGTTAATAGTTGAATATAATAGACACTACAAATCCCATAGTCCCTAGTTTCTCTTGGGAGCAAGCAAGAGAGGGTGGCTACGTTTCTATAAACAGTGAGACCATGGAGAACAAACAGTCACCCTCTAACAGGAAGTTGGTTAAAAAAAAAAAAATATATCACAGGTTTTGGAGCAGAAGTTGAGTGCACTTTTTTGAGTTAAAGCAGAGCTCCAGCCACCCCACCAAAATGGACTTTTAGGGCACTTACCTGTCTGGGTAACCCGCGGTGTCCTCACCCAAGCTGATTCTTGAATTGACTCTCGGGTGTTGGCATCGCTATCTTGGATAAGGGAAACTGGCAGTGGAGCCTTGTGGCTACACAGCCAGTTTTCTACTGCGCTTTCTGAGTGAGTGAGTGAGTAAAAAACGTACAAAGCGCAACACATGCGAACTGAATCGCCTCTGGGCACTGTTTCCATTCCTTGGGTAAGGAAACAAAATGACCTCAGAAGAGATGGGTTTTAATCTTTCTCCTGAAGGCCAAGTGGTCTGACTCCTGTCGGATGGTAGTAGGTAGTGCATTCCACGGCCGAGGTCCCTGGACTGCAAATCTCTGATCTCCTTTGGACTTGTATCTGACTTTGGGTATTTGGAGTAGGTTTTGATTTGTGGATCGCAGAATGCCATTGGCAATGGGCCAGCTGCTGCGAGAACCGAACTTCAGGCTGAATTCGCTGTGGCAAACTCAGCAGGAAGTGGGAGCAGGTACCTGTCAAAACCAGGTATCTGCTCCCACCCTCCCCGTTACAGGGTGCCAAATGTGGCACTGGAGGTGGGAGGAGGCAGACAAGTGGAGCTTCCTCTTTTGGGTAGAGCTCCGCTTTAAGAATACTTGGATATTTTTTTAGACAGAGTTAATTGATACTTTTAACATACAAATTAAGTAAAGCATTTTATCCAATTCTAAACAAAAATGGCTAAATTGCACCACTCTCTACCTCCGCAATCAGAATAAAAAATTGGACATTCCTGGAAATTAAAAGCACAATATTCTGATATTTTCATATCATCCTAATTCCATAAACATGCTATTAAAAAGCACAACCAGATCGTTTGAATGCTTTTTATTGTAAAATACTTTTTGCTAACAATTTAGCCTTTTACAAGAGATAGTAATTGTCACGAGGGCTGGAGCTGGTGGAAGGAGAAGATGAATGGGACCTTTGTATGGGCTGGGATGGCAGTCAGTGCTAAAGAGACAAGCAACAGTGGCCAGTGATGGATTAGAGGCCAGGTACAGTCATATCAAAGCACTGACTTGGAACAATGCCCCCTCCCCCTCAACTCTGATAATTAAAAGATAAGAAACATCTCTGATCCAAAAAGATCATTCTGAGCCAATGAAAATATTTGCGCACACATTTATCTCCAAAGAGGAAAAAAAATGATCAGGAAAATATAAACACAAATGTCTTTTAATAGTTTTTTGACACACTTTTATATTCTTTTAAAAAAACTTTTGTCAATACTAGTATAACTCTATGAAATGTATCTATATAATCAGTTCCCTGAATCCTCTACACCAGAAATCAGGTCAACTGAGGGACTGGCACAAAAGTGACGCAGTCACGTTCTATGAAAGGAATATTGTGATTCTAACATATTTCAGGTACTGGGGCTCTTGGTGTATAAGACAGGGGAGGATTGATTTTTAGTTTAACCACTTGCCACCCAGCATACAAAAACTGTGTGTGCCCCCCCCCCCCCCCCCCCCCCCGTCACTCTCTAATCCCCATAGATACATTAATCTTTCTATGGTCGCTGCTGACACTGTCACCGAGAACCTGAATAACAGCGGTGGGGGCGTTTTTTGGAAGCACCCGATTAAGCCTTTGGCTCTAATAAGCGTCCAAAAAAAGTGAGAAACAGGTGCAACACTGTGCGTTCCTTCTCACTCAGCTCAATGTTAGCAAAGCCAAAGGAATTCTCTTTGCCAACATTGACCTGCTTCTCAGCCAATCAGGTTGTCTGGTCTGTTATCGGTTGCCTGGAATGTCAGGCACTGTGATTGAACGCCTATTAGGCAACCAATTATAGGAGAGGAGGGAGGAGAGGACGACGGGAGAAGACACATGGAGGGAAGAAGACGCATGGAAGACACCACTCGGCTTCCGTTGCCCCACCGAGACAGGGTAAGTGCCGGGCAGATGGCGAGCAGTCGGGGATCACAGTGGCAGCATTGGATGGCACCGTGGCAGCATTAGGAGCATTTGATTGCACAGTGGCAGCATTGGATGGCACAGTGAGGCTGCAATTGATGGGCACAGTGAGGCTGCAATTGATGGGCACAGTGAGGCTGCAATTGATGTGGGGTTTTTTTGTTTTGTTTTTATTTGTTTGCACCCCCAAAAAAATGTGAGCACCAGCCGTCACTGGTCATGGACAGCAAGTGGTTATAGCAGGATCATGGCTGCAGGCAATTGGCTTTCTTCAGGTGAGGATGGCTACATTTGATAGCCATTCAAACCCCTTTGTGTCAACTTGTGTGCATGTTATCAGGCCAAAATCGTCAGGATATTTAAACTTTCGATCAGGGTCATTTGGGTAGTTTCTGTTGCGATTTTGATTTAGAGTAAACGCAGTTGATTGATAATGAGTAAAATAAATGTTTTTGTGAGATCAATTATATTCTCTGAAAAATGGCCAAGAAATTATAAATTCTGCCAGGGTATGTAAACTTATGAGCACAACTGTATAATACCCCTTCTTCTCTGGGAGGCACACAAAAGTGTCATTATAGGGGAACGTATCAAACTGCAAGCCCATTGCAAAGTCGAAATTCAAAAACAAATGTAATCTCTTCTGGCGCAAATCTCCCATTATGCATCCCTAAATAAGCAATCAATACTACAGCAGCACTTGGCAGTCCTCATACAGCTTAGACAAGAACTGCTCCGCCTTACAAGCCAACAAATCAAACAGACCTACACCCTCCGCAGGAAGTTCTTCTAAAAGAATAGCAAGTACATGGCTCATACAGTAGAATTCATCAGGGACTAAACACCACAGTCGCAGATCAGTTCAGGGGCTACTATGAAAGTCTATGACTAGACTCAGTGGGGTCGATTTACTTAACCACTTAAGACCCGGACCAAAATGCAGGTAAAGGACCTTGCTCCTTTTTGCGATTCGGCACTGCGTCGTTTTAACTGACAATTGCGCGGTCGTGCGACATGGCTCCCAAACAAAATTGGCGTCCTTTTTTCCCCACAAATAGAGCTTTCTTTTGGTGGTATTTGATCACCTCTGCGGTTTTTATTTTTTGCGCTATAAACAAAAATAGAGCGACAATTTAAAAAAAAAATTCAATATTTTTAACTTTTTGCTATAATAAATATCCCCCAAAAATATATAAAACATTTTTTTCCCTCAGTTTAGGCCGATACGTATTCTTCTACGTATTTTTGGTAAAAAAAATAAATCGCAATAAGCGTTTATCGGTTGGTTTGCGCAAAATTTATAGCGTTTACAAAATAAGGGATAGTTTTATTGCATTTTTATAAAAAAAAATTTTTTACTACTAATAGCGGCGATCAGCGATTTTTTTCGTGACTGCGACAATATGGCGGACACTTCGGACAATTTTGACACATTTTTGGGACAATTGTCATTTTCACAGCAAAAAATGCATTTAAATTGCATTGTTTACTGTGGAAATGACAGTTGCAGTTTGGGAGTTAACCACAGGTGGCGCTGTAGGGGATGTGTGACCTATGTGTTGTGTTTACAACTGTAGGGGGGTGTGGCTGTAGGTGTGACATCATCGATCGCGTCCCCCTATTACAGGGATGACGCGATCGATGCTACGGCCACAGAGAAGCACGGGGAAGCCGTGTGTACACACGGCTCTCCCCGTTCTTCCGCTCCAGGGACGGATCGCCGCACTGCAGCGGCGATCGGGTCCGCGAATCCCGCGGTCCCGGAGCTTTGGACCGGGTCACGGGCGCGCGCCCGCGACCCACGGCTGGGTACTAAAATCAACGTATATATACGTTGATGTGCCCAGCCGTGCCATTCTGCCGACGTAAATGTGCAGTAGGCGGTCCTTAAGTGGTTAAAGTGGATGTACACCCAAAAAAATATTTTTTTTTTTGATGTCACAATGTAGAGTATACGATTTTCTATCATCTGTGCCCAGTCTTGCCACACAGAGTTAATCCAGCGCTGAGTAATCCTCTTTCAATGTTCAGTAAAATGAACAGCCTTTCAGATAAAAACCTGCCTAAATAAAAAGTCAGTTTTCTCTCTTCTTGCTTTGAGTGACAGGTTATTTACATATCTAGCTTGGACATGTTTATCATAACATGAGGTATAAAAAGTGACAAATCCACCCCTCCCCCACATAACACATCCTGGTAATATAGAATGAACTTTGGATCACCTTATGTTAGGATAAACATGTACAAGCTAGATTTGTAAATAACCTGTCACTGAAAGCAAAAACAGAGAAACGGACTTTATAATTTGGCAAGTTTTTCTCTGGAATTCTGTTAATTTGCACTGAACATTACAAGAGGATTACTCAGATCTGGATTAACTCGGTGTGGCAAGACTGGGCACAGATGATAGGAAATCTTGAACTCTACATTGTGACATAAAAAAAAAAAAAATGTTTTTGGGGTTTACATACACTTTAAACTAGAGAGAGTACAACATCTGGTGCAGCTCTGCATAGAAGCTTCCAGGTTTTTTTTTTTCCCCCCCAAAGCTTAATTGAACAAGAAACGGATTGGCTACCATGCACAGCTACACCAGATTTTGCACTCTACAGTTTTAGTAAACCTCCCCCTTTCACCAAATGCCCCCCCCTCAAGACCCCTTTCACACTGGGTCATTTTGCAGGCGCTATTGTGCTAAAAACAGCGGCTGCAAACCGACCCTAAACAGCCGCTGCTGTGTCTCCAGTGTGAAAGCCCCGAAGCAATAAGCAATAGCGTATCTCGTTCCACGCTTTCCTTGCTTTACTCTATCTCATACGGTTAGTTTAACCACTTAAAGCGGAGGTTCACCCTAAATATAAGCCCTCCCATGTGATCCAGCATACTGGCGTCAGCGCCAGTATGCTGTTTTTTTTTTTTTTAAATCCATCACTTACTGTATTACGGCAAATTTTAATCTCTTTCCCCCGCGGTGGACGGCTCTAGTATAGCGCGTCACATCTTACGAAAATACCCGATAAGGACTCGGGTAATCTCGGCGAAAATGCGGCGCCTGCGCACAGACCTAGGAGCTGACTGCGCAGGCGCCGTATTTCTCCGAGTCCTATTTCGGCGTTTTTCGGAGCGCGTGACGCGCCATAGCCGTAGGACTCTGAGAAATACGGCGCCTGCGCAGTCAGCTCCTAGGTCTGTGCGCAGGCGCCGCATTTTCGCCGAGATTACCCGAGTCCTTATCGGGTATTTCCGTAAGATGTGACGCGCTATACTGGCGCCGTGCACCACGGGGGGAAAGAGATTAAAATTTGCCGTAATACAGTAAGTGATGGATTAAAAAAAAAAAAAAAAAAAACAGCATACTGGCGCTGACGCCAGTATGCTGGATCACATGGGAGGGCTTATATTTACTGTGAACCACCTCTTTAAGGACCGCCGCATGTACATTTACGCCGGCAGAATGGCACCGACAGGCACATCAACGTATATATACGTTGGTGCCTTGGGGGCGATCGGACCCCCCCCCCGTACATGCGGCGGTCTGCGCGGCTGCAAGAGCGATCCGACAAGAGGGGGCGGCTATCCGTTTTTGTCCGCCCCCTCCGGATCGCTCTCATCCAATGCGCGCGCCCGCCCGCCCTGTCACTTCCTCCTCCTGTGTAAACACAGGAAGGAGGAAGCGATGTGATCTCTCCCTCGGCGGTTTTTTCAACCACCGCTGAGGAGAGATCACCACACAGTAAGTCCTGCACCAACACTACACTACACACAGGCACATTTAACCCCCCCCGATCGCCCCCCCTCCCCCCTGTCACAGTGTCACTGAATGCAGTAATCATACATGTATGATTACTGTATTTAGTGTCAGTGTGACAGGCAGTGTAAAAGTTAGTTAGTGTTAGGTTCAGAGTAGCCCTGTACCCCCCCTAATAAAGTTTTAACCCCTTGATCACTGCCCTAGTTAACCCTTTCACTCCCTATTGCCAGCGTCACTAAGCGATAATTTTTCTGATCGCTGTATTAGTCACGCTGTTCCCGCTAGGTAGCCAATTTGTTTTTTATTGCGATTTTTTTTTACTAAAGACATGTGGCTTAATAAATTTTGGCCTAAATGTTTTACTTAAATTTAGTTTATTGATTTTTCTTATAACAAAAAGTAAAAAATATTGATTTTTTCAAAAATGTCGCTCTATTTTTGTATATAGCGCAAAAAATTAAAATCACAGAGGCGATCAAATACCATCAAAAGAAAGCTCTATTTGTGGGAAGAAAAGGATGCGAATTTTGTTTGGGAGCCACGTCGCACGACCCCGCAATTGTCTGTTAAAGCGACGCAGTGCCGAATCGCAAAAACCCCTTTGGTCATTTGGCAGCATATTGGTCCGGGTCTTAAGTGGTTAAAATATCATAATGAACTCATTTTTTTTTTTTCCCCGAGGGCTACCAACAAATCTGTCCAGGTCACCTTTGAATATCTTTGTACACTAAGGGCCAGTTCACACCATGAATTTTACAAGAACGCGCTTTGGGGTGATTTACTAAAATTAATGCACTCAGAATCTGGTGCAACTGTGCATGGTAACCAATCAGCTTCTAACTTCAGCTTGGTCAGTTCAGTTAACCACTTAACCTCTGGAAGATTTACCTCCCCTCCTGACCAGGCCATTTTTTGCTATACGTCACTGACAATGTTGCGGTCATGCAACGCTGTACCCAAATGAAATGTATGTAATTTTTTCCCCACAAAAAGAGCTTTCTTTTCATGGTATTTGATCACTTCTACATTTTTTTTAAAACAAAATCAACAATAATATATATATATATATATACTTACTTTCTGCTAACCTGTTTGCCTGAAAATAAGCCCTACCCCGAAAATAAGACCTAGCATGAGTTTCTGGGATGGCTGCAATATAAGCCCTACCCTGAAAATAAGACCTAGTAAAATCATGTAATCATTTCTGTAAAAAGATTATATGATGTGCAGTGTGTCTCCTTGTGTAACTTTATTGTGGAAAATACCTTATATACAGCACCACTGGGCACTCACGTGACCCGCTGGAGCTCTTCTTTTCTCCTCCCAACTGATGTCAGCAGCCCCACCTTCTGCAGTGTTCAGGGTGGGGCTGTCGTCAGCGGGATCTCAGCCCCCCCCCCCCCCCCCCCCCCCCCCCCCCCCCCCCAGTGCAGTATTTGGAGCAGGGAAGAAGTGTGCCAGCGGGTCACGCAAGTGCCCAGCAGCGCTGTAAATAAGGTATTTGCCACAATAAGTTACACAAGGAGACCCACTGCACATTATATAATCTTTTTTTCAGAATTGATTACGTGAGGTTTGTTTTTGGGATTACAGAATTTCACAATGCTGACTCCTAAGCTGACAGGGGGGGAGGAACTTTTTTGTACATACCATAAATAAAAAAACATCCCCTGAAAATAAGCCCTTGTGTGTTTTTTGTAGCCAAAATTAATATAAGACCCGGTCTTATTTTCAGGGAAACACAGTATAAAGCGTAGCCAATTAAAAACGCAAGAAATCAAATTTCTTCTTCAGTTTAGGCCAATATGTATGGTGCTATAATTTTTTGGTAAATTAGTGTATATTGATTTAAGATGCTAAAACTTTTGCGCAAACCAAACTATGTGATCTATTTATTGTATTTTGGTAATGGTGCCACGCTGCACTATTACCACTGATTATTGTTTATTGTCACCAACAATACTGTGCTAGCTGCTATCTGTTAGGACTTTAATTATAGCCTGGGCACAATAGATCCGTGTTTTATGGGATATATTTATTGATTTAACTAGTAATGGCGTTGATCAGTGACTCACAGAAGGACTGCAATATTGAGGGGACCAGGGACACTAATACAGTGATCAGTACTAAAAATATGCACAATCACTGTACTAATGACATTGGCTAATAAGGGGTTAAACATCAGGGGCGATCAATGGGTTAAATGTGTTCCTAGCCAGTGTTTTAGTGTACTGTGGGAGCTGCTTTTACTAGGGGGAGAGGTGGAATTGGCTCCCTGCTTTGCAGAGACACAAATTCCATCCCTTCCCTCCGGTCACAACGGGGATCTACCTTGTTTACATAGGCAGACCGCATATCTGGTGCCTGGGAACAGCACTGACATTATCTGGTGGACCGTACCTGGGAACAGCACTGACATTATCTGGTGGACCGTACCTGGGAGCAGCACTGACATTATGTGGTGGGCTGCACTGACATTATGTGGTGGGCTGTACTGACATTATGTGGTGGACCGTACCTGGGAGCAGCACTGACATTATCTGGTGGGCTGTACCTGGGAGCTGCACTGACATTATATGGTGGGCTGTACTGACATTATCTGGTGGGCTGTACCTGGGAGCAGCACTGACGTTATCTGGTGGGCCGTACCTGGGAGCTGCACTGACATTATCTGGTGGACCGTATCTGGGAGCTGCACTGACATTATGTGGTGGGCTGCACTGACATTATGTGGTGGGCTGTACTGACATTATGTGGTGGGCTGTACTGACATTATGTGGTGGGCCGTGCCTGGGAGCAGCACTGACATTATCTGGTGGGCTGTACCTGGGAGCTGCACTGACATTATCTGGTGGGCTGTACTGACATTATCTGGTGGGCTGTACCTGGGAGCAGCACTGACATTATCTGGTGGGCTGTACCTGGGAGCTGCACTGACATTATCTGGTGGGCTGTACTGACATTATCTGGTGGGCTGTACCTGGGAGCAGCACTGACGTTATCTGGTGGGCCGTACCTGGGAGCTGCACTGACATTATCTGGTGGACCGTATCTGGGAGCTGCACTGACATTATGTGGTGGGCTGTACTGACATTATGTGGTGGGCTGTACTGACATTATGTGGTGGGCCGTGCCTGGGAGCAGCACTGACATTATCTGGTGGGCCGTGCCTGGGAGCTGCACTGACATTATCTGGTGGGCTGTACTGACATTATGTGGTGGGCTGTACCTGGGAGCTGCACTGACATTATGTGGTGGGCTGTACCTGGGAGCTGCACTGACATTATGTGGTGGGCTGTACTGACATTATCTGGTGGACCGTACCTGGGAGCTGCACTGACATTATCTGGTGGGCTGTACTGACATTATGTGGTGGGCTGTACTGACATTATGTGGTGGGCTGTACCTGGGAGCTGCACTGACATTATGTGGTGGGCTGTACCTGGGAGCTGCACTGACATTATGTGGTGGGCTGTACCTGGGAGCTGCACTGACATTATGTGGTGGGCTGTACCTGGGAGCTGCACTGACATTATGTGGTGGGCTGTACCTGGGAGCTGCACTGACATTATGTGGTGGGCTGTACCTGGGAGCTGCACTGACATTATGTGGTGGGCTGTACCTGGGAGCTGCACTGACATTATGTGGTGGGCTGTACTGACATTATGTGGTGGGATGTACTGACATTATCTGGTGGACCGTACCTGGGAGCTGCACTGACATTATCTGGTGGGCTGTACTGACATTATGTGGTGGGCCGTACCTGGGAGCTGCACTGACATTATGTGGTGGGCCGTACCTGGGAGCTGCACTGACATTATGTGGTGGGCTGTACCTGGGAGCTGCACTGACATTATCTGGTGGGCTGTACTGACATTATGTGGTGGGCCGTACCTGGGAGCTGCACTGACATTATGTGGTGGGCTGTACCTGGGAGCTGCACTGACATTATGTGGTGGGCTGTACCTGGGAGCTGCACTGACATTATGTGGTGGGCCGTACCTGGGAGCTGCACTGACATTATGTGGTGGGCCGTACCTGGGAGCTGCACTGACATTATGTGGTGGGCTGTACCTGGGAGCTGCACTGACATTATGTGGTGGGCTGTACCTGGGAGCTGCACTGACATTATGTGGTGGGCTGTACCTGGGAGCTGCACTGACATTTGTGTGTCATGTAAACCCCACATAATGACTGTGGAGAGATGCCTACAAATCGATGCATGCACACAGCAACAGTGCCAATATTACAGTATAAAGTATGTGAAGGGTAGAGTGCCCAGCATGCAGCAAGTGAGTGACATTGGCACACGTTCCGTGCCCTTCCCGCTCTGCTGGCACTATATATAAAGCACGTTCCCGTTGTCTGACCCCTCCGCCGCCTCTTACCTCTCTGCACAATACAGCGGAGGACTCTACACGCCGGCATCGTGATCAGCGCCTCCAGCCACGTGTCCTCACATGCTACAGATCCGAGGGCGCCGATTGGCTATTACTTACTGGCGGAAGACCTGTCTTATGCGTTGGGTACCGCCCACAAGCGGGCAAATCTGGCGCCCACGACGGAGCGGAACTGAGCCAAGAAGTTAAAACGCAAATTTTGTGTGCCGTGTCAGTGATGAGATGTGTGATCGGTTATGTAAAATGCAGTTCTAGGAAAATATCTTGGAATTCTCACTCACTCCCTCATACTCGTATGATCGCTGCTGATATATTGTCATCTATTTTTAGCAAATTGCACGTCTCATTGAAATCTGTTTTTGGAAGGTCATCCCAAAATCCATAACCTTAAAGGGAAACACAGGCTTAATATTAAAGTGTTACTAACTAAACCCCTTTAAAAAATAATAATTACAAAATAACAAACATGTTATACTTACCTGTTCTGTAGTGGTTTTGCACAGAGCAGCCCAAATCCTCCGGAGGTCCATGCCCCTCCTCTTCGGCAGGTGCCCCCCACAGAAAGCCACTTTCGCCCCCTAGTCCTGATGCTGCCTCTAATGACACAGATAGACTCAGCCCCGCTCCATTGTCATAACTTTCAATTGACAGCGGCAGGAGGCAATATCAATCTATCCAATGAGAAGGGAGACAGCGGCAGGAGGCAATACCAGTCTGTCCAATGAGAAGGGAGACAGCGGCAGGAGGCAAAACCAGTCTGTCCAATGAGAAGGAAAACAGCAGCAGGAGGCAATATCAATCTGTCCAATGAGAAGGGAGACAGCGGCAATATCAATCAGTCCAATGAGTAGGGAGACAGCAGCAGGAGGCAATATCAATCTGTCCAATGAGAAGGGAGACAGCAGCAGGAGGTAATATCAGCAGGCGCGTCAAGGGTGAGCTGAGGAGGCTGGAGCCCCGAATGGGTGGCCAGTCTCTGGCATGACAAAGTTTATCATTAGCCCCAAGCGCTGCCAAGCAGGGACCATTATTTTTCAGAGTGTGACCGATGACACAGCAGGTCACGCCTTCTGGAACCTGCAGCGCCTATGATGGACGTCCCACTGCTCCAATCCCGGCCTACGGGACGTGTGACGTCCATCATAGGCTCCGCAAGCTCAGAAGGCGGGAATTACAATGCCGCCCGGCCCGCCGTGATATCTTCGGCGGCTCTCTACGGCACGGCTCCCGAGTCTCCTCCTCTGGCTGCAGTGGCTGAATATGTGTGACGGGCACACCACACCACATCCCTGCTCAGCGGCTCTCCTCTCCTGAGTCTCTCTCCTCCTTGGCTCCTAATCCTTCCTGGCTGCATCGCTGTGATGGGCACATTGGGTGTGCCGGCACCACACACCACAGCTGAGGTAGGTGACATCAGTGATAGTGTAGGTCTGGTCAGTGTAGTGTGGCCTGGTCAGTGTAGTGTAGTGTGGTCAGTGTAGTGTGGTCAGTGTAGTGTAGTGTAGTGTAGTCTGGTCAGTGTAGTGTAGTGTAGTCTGGTCAGTGTAGTGTAGTCTGGTCAGTGTAGTGTAGTGTAGTCTGGTCAGTGTAGTGTAGTGTAGTCTGGTCAGTGTAGTGTAGTGTAGTCTGGTCAGTGTAGTGTAGTCTGGTCAGTGTAGTGTAGTGTAGTCTGGTCAGTGTAGTGTAGTGTAGTCTGGTCAGTGTAGTGTAGTGTAGTCTGGTCAGTGTAGTGTAGTCTGGTCAGTGTAGTGTAGTGTAGTCTGGTCAGTGTAGTGTAGTCTGGTCAGTGTAGTGTAGTCTGGTCAGTGTAGTGTAGTGTAGTCTGGTCAGTGTAGTGTAGTGTGGACAATGTAGTGTAGTGTAGTGTAGTCTGGTCAGTGTAGTGTAGTGTAGTCTGGTCAGTTTAGTGTAGTGTAGTCTGGTCAGTGTAGTGTAGTCTGGTCAGTGTAGTGTAGTCTGATCAGTGTAGTGTACTCTGGTCAGTGTAGTGTAGTCTGGTCAGTGTAGTGTAGTGTAGTCTGGTCAGTGTACAGGGAGTGCAGAATTATTAGGCAAGTTGTATTTTTGAGGATTATTTTATTATTGAACAACAACCATGTTCTCAATGAACCCAAAAAACTCATTAATATCAAAGCTGAATATTTTTGGAAGTAGTTTTTAGTTTGTTTTTAGTTTTAGCTATTTTAGGGGGATATCTGTGTGTGCAGGTGACTATTACTGTGCATAATTATTAGGCAACTTAACAAAAAACAAATATATACCCATTTCAATTATTTATTTTTACCAGTGAAACCAATATAACATCTCAACATTCACAAATATACATTTCTGACATTCAAAAACAAAACAAAAACAAATCAGTGACCGATATAGCCACCTTTCTTTGCAAGGACACTCATACAGCCTGCCATCCATGGATTCTGTCAGTGTTTTGATCTGTTCACCATCAACATTGCGTGCAGCAGCAACCACAGCCTCCCAGACACTGTTCAGAGAGGTGTACTGTTTTCCCTCCTTGTAAATCTCACATTTGATGATGGACCACAGGTTCTCAATGGGGTTCAGATCAGGTGAACAAGGAGGCCATGTCATTAGTTTTTCTTTTATACCCTTTCTTGCCAGCCACGCTGTGGAGTACTTGGACGCGTGTGATGGAGCATTGTCCTGCATGAAAATCATGTTTTTCTTGAAGGATGCAGACTTCTTCCTGTACCACTGCTTGAAGAAGGTGTCTTCCAGAAACTGGCAGTAGGACTGGGAGTTGAGCTTCACTCCATCCTCAACCCGAAAAGGCCCCACAAGCTCATCTTTGATGATACCAGCCCAAACCAGTACTCCACCTCCACCTTGCTGGCGTCTAAATCGGACTGGAGCTCTCTGCCCTTTACCAATCCAGCCACGGGCCCATCCATCTGGCCCATCAAGACTCACTCTCATTTCATCAGTCCATAAAACCTTAGAAAAATCAGTCTTGAGATATTTCTTGGCCCAGTCTTGACGTTTCAGCTTGTGTGTCTTGTTGAGTGGTGGTCGTCTTTCAGCCTTTCTTACCTTGGCCATGTCTCTGAGTATTGCACACCTTGTGCTTTTGGGCACTCCAGTGATGTTGCAGCTCTGAAATATGGCCAAACTGGTGGCAAGTGGCATCTTAGCAGCTGCACGCTTGACTTTTCTCAGTTCATGGGCAGTTATTTTGTGCCTTGGTTTTTCCACACGCTTCTTGCGACCCTGTTGACTATTTTGAATGAAACTATTGATTGTTCAATGATCACGCTTCAGAAGCTTTGCAATTTTAAGAGTGCTGCATCCCTCTGCAAGATATCTCACTATTTTTGACTTTTCTGAGCCTGTCAAGTCCTTCTTTTGACCCATTTTGCCAAAGGAAAGGAAGTTGACCAATAATTATGCACACCTGATATAGGGTGTTGATGTCATTAGACCACACCCCTTCTCATTACAGAGATGTACATCACCTAATATGCTTAATTGGTAGTAGGCTTTCGGGCCTATACAGCTTGGAGTAAGACAACATGCATAAAGAGGATGATGTGGTCAAAATACTAATTTGCCTAATAATTCTGCACTCCCTGTAGTGTGGTCTGGTCAGTGTAGTGTAGTCTGGTCAGTGTAGTGTAGTCTGGTCAGTGTAGTGTAGTCTGGTCAGTGTAGTGTAGTCTGGTCAGTGTAGTGTAGTGTAGTCTGGTCAGTGTAGTGTAGTGTAGTCTGGTCAGTGTAGTGTAGTGTAGTCTGGTCAGTGTAGTGTAGTGTGGTCTGGTCAGCGTAGTGTAGTGTGGTCTGGTCAGCGTAGTGTAGTGTGGTCTGGTCAGCGTAGTGTAGTTCAGTGTAGTGAAAAAATCAGATAGGGCCTACACAGTCGGAATTTCCAACCAAAAGCTTTCATCGAACTTTCCTTGTCAGAATTTCCGATCGTGTGGGTTTACCCACTGTCCAGGGTCAGGGCTAGTAAATTGTCGTTAAGCCCTGTAGTTAGCTGAACCCTTCCCACCATCTAACTAAATATACCCATGTATTATGTACTGCCCCCCTTTTTTTTTCTGCTTACAGCATCATACTCTACTTGCCTAACCAACGTTTGATGCAAGGCCTCTCACAGGTGGCCAAGAGAATGAAACTTCATCATGCTCACTTCATCTTGTGCTTGTATTGCACTGCTATCATTGTCTTGTTGCAATTATCTCTACCATTGCTTTGTTATTATTTATCCGTGGGGGGTCATTCCTGTGTTAATAAACCCCAGATATCTGCCATTGGGGTGTCGGTGTATTATTGGGTCCAGTTACAGGGAGAGTTGTCACTAGGAAAGGAAGCAGAACCCAATATTTCTAGCAGCTCCTTCAGGGCATTGCAACTGTCAGATTTCTATCTTTATTGAGGTTTCCCGTTAACTACTCTGGTGACTGGTGCCACCTGGAAGAGAAGAAAGAAAATCACAGACAAACAATCCACATCTAAATTCAGTTCCCAAGGAATTTCAAGGCACCATTACAAATGTATCACACAAGGTATATTATCAAATAACATCATCGAGTATGCATTTAACCAGTTCAGCCCCAGGCGATTTGGCTGCTCAATGACCGGGCCATTCTTTGCAATTCGGAACTGCGTCGCTTTAGCTGACAATTGCGTGGTCGTGCGATGTTGTACCCAAACAAAATTGACTTGCTTTTTTTACCACAAATAGAGCTTTCTTTTGGTGGTATTTGATCACCTCTGCAGTTTTTATTTTTCTGCACTATATAAAAAAAAAAAAAAAAACCCGTCCATTAAAAAAAAAAAAAATTTTACTAGTAAATATCCCAATTTAAAAAAATGTATTCTCAGTTTAGGCCAATATGTATTCTTCTACATATTTTTGGTAAAAAAAAATCACAATAAGCGCATATTGATTGGTTTGCGCAAAAGTTATAGCATCTACAAACTATTAGAAAGATTTTTGGCATTTATATGGCTTTTTTTTAACTAGTAATGGCGGTGATCTGTGATTTTTTGCAGTATTGCGATGGACACTTTTGACAGATTTTTGGGACCATTGACATTTACAGAGCGATCAGTACTATAAATATGCACTGATTACTATGTAAATGTCACTGGCAGGGAAGGGGTTAACACTAGTTTGGAGGGAAAACACACAATACGTCTTCTCTCCTCTGACAGCACGGAGATGTGTGTGTGTACACACAAACACACACACCCCCGTGCTGCTGCTCGTGCGATCGCACCCACCTGCCACGAGCATCGGGTTCCCCGGTTCGCCCTCTGGCAGCTCTCCTGGGCGAAGCCGTATGTGTATGGGATTTTGCCCAGGAGAGCCGATCTGCCGCAGTAATCTGCATGAGCAATCAGGAAGCTCTTTGGGCACTCAGGCTTAAAAAGGTTTGCCATCACTGCTCTAGCATTTCTAGCAGAGGCCATCTTGAGCAAAGGCAGGGTGATTCATATAGCATTTACTTCCTGGAATTCATCTGCCCATAGCGAAAAATAGTTCCTATTGAGAGAGTATTTCAGCTTTAAGGTTAGGTAAAAACGCAACTCAGCCATCTGTTTTTACCATCACCCCCAACCACAAGTGTAAACTTACCCATAACAGATCAGCAGAATAGTAAGCCTCTGCAACATTATTAAAGCCTTGGAACATAAATGGCAGTCTTCTGGCATTAGACCAAATTAGAAAGTATTGTTTACCGATTGGCCAAAATGAACTAACCATTCAATCAGAAATACTCAACCTTGAAGTACTTTAACGTCATTTGAATGTTCTGAGAATTTTGGTTCAAAATTCTACTAGTGCATACTCAGCTTTAGAGAATGCTCTACCGTAATACAGTATCTACTTCATTCTATAATATGGATAAAAGAGACACTCACTATAGTGTCAAAACTAAACTGAATCCAATATGTTGAACAAGATACTATATACCTACCTTTCAAGTGACGTAGGTGTGTAAAATCTGCCGTGTTGCCGATTTCCAGCCACTGTAGGTATCCGAGGTGTCTTGAATACCCGCTCCCCTGCCACACACTGTGGTTGCTTCCATCAGCATACATCTTGTTGTGTAACTAACAATAAAGCAACAGTGTGTGGCAGAAGGAACAGGTTATCCCCACACATCAGAAGTGTCAGTTACTTGCAGCAGCCGGGAAACAGAAGTAGATGCAGAGTTCTTGCGCATAGACTGCTAGAAAGAAAGCATTGAACATCTTGTTTTACAGGTAGGGTTTATTTTCGAATGGAGGTCGACAAAAGCACTTTCAAGAATATTCTTTAAACAGTACCAATGAGGTCAAGAATGTGCTGAGGGCACTTCAGCATCATCTTTGCTCTGCACTGCCTAGGTGCTTTTTTTTCAGCATTATATGACGTATGGGAGGAATATCCCAAAGTATTCTTCTGAATGACCCCTTCAAAAGGCCAAGAAAGTAAAACAACCCTAGGCATCACTCCTGGAAAAGTTCTCTTCCTACTGCTTCTCACATGGTGTGTTACTGCCCCTATAGTCTTTTTGAGAGCTCCCAACATTGAGAGTCTGTATTGAAGACTTATAGCTCTGCCTAAGGAAGTCCATCTTCTGCAAAAATGTAATAAATGCACCGAAATTAGTACATTAAAGTTGGCCACAGATGGGAAGAAATTTTTCAAACGAAAATTCTTAGGAAGAGAATGTTCTACGAAAGTTTGTTCATTTTAATAATTATTAGTGGGCTAAATTAATGTTGGTTTTCAACCACAGTGACTTGAAAATTCAAATGAGCAGGATGGAATATTTTTATATAACAAATTTCCAACAGTGTATGTGTTTATTCGGTAAACTCATTTCATTCCAAAATCAAATGTGTAACGCAATTTTTTTTTAGCACATTCAAATGTTCTGACAATTTTCAATGGAGACAAGACATTCGCACAGGTGCATAAACATAAGCTGTGTTCTTAAGGGCCCTTTCACACTAGCGGACGAACGGTCCGCTAATTACAAGTCAGTTAACGGACTTGTAATGGGCCCCTATGGGAGCGGATCAGTTAGCGGATGATGCATCCACTAACGGCCGCCAGATCCGCATCCGTTTTTGCGGACGGAAGAATGTCCTATTTTTCTTCCATCCGGCCAAACGGATCGAATGCAAACGGACAGACGGTCCTTTTCCATCCAACTCCCCATAGGGGAGAGCGGAGGAGAGACAGTGTGCAGGGACCGCCCTGTCCGCCGACAGCTGAGCGGAGACCCCCCGCTGAGCTGACGGACACATGGAGCGGACCGAAAAACGGTCCGCTCCGTGTAAAAGGACCCTTACTGTTGCCTGCAGACACTCATTGTACCACTTCAGCATACAAACTGCCTCCTGCTACAGCCAAATGTTAACATTTTTGACTTGTTCCTTGCAAGTTTGGGGTTGCATTACTGCAAATGGTGTTGGAGATTTGGTCAGGATCACCGGTGTCCTCAATGCTGAGAAATACAGGCAGATACTTATCCATCATGCCATACCACCAGGAAAGTGTGCGATTGGCCCCAAGTGTATTTTGCAGCAAGACGATAACCCCAGACATATGTCATTAAAGGAGTTGTAACGGAAAAAAATTGTTTTGCTGAAATGACTGTTTACAGGGTATAGAGAAATAATGTTCATAGGTGGGGTGTTTTCCGCCCCAAAAGAATAAAATAAAAATTCCCAAATAATTTGGGAGTGCAAAATATAAAATGTGATAAGCTGCTCCTCGGGGTACAGTGATGAACTGTGGTGTTAGTACATAAAAAGGGTGAGAGAGGCCGCTAAGCAAGCAATTGCAACCTAGAAATTACTAGATTGGCTGAAGCAAAGTGCTGTGCCTAATATTAAGATAGATATTTAGAGCGATAATGACAATCTGGTGGAAATAAGTTAAGTGATATGTGATAATTGCTCATCGAGTTGTGCACAGATATGAACAACAGTGTACTACAAATCTTGAATATCATTGCTAGTCCATAATTGGACCATAGGATGTCAACCAAAGGGAAAAAAAAAAAAAACACATAAAACTCAGTGCATAAAATGCTAATATGAAGTGAGAAGATAATATATAAATGCAGCAATTTAAATGCTAAATGCAGTGCTCGCCAATAGAGCCAGATGGAACATGTAGGTAGGCAGGGTGCCTATAGAAATGTAAGTCCAAATAGTTTGTATAAGCTTCTATATATGAGCAGCAGAAAAAAGGGATTTTTAAATACAGCTTACCTGTAAAATCCTTTTCTTGGAGTACATCACGGGACACAGAGCGGCATATTCATTACTATGTGGGTTATATGGAGTACCTTCAGGTGTGGACACTGGCAATCTCAAACAGGAAGTCCCCTCCCTATATAACCCCCTCCCCCTAGAGGGAGTCCCTCAGTTTTGTAGCAAGCAGTATGCCTCCCAAAATGGTCACCCAAAAGAGGGGTGGGAGCTCTGTGTCCCGTGATGTACTCCAAGAAAAGGATTTTACAGGTAAGCTGTATTTAAAAATCCCTTTTTCTTTCTCGTACATCACGGGACACAGAGCGGCATATTCATTACTATGTGGGATGTCCGAAAGCAATGCTTTAATGAGGGGAGGGAGACATCTTCCAAAGAAGGATTCAATTTAGAGGTAAACTCAAACAATAATAATAAATCCAACTTAGTCAAGAAAAAAAAACTTTTTTTTTATTTTTTTTTATTTATTTTTTTTATAACCAAGGGCGTTTCTGATCCCGAGGATTTCAAACTGCAGCCTGTAGTACTGCCTGACCAAAGGCAGCATCCGCATTTCTTCTCACGTCTAGTTGATAAAACCTTGTAAACGTGTGGACTGATGACCACGTTGCCGCCTTGCATATCTGAGCCATAGAGATCTGATGGTGTGCTGCCCAAGAGGCGCCCATGGCCCTGGTAGAATGGGCCTTTACCGACAACGGAGGAGGCAACCTCTTCAACCCGTAGGCTTGAATGATTAATTGTCTAATCCATCTCGAGATGGTGGATTTTGCAGCTGCCTGCCCCTTCTTGGGGCCATCTGGTAGAACGAATAACACATCTGTTTTCCGGATCTTTTCTGTAGCTTTAAGATAGGCCTTCATGGCCCGGACAATATCCAAGGTATGCAGCAACCCCTCCTTTCTAGATGTAGGTTTTGGAAAGAAGGATGGAAGTACCAAATCCTGGTTCAAGTGAAATTTGGATATAACCTTTGGTAGAAAGGAAGGATGGGGCCGGAGAACTGCCCTGTCCTTATGCAGAACGAGATATGGTTCCTTACACGATAAGGCTGCTAATTCTGACACTCTCCTGGCCGAAACTATGGCGACCAAGAAAACCAACTTTCTTGTCAGTAAGAGTAAAGGAATCTCAGCCAACGGCTCAAAAGGCTGTTTCTGTAGAGTGGACAGGACAAGATTTAAGTCCCATGGACAAATTGGTGACTTGACAGGAGGATTAATACGCAAGACCCCCTGTAAGAAGGTCTTTACCAGCGAGTGGGTGGCCAGCGGCCTCTGAAACCACACTGACAGAGCTGAGATCTGTCCCTTGATTGTGCTTAGTGCCAGGCCTTTATCCACTCCTAGCTGGAGAAAACTTAACACCCTATCAATAGTATATTTGCGGGAATTCCATCTTTTGGATTCACACCAGCCTACGTAGTTCCTCCACACCCTGTAATAAATCACCCTGGAGACCGGCTTCCTAGCCCTAATCAGGGTAGGAATTACCTGCCTAGACAGGCCTCTATCCCTGAGAATCAGGGATTCAGCCTCCAGGCCGTCAAATTTAGACGCTGTAATGTAGGGTGGAGGATCGGGCCTTGTGAGAGTAGGTCTGGTTGTAGAGGGAGAGTCCAAGGGTCTCCCACTGCCATCTTCAGGACTAGTGAGTACCAAGTCCTCCGGGGCCAAGCCGGAGCTACTAGAATGACTGGCTTGTTCTCCACTCTGATCTTGCGCAACAGGCGCGGGAGTAACTGTAGTGGAGGGAATGCATATAGAAGTCTGAATTGATGCCAAGGGCAAACCAACGCGTCGGTTCCGCAGGCCATAGGATCCCTCGCTCGCGACACGAACCTGTCTAGTTTCTTGTTGAACCTGGATGCCATTATATCTACGTCCGGCATTCCCCACCTCTGGCAGATTGTCTGAAAGACCTGGGGATGCAGAGACCACTCCCCTGGCAACAGACTCTGGCGACTTAAGAAGTCTGCCTGCAGGTTGTCCACTCCGGGAATGAATATCGCCGAAATGCAGGGTACATGAACCTCTGCCCATTGAAAAATCAAGTTCACCTCCCTCTGAGCGGCCTGGCTCCTGGTTCCCCCTTGGTGGTTTATGTATGCCACCGCCGTGGCATTGTCTGACTGGATTCTCACCGGGAACCCCTTTAATCTGGAGGTCCAAGCCAGAAGGGCTAGGCGGGCAGCTCTGATTTCCAAGATATTGATGGGGAGCTGCCTCTCTGCTTTCACCCAAGTTCCCTGGCGGGAGAACCCCTCGAAGACCGCCCCCCAGCCTGCCAGGCTGGCGTCTGTGGTAACTACCTTCCAGACAACAGGCCTGAAGGATTTTCCCTTTAGAAGATTCTGAGGGTTCAACCACCAGGCCAGGCTTTGTCGGACCCTTGATGATAGCGTCAAAGGGGACTCTAAGGCATGTGCCCTCTTGCCCCAGGCTGCTAGAATGGCTGCCTGTAGGACGCGAGTGTGGATCTGGGCGTATGGTACTGCCTCGAATGTGGCCACTAGCTTGCCTAGTAATCGCATACACAGGCGAATAGTTGGACTTTTCTTGTTTAGAACCAACTGAACCAACCCCTTGATAGCTTCGATCTTTACAAGGGGCAGGAACACCTTTTGATGTTCTGTGTCTAACCTCATGCCGAGGTATTCCAACTGCTTTGTAGGCTGGAACGCTGACTTTCCCCGGTTCAGGACCCAGCCGAATTCTTCGAGGTACTGAACCGTGAGGTTTACTGCCTTTTGCAGACCCGGCCGTGAGTGATCTATGATTAAAAGGTCGTCCAAGTATGCTAGGACTGTGACCCCTTGGATCCTTAAATTGGCCAGAATTGGGGCTAGGATCTTCGTGAATACCCGGGGGGCCGTGGCCAGCCCGAAGGGGAGCGCCCTGAATTGGAAGTGTCGCTGCCCCACCGCGAAGCGTAAAAACCTTTGATGCGACTGAAAAATTGGTACATGAAGGTAAGCATCCTTTATGTCTATGGAGGCCAGAAAATCGTCCTTCTGAAGCGCGGCGGCTGCTGACCGGATGGATTCCATCCGGAAGGAACGAACCCTTAGGTAACCGTTTAACCTCTTTAGGTCCAAGATTGGCCTGACATCGCCGTTGGGCTTTGGTATGACAAAGAGGTTGGAATAGAAACCTAGGCCTTGCTCTTGGGCTGGCACTTCTATAATTACGTCCTGGCAAAGCAGGTGATCCAAAGCTGCCAGCATTGAGGCCTTCCTCGCTGGATCCCTTGGTAGCCTTGATTCTTGAAAATGAGGCGGAGGATACCTTAGAAATTCCAGTCTGTAACCTGTGGTTACAGATGCCCGGACCCATTTGTCGGGGATCTTGGCTTCCCAAACTTCTGCGAAGAAACGAAGCCTTCCCCCCACCCGCAAGAGTGGGGGCGCCCCTTCATAAGGCAGACTTAGGGGCTGTCTTTGACGGCTTGCGATACCACGGCCTCTTACCCCCAGGGGTCTGTCCCTGCGATCTACTGTTAACGTTGGATCGTGCAGGCGGCCGTCGATACTGCCTGGAATTTGAGGGCCCCGAGACAGGAAAGAGCTGCCTTTTAAATGTAGGAGCCCGGAATGTCTTTTTGACCGGTAAAAGGGTACTTTTGCCATTTGAAATAGTCTGAATATATTTATCCAGATCCTCTCCGAAGAGTCGTCCTCCATGGAAGGGAAACCCTGCCAGAAGCTTTTTGCATGGGGGCTCCGCCGCCCAGTTCTTCAACCATAAGAGCCTTCTCATGTGCACCAAACAGTGATAAACGAGAGGCCTGCTGGATGGAATCTTTTATAGCATCTACCGCAAAACACAGAGCTCTGGGAATGTCAGAAAACTCTTCTGCTTGTTGGGTAGGCATGTCCCTTAACATTTCCTTTGTCTGGTCTTTTAATGCCTGACAAACTCCAATTGCAGCCACCGCTGGCTGCACCACTGCTCCTGCCGTAGCAAAGGATGCTTTTAAAAGTGTCTCTAATCTTTTATCAACTGGATCTTTAAACATGTGTATGTTTTCCACCGGGCAAGTTAGTGATTTATTCACACATGAGATGGCTGCATCCACTACTGGGAGCCTCCACCTCTTGGAGAACTTTTCCTCCATGGGGTAAATGACCGCAAACCTTTTCGGTGGCAGAAAAATCCTGTCCGGCCGTACCCAATCCCGAAAGATCAATTCCTCCCAGAGAGGATGGACCGGAAAAACTGTGTTGTTTAACGGAGCTTTCAAAGAGCCCAGAGAGGATACCGGAGGAACCTGAGGCTCTGGCAATGGTAAACTAAATGCCGAGCGGACCATGTCCGTCAAAGACTGTACCCACAGTCTTTCTGTCTGGGAGTCTGAAAATGGTTCCTCAGAGGCAGATCCCTCAATCCCTGAACCCTCTTGGTTCAGGTCTAGTTGATCCTCCTGTGATTCCAATTCCTCTGGAGAGAGAATCTCAGCATCTGAGGATACACCTCCTGGTGATGGGGATCTAACCCGTTTCTTACCAGGAATAGCTCTAGCGATCAATGTTGCTATTCTCTCTTCTAGCCCCCCTAGGGATACGGCTAGCATCTCCTCTGTGATGAACACAGGGCTGGGCTGATCTGGGCCAGCCTCCGCACCAGATCCCCCTAATGGCTCATCCAAGGCGCTTCTTAAATTAATAAGTTGCGGGGAAAGTATCGGCATATCAGAATCAGAAAGGGAACCCTTTTGTTTTTTGGTCTTTTTTGTACCCTTTGACCCCGAACCCTTGGAAGCCATAATACAAAATCGAGGGACTCCGCCCACACAACAGACTGTAGTGGGCAGGAGTACAAAAATCAGAGTTTAGGGGACAATAGACCACTAATGCCCAAAAACTGATGGGATCCCGTATGTTCTTTTTCTTTTTTTTTTTTTTTTAAATATATTATATATTTTCTTTTGACAACATACAGTGACCCCAAACTAAGTTTGCCAGCCTCCAAACCTGCTGCAAAAAAGGGGGATTTCTTGGCTTAACAAAAAGGTATTGGAACAAAGTCCACATGTACTACCCCTCTTCCGCCACCGGGAGTCACTGTTCTGCCGCTCTGCGTCCTCTCCTCTGAAAATCAGCCTCAGACTGAGCACTGACAATGCCTGCTGTCTATAACAGCACAAAGGCGCGCCCCTGTATGACGCCGCAGGCACGCCCCCCCCCCCGCCCTCCTGTGTGAACGGCGCGAAAAACGTCCATAAGACGTGCGCGCGCGTATGCCGGAAACAGGAGGAACATGGAGGAGCCGCGCTGCTGGAGATCCAGGAACGCAGAAACAGGCGGCAGATTCAAACCCCCGGCCAGGTAGGACTCTCCAAAGGCCCCTAGGGATCCTTACTAGCCCTAGGAAGAAACAGCAGGTTTAGCTAGCACACATATTTAGACAGGGGGACCTAGTGATGGGGGGGAAAAGGTGTCATCCTGTCTCTCTTTAGACATAGTGAACAAGGTTGCCCATGCAGAGCATACTTAGGCTATCCCCCCTTTTAGGTTACCCCGGAGAGCCTGCTGTTGAACCAAGTCCCGCAGGCTCCCCCTTACCTGCTCCATGCTGCAGGATGTTTGTCCAGCAAACTGATCCAATCTTCTCCCATCTCCGTGGGTAGCGTAGTAGACCTTCAGGCCCTGGGGTCCTATGAAGGTACCCACTGTCCTGGACCTATATAGCACCCTGGCAAACAGGAACTTATGGTTTTTACAAACTCCAAGTCCTGGGCCCAGGGTCCAGCCCTCCAAAGAGGAGCATTATAGGCAAAACCCCACGGCTTGGGGCCCGGGTACTGTCCACTTTGGCACTGAGGCTCCTTGGACAGATCCGGTTAGCCCGCCCTTAATCCCAAGGATGTGGAGCAAAGCTATTCCGTGACCAACACCTAAGACACTGGCGAAAAAACTGAGGGACTCCCTCTAGGGGAGGGGGTTATATAGGGAGGGGACTTCCTGTTTGAGATTGCCAGTGTCCACACCTGAAGGTACTCCATATAATCCACATAGTAATGAATATGCCGCTCTGTGTCCCGTGATGTACGAGAAAGAAAAAAGATTCCAGGAACTAAGATTGTAAATTCAGCAGAATTGACAGGTGTGATTGATAGCCTTCACCACTTGATTGAAACTTCACCCGGAGTGCTGAGGATACGAATATGTGCCTACCACAATGATGGGACCTCTTTCAGAAAAGTAGGTCATAGAAGCTTGGCAGGATGAGTGCCTGCTCACTAGAAGGCATAGACTGGAACCATGTTGGAGAGTTGGATCAATAGGAACTCAAAATAAGCAGAAAGAGAGTGGGGTAAATCCCATAGTGCATTACTTTTATTAAAAAATCTTAAAAAAACATATGTTTTGTAGGAATTACGTCATCAGGGCCCCCCTGACGACGTAATTCCTATGAAAATATGTTGGCGGCGAGATCTGGCTTCCCCACGCCACTAGCCTAGCATACAGCACCTCATTACAAATGGCACCCAGCCTGACACAGCGCTCGGATAACAGTGCACCCCAGCAGGTCTCTCCATAGGAGATATTTTGCTGCAGTCCCAGTGCCAGGCGGGAACATCCAAAGTAAGAGGCCACTTGGCTGTTTTGTGTTTAAGATTTGTTAATAAAAGTAATGCACTATGGTATTTACCCCACTCTCTTTCTGCTTATTTTGAGTTTCTATTGATCCAACTCTCCAACATGGTTCCAGTCTATGCCTTCTAGTGAGCAGGCACTCATCCTGCCAAGCTTCTATGACCTACTTTTCTGAAAGAGGTCCCATCATTGTGGTAAGCGCATATTAGTATCCTCAGCACGCTGGGTGAAGTTTCAATCAAGTGGTGAAGGCTATCAATCACACCTGTCAATTCTGCTGAATTTACAATCTTAGTTCCTGGAATCTTTTTTCTGCTGCTCATATATAGAAGCTTATACAAACTATTTGGACTTACATTTCTATAGGCACCCTGCCTACCTACATGTTGTTCCATCTGGCTCTATTGGCGAGCACTGCATTTACCATTTAAATTGCTGCATTTATATATTATCTTCTCACTGCACATTAGCATTTTATGCACTGAGTTTTATGTGTTTTTTTTTTTTTTCCCTTTGGTTGACATCCTATGGTCCAATTATGGACTAGCAATGATATTCAAGATTTGTAGTACACTGTTGTTCATATCTGTGCACAACTCGATGAGCAATTATCACATATCACTTAACTTATTTCCACCAGATTGTCATTATCGCTCTAAATATCTATCTTAATATTAGGCACAGCACTTTGCTTCAGCCAATCTAGTAATTTCTAGGTTGCAATTGCTTGCTTAGCACCCTCTCTCACCCTTTTTATATAGAGACATAATAGTTAACTGATTCCTTTTAAAAAGGATTAAAAATAGATAAAAATCAATCATATAATGCGCCTGCACTTTGTTTCGTTTTTGCTGTTTCCTGTCTCTCTGATGTACAGAGCCAGAGAACCAATAGAGGGCAGTGATGGTTTGTAAAACCAAACTGGATTGGTGCTGAGGGGTTTTACACACACCTCCTTGATTAGTGACCACAGTGAGAAATCTCCCAGGACTGTGGTTATCAGGAAACAGACAACCAGGAAGTATGGAGATCAGAGAGGAATTACAGCAACATCAAAGCAAAAAACAAAACAACGAGGACATGAAAACAGCACTGCATTAAGGTAAAGGAAGCTATTTAGCGAATAATTTTTCAGTGTAAACAAGGAGTCCTGGGAAGTGATGCTTTGGTCCGCACAGACTCCAGATCTCATCAAGTTTGCCTGGGACTACATCAAGAGACAGAAGGCTTTGAGGCAGCCTACATCTACAGAAGATCTGTGGTTAGTTCTCCAAGAGGTTTGGAACAACCTACCTGCTGAGTTGGTTACACCAAATATTGGTTTGATTTGGATTGCTCTCCTGTTCATTTACTTTCCATTTTGTTAACTGATAAATATAAACTATTAACACTTCTATTTCTGAAATCATTTGTCATTTTCAGCATTTTCACACCTGCCTAAACCTTTTTGGCAAGTAGTATGCATATTCTGAAGCGAGAATTTTACAATCTAGAATTTAGGAAAATGTGTCATACAAAGACCATGGCAAATTAACTTTTCATTTTTTTATTTAGAGTTTTAAGTGCTACTGAGTAAATATTGACATTTGAATTTAGTCAACTATAAAAATAAAACCGCTGAAAAGCACAGAAAACCAGAACACTGTATTTATAGGAATCATGACCAGGGCAAGTCGTACATGGTATATTTACATGTGAAAATTGTTGTCATTAGTGATAAATGAATAACCTCAGAATTATACAAAAATCACCAAAAACAAAACACAAAAACACATTTTGCCCAAAGATCAACTTTGCACCTTCAAAAGCAAAAGCACCCGTCAGGTAATGCAATCTTCAACAAGTGGTGTTTGAACCAATAATAATGTGTTGGTTTACAGACTTTATTTAAGCAGCAAACACAGTTAGTTTATTGCTGTTATTAACAGGTTACAACTGAATGCCATGTCTGAATTTAAAGTCCACAATAAAGCAACAGTACTTCTAACAGTACTCAGTGGGCTTTGTATGGAATAGACTGATTGGCAACATCAGGCTGTAAAATAGTTGAGAAAAGTTTTCAGCGTACTGACGAGATCTATACTTGGGCAAGTCTTTCCACTGTCCTTCTGTACTCTGTTATCAGCTCCTGATAGCTCTCCTCAAGCTGTTCATGCTGTGTTTTCAGATCTATTTGGTTCATCTGGTTTGTAAGCTCCTCTGGTTTTAGGCATCTCCTCATCTTGGCCAATTCTCGCTGATTTTTCTGTTAAGACACAGAGTATAAAAACACTGAAAAATATACGAACAGATCTTGGAATTTAGTGCAGCCGATTTACATGTGGATGGTGATATTTTTTTCAAAACAGGAAGTAGTAATAAAAAATAAATCTCCGCTTTAAGCTGTTCCACCCCAAATGCCATTCAAGCCCCAGGTGCCAGAGATAAACCAAGCCGTCCTAGCTCACAGAGACAATACAGATAACAAAAAGGTGCTCCAGACCAGAGGGATCACCAACATCTATGTGGTTTGTATAGGACATCCACAGGCATTGTAATGGCACCCCCCCCCCCCCCAATGGGGCTTAGTCATAGAGATGAAGGGGGGGGGGGGGCTTTTTTTTATACACATTACAAGCAGCACCTAAACACACCTCAAAGCACAGTGAATAGTCCTAAAAGAGTACTGAATGTGTTGGCAGTATTAACAGAGTCTTCATGGCATACTACCCACTGCAATTCAAACATATAAAACCTAAATTTTTATTAAGCCTCAATTTAAAACCATTAATGTCTGAGAGGCTATTTGCATCATATACTTAAGATTTATTTTCTACATGTTACAGTTTGGAATAAAATGAGATAAGACTTATCACTCAGAGATATGTACCCTTCGTATATGGCGAGAAGGACATGAGGAAAAAAGTTATTGCCACATGTCCAGTTTGTGGCAAGACTAGCAGGTAATATGTTATTTCCGATTATGTGCATCTCCAGGACTAGTGGTTTGTACCAGATTGAGTACTACAGTGATGTACAGGTGTGGACATTCTCGATTCTCAAGTTGTGTTCATCTTGCATGGGGAATGCCATTGCAATGCCTATGGATGTGCTATACAAGAAACATGGAAGTGTGCGATCCTTCTGCTAGTTTTTTTGCATAGGAAAAGTATTAGCTCACTCGGTTCACCTAACTTATGCAGGCCATAGATTATGCAATTTTCTTTCCTGTAACCATGGGTTGCAGGAAAGAAAAATCACTCAATTCCCCCCCATCAACACAGTCTGTTTTTCCAGCGGAGGGGCATGGGGATCCGGCTCTACCAGGAGAACACACAGATTACGGCTAGCATCTATAGCTGCTGGCAAGAACGGCTTGCCAAAAATCCGATATGCTGGCTGTACCCAACTTGATAGATGGTTCGACTTGGGTAAAATCAGCCTGCCGATAGATGGATCGAATCTCAGCCAGTCATCTATACCCAGTGTTCCGACGAGAAATGAGCCCTATCGAACAATGCCCGCCCTGTACTGCGCAGTACGGAGCACAACTGAACCGCCGAAAGTCTCCGTACATGAACAGTTGTTTATCAGCTGTACATGGCACCTGCGCAATGAAGAGAAGAGGCTATATTGTATCATGATGGGCAGAGCTCATACGATGGGGGTGGATTTCTTAAAGGGGCAGTTGTTTATCAGCTGTACATGGCACCTGCGCAATGAAGATGACATTGTGCCACTCTGCAAGGGGCGGGTGTATTTATTGAACTCTGCAAGGGGCGGATGCATACAGAAGAGGCCATATTGTATCATGATTGTCAGAGCTCAAACGATGGGGGTGGATTTCTTAAAGGGGCAGATGTATTATTGATAAGCCTGTGTCGTTTATTGAGAAATCCACCTCAAATTTATCAGCTCAGCCCATCATTATTAAATACAGTCTATTCTGTAGGCATCACACGCTGTATGCAACATTATATCCACCCCTTGCAGAGTTACACGAGCATCGGGAGCGTGTGGCACAAAGTCGTCTGCTGTGTGCAGGCGCTGTGTACAGCTGTTCATGTTTGGAGCCTTTCGGCGGGTCACTAGTGCTCCGTACAGCGCAAGCGCGGCGCCTGCGCAGTACAGGGTGGGCATTATTCGATGGGGGACCTTTCTCGTGACAACACCAGCTTAAACCTGGCCATAGATGGCTAGAATTTCAAATGACAATTCTTAGGAAAAGAATATTCTAAGAACGTTTGTTCATTTTTCTAATCATTAGTGGGGTGAAATCATTGATTGTTTTTAATTACAGTGACGAGAAAATTTCAAAGGAGCAGGATGGAAATTTTTTAGAACAAAATTTATTTTTCACTGGTTTCAATTAATTCTAACCAAAATCAAACGTTAAAAGCAAACAAAATCTTTAAAACAACACTCAAATGTTCTGATAATTTTCACACACACTTTCCTGAGACTTTTCCTAAATTCTATCAATCTACGATGAGCTTAAACTGAAGCAACATTCCATTTTTTGTCAGTGATAAAAAGATTACATCTGGTTTGAATACATTTTAACGGCTTCCCGACCACCCGCCGTCATATTACTGCGGGACGGTGGCTCTGTCTCGCGGGAGCACGTAGCTCTACGTTCTCTCTTTTTCGGCCACTAGGGGGCCCCGCATGCCCCCGAGTCCCGCGATTGCTCGTTACAGAGCGGTGAACGGGAGGTATGTGTGTAAACACATACCTCTCGTTCCTGTCAGCGGGGGAAACGCTGATTTTCTGTTCATACAATGTATGAACAGAAGATCAGTGATTTCCCTTAGTAAGGCCACCCCCCCCCCCCCATACAGTTAGAACACAAATAGGAACACACTTAACCCCTTCCCTGCCCCCTAGGGTTAACCCCTTCACGGCCAATGGCATTTTTATAGTAATCCAATGCATTTTTTATAGCATTGATCACTATAAAAATGCCAATGGTCCCAAAAATGTGTCAAAAGTGTCCGATGTGTCCGCCATAATATCGCAGTACCGAAAAAAAACGCTGTTCGCCGCCATTACTAGTAAAAAAAAAATTAATAAAAATGCCATAAAACTACCCCCTTTTTTGTAAACGCTATACATTTTGCGCTAACCAATCAATAAACGCTAATTGCGATTTTTTTTTAATGAAAAATATGTAGAAGAATACGTATCGGCCTAAACTGAGGAAAAAAAATGTTTTTTTATATCTTTTTTGGGGATATTTATTATAGCAAAATGTAAAAAATATTTCAAAATAGTCGCTCTATTTTTGTTTATAGCGCAAAAAATAAAAACCGCAGAGATGATCAAATACCACCAAAAGAAGCTCTATTTGTGGGAAAAAAACAATTTAGTTTGGGAGCCACGTCGCACGACCGCGCAATTGTCAGTTAAAGCGACGCAGTGCCGAATCACAAAAAGTGCTCTGGTCTTTGGACAGCAATATGGTCCGGGGCTAAAGTGGTTAAACATTAAACTACCAAATGGCTTATACTACATGTTTTTCTTTTTACGAATGTGGAGATTTACAAATACAAAATATGGTTAACAGTGTTCCTTTAACAATAAGGTGAGAAGGGTGTATAGGCAACTATTGACTGGAGAGAACAAGTCCAAACAATAGCACTAGGCAGTACATCTGTATAGCATGGAACATATGCTCTGTGATAACAGCTATTGATTTTAATACTATGGTATCCCCAGAAATATGTGTATGAATAGAAGGTGTATATGTGTAAGCTACCATGGTAATACTCATGGAGAAAAAGTTCACATTGGGATTCCATCAAAGCCGCTATGATCAGAGATTGCAAACACATCCATACCTTATATGGGCCAACAAGTCTCTTTTTGATTTCTAGTCTGTAAGCCCTGGATTTTTCAGGATCACTCATGTCTGTTGCACGAAGCCGAAGAATTTCATAAACACGTCTTGCATGTTGCTAGTGATTAAAATAGGCAAAACAGAACAATGTTACAATGTTTCCTCTCTTCACAACAGCATTAAAAAAAAAAAAAAAAAGACCTTTTAGCAAAAAATAGAAACTTTACAGAAATCAACAAACAGTTATATGGATTCTGGAAATATCTTACTAGTAATCTGTTTCTAGAACTGTAAATGTGCTTCTAGTCATAATTGTTGTCACTGTAAGTGATACGCAGCAAAGCTGTGTTTATGTGAATGCTCATATCCTAAAGCTATGGCTTTCATCCCACCCGCCTTTCCTAAAGATACTAATGCCGCGTACACACGATCGTTTTTAAATGTCATGGGAAAAAAACAGTTTTTCTCGACGTGATTCTTGTTAAGCCTGCCTTGCATACACAAGATTGTGGGGAAAAAAATGCTCGAGCAAAGCGCGGTGACGTACAACGCATACGACAGCACTATCAAGGGGAAGTTCCATTCGAATGGTGCTGCCCTTTGGGCTGATTATGCAAATTTTCCTGCTCATAACTTGCTTCTGAGCATGTGCGTTTTTTTCCCCGTCGTTAAAGCGTATACACGACCATTTTTCACGTTGAGAAAAAAATAGAGCAGGTTCTAAATTTTTAATGCCCATTTTTCTTTGAGAAAAATGCTCTGGAGCCTACACACGATCGTTTTTAATGACCAATTTAAAAAAATGAATTTTTCTCATCATGAAAAGCGGTCGTGTGTAAGCGGCATTAGTTCACACACTGTGGTTGCTTTACTACAGGAGTAGAGGAGTAGAGTACAGTGTGTGTGTTCACTGTGTAAGGTGAATGACAGTAAATAAAAGTAAAAACACGGCTTGTGTACAGTCTGAATGGCAAATCATTTTTATATTATATGATTTTCCTAGCACATGATTGGCTGATTAAAGTGAATATAGCTTCATCTTAATTTACCATACACCATGAACATTCACTTTGCAGAAGTAAACAGTCTCCATTTATTTTTTTAAATAAATCCAATTCTCAAGATTAGTATCCATAATATTTTCTCTCTAGGCAGTAGACGTGCAGGAACCTACCACAGTGCATGTCACAACTCTGCCGGGAATAGATTTTAGGAAGGTTTGGGAAGTCATGAAGACCAGAGCTTGTCTTGGGTAGGAATATGCATAGTAATGTTGTTGCATGTAACCAAAAGGAAAAGTTCACCTTTCGGAGCATGTTACACATTACACCCATATTTAGGTTGTACCGTGTAACATGCTTCAGCACGTTTCCCTGTGTTTTATTCTACAAGCAGAGAAAAAACACTTTTTGATTCTGCAGAAAAGCACGTCGCTCCTAAATTCTAATGGAGGCTGACAACATAGCATTTTAGTGGACTGAGTGATGTCAGCTCTACCCAGTTGCCTTTAGCTAATCAACTCAACTACGCCTGCTCTCAGACCTCCATAAACATGAAAAAAGCAAAACATTCTGTAGTCTGTAATAAGAAATATGAGATTTGAGAGCATGCCAGCAGTGTACACAGGACGGCTCAGAATTTGACAAGATCAACTCGTGTGTTTTTTTTCCCCCTATCACAGATATATTTAACAGAGAAAAAAAAGGAAGCAAATAAACAAAAAAATTGTTATGGTTTACATGCACTTTAACCAGTTAAAGACCACCCGCCTCATATATACTGCTGCAGGACAGCTTTATTGCGCGAAACAATGTACCTGTGCGTGGTTTCGTGCATGAGATACGGTCAGCGTGCGCCAAGGGGGCATGTGCATGGGTCACCCGAGATCGCTCCACAGAGAGGCAGAACGGAGATCTGCCTATGTAAACAAGGGGAGAACATTGAGATTGCTGTTCCTGATAACTAGGAACAGACAATCTTCGTGTTGTCCCAGTCAGTCCATCCCCCACACGGTTAGAAAACGCAAAAAAAAAAAAAAAAAAAAACACACGTTGATCACCGTCATTACCAGTAAATAAAAGTCCATAAGTATATCCCATAATTTGTAGGTGCCATAACTTTTGCGCCAACCAATCAATATACATTTATCGTTTTTTTGTTTTTTTTACCAAAAATATGTAGAAGAATACATATTGGCCTAAATTTATGAAGAAATTTGTTTCTTTTTTTGGATATGTATTATAGCAGAAAGTCAAAAATATATATATATTTTTTTTTTATTCAAAATTGTCTGTTTTTTTGTTTATAGTGCAAACAATAAAAACCACAGAGGTGATCAAATACCACCGAAAGAAAGCCATTTGTGGGAAAAAAAACAAACATTAACTTTATTTGGGTACAACGTGGCATGACCACACAATTGTCACTTAAAGCAACGTAGAATTGGCGTGGTCATTGAGGGGGTCAATCCTTTTGGGGCTGAAGTGGTTATAGAGACCTCATCACCACCCATTTATATTACCGTGAAGATGTTCTGTACATTTGCCACACTTCCTTAGAAGTGTCAGTCAGATGTTGGGGCTTCTCTTCTGCTCCCAAGCTCTGACATTCTCCTGACAGCCTTGTAATATCTGCAAGGATTTTCCTGGCTGACCCCCTATCTTCACCTTTACCTACCCAACCTCGGATTGCGATTAATACTGTTAAGGAGCGTTTCGCATTACAAGCACTGTATTTAAAAAAATCCTAACTTGGTTTTGGAGCGTTGTCTCAAAGTGGTGTGCAGTACCACGTTTTGCCTGAGGTGGGGGGGGGGCGTAGTCGAGCCAAATGGCGCCTTTTGGAAATGTGCAGAAAGGCTCGAGGACAGCTCGGCTGACCTCGACAAACTTCGGGAACGGAGTTTATCTGAGGTCTGCCGAGGTCAGCCAAGGTGTATTCGGGGCCTTTCCGAGTCTTTCCTGGCGCCCCCCACTTCTGGCCGCATGCGGTATTACGTGCCATTGAAGTCAACGCGGAACAAATTATTTTCATTTCCATTGACTTCAATGGATATGATATGCGAGTACTTTGGATTACGAGCATTCTCCTTGAACGGATTATGCTCGTAATCAGAGGTTCCACTGTAATCTATATATAAAAAAATGATCAATCCTGATCTACTGTCGGCCCCTCTTCTCAAGGCCCAGAAAAAACAGGACAGCACAAATATTCCCAAAAGTCCCCTTTTTGGAAAATACTCTCCAAGGTATTTAGGAGGCATGGAGAGTTTTTTTTACATACGGTCAGCAGAGCAGCACAGCACCATCATATAACTGGTGGGACGGTGATCAGGAACAATATTTTATTTTTTACAGTGTTTCTTTACGGTTATTCTTTTTTTACTGTGACCAGAGCAGTGCAATGTTACCACATGACACTATACTAAATTTGGGGAGGTGATCAGGATTAATTTTCTTTTATACATCGATTGCTTATAATAGCAATAATCACTGTTATAAAGTAATATTTTTTTTTAGAATAGCATCCATTCATCCAGTGTGTACAGCAGTGATTGGCCACAACTATCGCATAGTACAAATCCAGTGTGATTGGCCCTGCCTGTATCATGGGATCAATCACAGAGAACACAACAGTACACCATGAATGAAAGCCAATCATTGTGCACAATTGTCATGTGATCTGTTGCAGTTATCACGTGGTACTGGCAGAGGTCGGGTACACAAATTTGTCATCCACTGTCTGGTGGAAACAGTGGGTTACAGATCCTGTTGCATCGTGGTGCGATCCTGGGAGGACATCATAGGATGTCCACTTAAGATAGTAGTGCTCCCACTAGGCCTTTATTCAGTTATAGGTTGGGCGGAAAGAGGTTAATGCATGTGAATAAGGCAGCTTCTACCACATAACACATATAATCCCGCAGGTATAGAATGTGCAGTGTACTCCCTTTGGTTTTTCTATCCATTTAAGGAGATTTAAAGAGTACATAATGTAGATTTGCATCAGAATTGAAAGTTCATGCTTTTCCCACTATATGTCGGCATTTCAAGTAGAGTAAGCTAAATTCCCATGAAAAACAGATAATGATATGGAATAGTCTGTAGCATTCATGTCAGGAAGAAGGGGGAAATGTTCAGGCTTCAGGAATTTTTCCGAGTCAACAGCACGTCAATGTAAAAAGAGTAATACTGTGCTCACCAAGTCATCACCGGCGATGCTATAGCAAAAGTACCTTATTTATCTTCAGTTTCTGTTGAGCCTCCGTCACCATTTCTTGACTGAATCCTTCAAGAAGCTTTTCAGGAGAAAAACACGGCAGATTCTGGCAAAGTTTTGCAAGAACAAAGTCTCGGAGCCTGACAAAGTTTTCTGATGGATCTTCAGCTGGACAAAAAAATAAAAAAACTTTAAAATACCCATTTCTTCTTTTTACTTCCAAAACCTTATCTCTGTCTTCTGCATACAAATAACTAAGCAATTAGGAATAAGGCTTGAATGTTGCAATCATTATTGGTATACAGCCTTAAAAAGTAACTCCATTTTTATTAACAAAAAAAAAAGAAAAAGCAATTCACTCTGGGTGATCGATGTACATTGCATAGATTTTAAAGTGCAACAAAAATTTATTTTTTATTTTTGGATAGATTGGAGAGGGATTAGAACAACTGTCAGTTATTGCTGTCTGTTCCCCTATTAGGGAGATACATCCTCTCTTTTATCCTGTTTACCATTATTATTGAAAATAAAAGAAAATCACAAATTTTGGGTTGACATCAAAACACTAACACTAGTTCTGGGGACACGCCGGGATTCCTGTACGTTGGAGGGATTTTCTTTCACTTCCTTTTTTGGCTATGGGACAGGAAGACAGGGGAAATCTCCCCAATAGGACAAAAATTGCAAAACTAAAAAAATTCAAAATAAATTGTCCAGGGGTTACAACGCTCCCTCATAAAAAATAAAAAAAGGTTTTGGCTTTAGTTGCACTTTAAAGCTGAACTACACTTTCTCGATCAACATTAACCATTTTTTTTTTTATCTTTTTTTTTTTTTTTTTAAAGTGTATTTCTGTGCGTGAACTCGAGAGAGAGGAGCCGGACTGCAGGAGTTGGGAGTAGGCAGACCCCCCCCCCCCGGAGGCAATCGCCATCCTTCTCCATGCCCCTGGTGGCAATGGCGGGTGTGAAGGGGGGCCTCCCACTCACCCCACCCTACCTGCTCCTCTTGGGAGCCCAACTGGGGCCCAACGGGACCCCAATGGGGCAGAGGGACTCCCCCTATGAGGGAGCCTAGCCCACCCAGCCAGCCCCGTAGGTCCTTCGCCTCTATTTTAGGAGACCGCATGGCCAAAGTGCATGTGTTTTAAACCAATTTTGTGTGCGTGCAAGTGTGGTGGTTTTTGTGGGGGGGGTGGGCGTACTAAGCACAGGCGTACCTTGCATAGCACACCCACCGGGAGCCGGGCTGAGACCACCAAACTCAATTCACATGTAGCCGAGACCGGGATCCGAACCCTTGGCTGCAGAGGTGAATGGCTTCTCAGCGCAGTGCCAATCACGTTGAGCCACCACAGCTCCCAACATTAACCATTTTTAATCCTTATGCTGCTAGCATTAGTTATTACAGTAGATATGAAAGCATATCATAGTTGCTTGTTTTTAAACCTTTTGGGCCAGATCCACAAAGGGCTGGCGTAGCCTATCCCAGTTACACTACGCCGCTGTAAGTAACAGCGGTGTATCCTTATCCACTAACACTTTCCGCTGTAACTTACGGCGGCGTAGTGTAAGTGTTTTGGCGTAAGGTCGCGCAATTCAAATAAGGTGGCTGTGGGCGTGATGTCATGTAAATCAACATGACCCCACGTATTTGACGTTTTTTTAGACCGGCGCATGCGCCGTCCGTAGACATATCCCGGTGCGCATGCGCGAATTCACGTCGCAAAACATCAATGAAAACGACGTGAACGTAACCTATGCAAATCCCTATTCGCGAACGGTTTACGCGGACGGAAAAATCGACGCTGGCCCGACGTCCATACTTAACATTACGTACGCCTCTATACAGCAGGGGTAACTTTACGCCGGACCTACGCTTACGCAAATGACGTAAAAACACTGCGCCGGGCGTACGTACGTTCGTGGATCGGCGTATATCTACCTCATTTGCATATTCAACGTGGAAGCGCCCATAGCGTCCAGCGTAAATATGACACTTTAGGACGACGGCATATCTACGCAAAAAAAACGGCGTATCCTGTTTTGTGGATACAAAACAATGATACGCCGGCGCAGATTTGAAATCACGGCGGCGGATCTGGAGATCCGCCAACGTAATTGTTTGTGGATCTGGCCCTTGATTTTTACGTTTCTTCAGTTGTTTCTAGGTCTCTAGCCCTAGGAAAATGTCATACATCATACAATAAAAAGGAATTAAATGGTGTTTTCGGTTGGTGTTGCTTCGATACAGTGTAGTTCTACTTTAACAAAACTTGTTGCAGATTCCAACCTTCTTCTGTCCTGAAGAAATAGCCAGTTCCACTTTGTGTCTTTGTAGAAAGATTCTTAATAAGAGTGACTTTTTCCATCATCAGCTGATGCACTTGCAGTGTTCTGAGTAAAGCTGCAGGGTCTGAGTAAAGCTGCAGGGTCTGCTTTTCAAAAGAACTCTTTGGGAATATGTCACCAAAATTAATTTTTTTTGTTGCAAAGGATGCCCAAAATCTAGCTTGTATCTTTGTGCAGACTTCTGGCAAAAATGTGTGAGCCAATCACACAAGCAGAAAATTACTTTTCTGGGGAGGTTCTGTCCAACTGTGTACAGAAAGCCTCGAGGTTGTCATATTGCACTGAATTTTACAGAAAAATGCAGTGCTTTAGATTGAAAAGAGGTAATTTTTAATAATATTCTATTACAATATGACTTGTGTAGCAACTGTATGTGTGTTTTTTTTCTATTTGCCAATATTTTCCCCATGAAAGTGGAGATCTCTTAAGTGTATCCTTTGTAAAATACACAATGTGTGTGTGTGTGTATAAATATATACACACACACACACACAACTGTTCTAGGCACGTCAGACAAAAGTGAGAATGCTGTCAAATATAATAAAATACATTATCAATTAACCTACAAAGTGCACAAAGAGAAAAAATGTATTAAAAAAATAAACCTAAATCAATGGTTGGAGTGTCCACCCTTTTCCTTGAAAAAAGCATCAATCTCCCAGGTACACTTGGGCACAGTGAAGGGTTTTGCAGGCATATGATCCAGCGCACGTTTGAACAATTATGGCAAACGGGTGCTAATGACCAACTAGATAACATGTGGCATAAAATACAATAACTGAATCAACAGATTCAGCTGTGCAGGAGAAATATTGGGTGGGGAAAATCCATGCTTAACTGCACAGACAGCGATTACCTGCAGTGATCACTGCTGGATGCACACAAAGTATGTCCAACACGATCACAGCAGGTAATCTCTGGCTGTGCGGACAAGCCCTGAATACCAGTGGCTGCCGGCGACCTGTCATTGTAGTGAAAGGGGCCATCGGCTGCACCTAGCTGCTTAGAGCTGGGACAGGAATATGCGGTTCTAAGCACTACTATTCACACCAGCACTAATCTCCAGTGTGAACATAGTAAGCTGAGGTCACAGTAGAAAGGTAAACTTAAATAACATCTTACACAGTGCGAAGATTGAGCACAGCAACAAGACAGAGTCCTATTGCTTTATTAACATATCTTAAAGGAAGATATTTCAAGCAAAATGGGCGATTTCAGATGCATAGTCCAAGCTCTTCTGCAGATGCATAAAAAAAAACAGGCAAAGCTGATGACCAAATGTGCAGTGGTCAGCCAAGAAACTTTGTGTCTCAGTTTGTAATTGTAAGGGGTCCTGTAGCACTAATAGCTCAGTCTTGGCAGAAACCATTGGGACCCTGGTACACCCACTAAAAGTCGAGAGAAGTCTTCTGACATGGAAGCAAGGCCAAGGGGCTTTGCTATACAAAAAGCACAAGAACAGAGAAATTGTTGCAGGTGGTCTGGACTAAGGAGTGAAAATTTAAATATTTGTAACAAAAGGCAATTTGTTCACTACAGTCCTAAAAAGCAGTACAAGGTGGAACATCTAATGGCAACAGTGTAGCATGGTGGAGGCTTCTTGCAGGTTTGAGGCTCCATCTCTACATGTAGAACTTGATTGGAATTATTAGTTTCCTCAATTCTAGAAAGTACAGGCAGATTTAATCCTGGAAGAAACCTCTGAGTCAGATTACTGAAGAGACAAAAGCAACTGAAACTGCCTAAATCCAACTTTGTTTAGTTCTCAGAGATGTTTGAAATGATCTACCTACCGAGTTTACTGCGTGCAAGCGTATTTTTGAGAACTGATGTTTTATTTCACAAAAAAAAAAATGTACTTGTTTTCTAAAGAAGATACAGCAAGTATTGGCAAAAGACATGGGTATACATTGTTGCAAACAAAAAGGCGGCATGAGGGATACCCAACACAAACATACAAAGACAAGTAGAGAACCGATGAGGCGCTGAAGGCAAAATGTAGACATTTCAAACTGATTTGAATTGTTTTTTTCCTGTACTTTGTAGGTTTTTAATAAAAACTCTCTTTCAAAAAAAATCTAAGAAAACAAAAGTACTTGTAGACAATGGCCCTAGCAGGAACTAAAAGCAGTACTCTTTTTCAAAAAACAGTGTTATACAAGCTGATACGCACTCTTCCACACATGGCATCAATTCTAAGGATGTTATGTGTAAAAGCTTTCTTATAGTTCTTCACCAATAGGCACACATTGGCCATTAAATGACAAACAGAGCAACAATTTCAACTGCTTTCTCAAAAGTAAAAAAAAAAGAGGGGTTAAAAGTGAGACTTTAAATGGGGGAACACATGAAACATTTAGGCTGTCCAGCTGCACCATTTGGTTATAATATATACCACACGTGGACCTAGGCATCACGTAGCAACACACACTAGTTCATTTGGACATTGGATTCATTATGTTTTCTGTGTATTCACATTTCCTATTCTAATCTCTGCTTCTTTTTGGGCAAGTTAATGTTTTATGTAACTACCAAGCAGTAAATACATTCTGAACCTCCTGTCAGTCAGCACATTTTAGTGGACTGTAACAGAAGTGGTAAGCCCACATACCAGGGGTCTCTAAACGTTCTAAACAAAGGGTCATTTAATTGTCCTTCAAAAATTAGGGGGTCGGACTGTAGTGGAAATTTTTGTAGTAAACATCACCACATTTGGTATTTAGTGGGAGGAATAGTGTCCCATCTCTGGTATTATTGGGAGGAAGAGTGCCCTGTTGTGCCAGTTCGCAGAATAGTGTCTTGTATCAGTGGGTGAAATTGGAACATCTGGCCCCTGGGCCACAGTTAGGACAACATTGTCATATACTGTATTATATAGTGGTCTGCTAAAAATGTATGTAAAGATTTATTGCTGCACAACATTCATTATATAATTTATTGATAGCTCTGCTGGTCCTTTTTATATTTTCTTCTTTCAATGTGTTCAATTTGCACCCTTTATTGTCTAATTGATATCTTAAGCTTTTCTTTTTTTTTTTTTTTTTCCTAGCGCAGAGATGCAGTGTACATAAAAAAAAAAACATGTGATAACTAACATTTTACAGTGCTACAGCTCAAATAGGATGCAATTGCTTGTTACGTAGCAGTTTCTGAACAGTATATACATGGTTCAATCAAAAGTGCTGCATGTCAGAATGAAAAAATAAGTTACTAAGAGCCAGTTTACACCATAGAAACACCTAAATAAGGTTGTGTGTTCCAGTGCGTTTTTGGTGCATTTAGGCGTGTTCCAGTGCATTTTACAGCGTTCTAGTACAGTCCAGGAAAAATGCTGTACAATATGTTTTTTCTGGAATTGGAAAGCACTGACTGCATGTGGTGTGAACTGGCCCTAAAACATATTTTGGCCTCATGCACTTCATTTAACTCTCCTAGAAGCCAGCAGAATTTTTGCAGAAAAAAAATGCCTGATACTTGTAAAAGTATCTAAAGCTTTTACATGCTTTTAGGAGCTTTTACAAGCATCAAGCTCTTGGGAGTAAATCCATTTAATAGGCCAGAATAATTAAATTATCCTGGCCGTTGAAATGAATGCTCAAGCACTAAACACACCTAGCGTTTAGGAGTGTTTAGCAGCTTTTAGAGTCAAGCTTTGTCCCTGCACAAAAATGTCTCCAGGACACACTGGCAGTGGTTTTTTTTCCACGTCTAAATGCTGCTAAAAGCCTGTGTGTGCATGGACACATAGGCCAACATGAAGGGGAGTTTGGAGGTAGGAAAAAACAGAAGCCAGGCGCCCCTAGAAGCAGCTGGAAAAACATCCAGTGTACATGAGGCCTTAGGATGAAAAACACACACCCCCTGCCTAACTTAAAATGCATGTTACCCCAACATTTCATATTTCCCATAGATGTCTGTGTGTACATGCAATAAAACGTATCTTGCTCTCTTTGCATTGCTTTCTTTTGTATGGTTAGTTTGCTTCTTGGCACTGTATTTTGGAGCACAGCCAGCCTGTACTCTAATGGTCAGATTTGTGCTGACACATCCCCCTGCACAGCTCTTTACTGAAAAAACGGTGTACAGCAGAATATATTTATTATATAGTATACACACACAAACATTTTGCCTTGTATATATCCATTTTAAATTGAATGGCACATTTTACAAGATAATAGTTTACATATATTTTAATTGTGACAGTTTTTTCATGCACAATGCATCTCACAGCAGCTTTTAGACCTGCCAACAAAGCTTGAGAAATACTAAACATATGGAATTCTATATAAGAAATAAAATTTCCAAAGCCTGTGGTACTTTTAGAAGATATAAACCTAAAGAAAATGTGTAAGCGCATGAAAAAGAAGCAATCTTCATGAAGGAAAGGTGGAGTTTCACTTTAATAAGATAAAAAGCAAATTAAACACTTGCAAATTTTCCCTTTCATATGTTAATTGTACTTTGCCAACTCTGCCTTGTTTAATGAAAAGATCAATACAAATAGACAAACGGTCATTTTGAGGTGGATGGGTAGACAGACATTTACACATTATATTATTTTACCGTGTAAAAGGGCTTTCTAATCTCAAGAATCGACACAGCTGCCTGGGAAAAGCAGCCTGGCTACCATTATCCATAGTCATTAGCCACTCCATTGTACTGTAAGCACATAAATACCCAGCATTTCAAAGAGAAAGAAATTAATTGTTCAGAAAAGCCTGTACCCTTTTACTGCCAAATCACTCACCCCATGGATCATCAACATGGTCAATGACAATTTCAGACCCTTAAACATTTACAATAATAAAAAATAAAAAAAAACCTGTAGAATGTGTAGAAATTAATCAGGTCTTTTACCAAGCAACCTTTTTAAAATAAAGCTCTCACCAACACAGATTGGGCAACTCGCTGAGGGACACAGAACGTCTTTTACAATCAGGATGTACTGCCACCCACAGAAGGACTGGACACTAGCAAACTAAAACCCCGTAGGCCAGCTTAGGAAACCCCTATCATTATCTACTTGCCTCCGTTTTGTAGTAAAGCTCAAGTCTCCATTCACACCAACGTACTAAAAAAGAATAATAAAATAACGCTGGTAATAGATTTTTGCAGTAGTGTTCTAGAGTAAAGTTAGCGTTTTTACAGAAAAAAGGAAAAAAAAAAAAAGCTCAAGAACGCTATTAGTAGCGTTTGGGAGCATTTAGGAGTGTTTCTGCTGGGGAAAAAAAAACGCTCCAAGAAACTATAGACCCTGAAGCTCAAAAAACACTAATAGCCTAAAAAAGTGTGCATGGACATATAGGATAACATTATTTAGCATCTAGGCACATAAAAAAAACTAACAGCTCCTATGAGCTTAAAAAACCCTAGTGTGCATGAAGCCTTAATGAGAACATGAACATGAACATACAACAAAGTGTTGGGACTTGTCTCCCTCAATGGACTCCAAGAAATGGATTGAAAAGCATTGTGTATTACAATCCTATTGGTCATCCAAAAGTCATCCAAAAGTAATCCAACCGATTGGTAGGCAACACGGCAAATGCATGCCAACAGGCCCAAGAAAACAGAACTGGGGACTATTCACAGGTTAAAAAAAAAAACACTTCTTAAGAACCTTATTTCAAAAGACTGGCATCAAATGAAGATGATGGTCTGAGTCAACTAGAGGTGGAGGAAACAAAAAGGCTGGGCACCATTACTGGGATCATCCAGGGTGACAAAAAGGAAGACTTTAAAAAAAAAAAAAAAACACACCTGTGAAGCATTGGTAAACTTCATGCCCAAGAGGGTTAAAACATCCGGGGTAAAGCTGCCCACATAGAACATCCTCAGCAACGTCGGCTCTCCCTGCTGTCAGTCTGCAATCGTGACGGGAAAGGACTTCCCCTACACACACTCACCGGCCACTTTATTAGGTACACATCGTGTAGGTTCCAATGGCGTTTATTAAATCACCAAGGTGACGCGAGGGGACACCAACACACAATCTTGTAAATGCGTCTACAAGATTGTGTGTTGGTGTCAACGTGGTGATTTAATAAACGGCATCTGGAAGCTACCTAATATGCAGCCATTTCTTCTTTATCTTGACAATACAAACAGAGGCAGGCTGGGGCTAGCACTTGTTTGGAGGTTCCACCAGGCACACCTCTCTCAACTAGAGCAGCAAGTTGTTTTCATCTTTATTCCCTTTAGTAGGTACATCTGTTCAATTGCTTGATAAATTGCTGATCAACCAATCACATGGCAGCAATTCAATGCATTTAAGCATCTAGACGCAGTGAAGACAACTTGCTGAAGTTCAAACCCAGCATCAGAATGAGGACGAAAGGGGATTTAAGTGACTTTGAACGTGGCATGGTTGTTGGTGCCAGACGGGCTGGTCAGAGCATTTAAAAACCTGCTAATTTACTAGGATTTTCACTCACAACCATCTCTCGGGTTTAGAGAATGGCCCGAAAATATACAGTGAGCGACAGTTGTGTGGACAAAAATGCCTTATTGATGTCAGAGGAAAATGAAAAAGCAACAGTAAAATGGAAAGGCAACAGTAACTCAAAAAACCACTCGATACAACCAAGGTATGCAGAATATCATCTCTGAACACACAACACATCCAGGTGTCACTCCTGTCAGCTAAGAACAGGAAAATGAATGTAAAAGTCCCTTGCGATAGAAATTAACAGTGACAGACCCTCTTTATGGAGAGATCTGGCATCAATAAGACCCCAAATCTCCTCTCTACAGTGTAAAGCATTAGATCAAAAAAAAAAAATGTGATTTGTCTTATGTTTCCTTTCAAGATGCAGCAAATATTTTCAAACTGGACTCTTCTACAATGAAGCCATGCTGATGTCATACATGCAGGATGCGGTCCACCCAAGGAATTATGAACCGTTCCAAATACCAGTCAATATTGGCACAAAACCTTCAGGCTTCTGCTAGAAAGCTGAACATTAAGAGGAACTTCATCTTTCAGCATAACAAACCCAAAGAATACATCCAAATCAACAAAGGAAAGGCTTCACCAGAAGATTAAAGTTTAGGAATGTCCCAGCCAGAGTCCAGACCTGAATTAGATTAGAAACCTGTGAGGTGATCTGAAGAGGGTCTTGCACAGGAGATGTGCAATCTGCGCAATCTGACAGATTTGGAGTGTTTTTGCAAAGAAGAGTGGGCAGATATTACCAAGCCAAGATGTGCCATGCTGATAGACTGAAAGCTAAAAAAGACTGAGTGCTGTAATAACATCAAAAGGTGCTTCAACAAAGTATTAGTTTTTAGGGTGTGTACACTTATGCAACCATATTATTTTAGTTTTACTTCCCTTCACCTAAAATATTTCACTGAGTTGTACAGTTTATAGGTCACAATAAAGAAGGAAGTAGTTCTAAAATGATTTTCCTTTTGTCTACTTTTTTGACATCACAGAAACCTGACATTTTAACAGGGGTCTGTAGTATATATATTTATTTATTTATTAGGGCTGTGCAAATACTTTAACTCGATTAATCTTTAATTTTTTTGGATCGATTAAAATTCTTTTGATTGGTACTCACCTCTCTGCCGGCTTTTGGGCCTTCAAGGAGTTCCGTCGGAGATCCGGTAACATCACAGACACCAGCGGGGGTTGCCGTGTCCAGCTGAAGGGCTCCTTTGCTGTGCCTTCATATCTGAATCCCGGCGGGACCTTACTATCTGCCACACGCAAGGGCTGTTACACTTCCCTCTATCAACCTGGGATTCTACAACCATCCACTGGGAGTTGTGATAGTTCCCTTCATGGGACATCTACATGCTGACGGAATGTTAACCTCTCCTCATCTGGATTCAGCAGTGGTATCGTTTTACACATTTTATACCAGTATCCTACTTAGCTACATGTTTTTAGGACTGCCTTCGCTACCGTTTGGTATTACTCGCACCATTGTTACAGTTTATGTAGCTACATCGATTTTATCTCCAGTGCAATATTTATTTGGTTACCTACTTGAAGACTATAAAAGTTTTAATGCTATTCCCATTGAGCGCTGCCATTGTGTGTGTGCTTTGTATCCTGCTATACATTTTTCCAGTGGTTGGTAGCTGCATTGGGAATCGGCCTGCAAGGAGAACAGCTAAAAGTAGTTGGATCTGTATGTGCATTATAATTAATCGAAATTAGTCGATTAAAAAAACAAAAACGATTAATCGAACACAAACATTTTGATCAGTAACAGCCCTAATTTATATATATATATATATATATATATATTATAAAATCCCACCAAGCTGCTCACAACATACAAGGCAATAGGCCATCATAGCAAAATTGCAATACGGAGGATTTAAGACCTACAACATCTGGTGAACACATTTAACCCAAGAGAAAGAAAAAAAATATCACATCGAACATATCCGGTGCAGGACATATTGTTGACATGCCTAACATTCTTTTAGAACACATACGTGCATTTGCTTGTCAACCAAATGATCAGAACATTACACACCCCATACAAATTCCACACAAAAGTTTATTTATTACATTTGTCAGTTCTATTATAATCTATTGTGCGTGTGGAGGACTGCCCATGCAAGTGCATGTGTGTATGTATCTAGCACTATTCCACTTCTGCCTAGTGGTGTGTAACTAATGGAAAGTAAACAGAAGAGAAATCCAAATTAATATTTGGTGCGACCACCCTTTGCCTCAAAACGGCATCAATTCTTCCGTTTTTGAAGGGACTCAGAAGGTAGGTTATTCCAAACATCTCATAAAACGAACCAAAGATCTGTGGATGTAGGCTGCCTAAAATCCTTCCGTCTCTTTGTGTACTACTCTCTCACTCCATGATGTTGGGATCAGGGCTCTGTATAGGGACCAAAGCATCACTTCCAGGGCTCCATGTTCTTTATGCCGAAGTATCATCTGCCTGTATTGCTCAGCATTGAGACCACCACTGATACTGACCAAATCTCCAACTCCATTTTCAGAAATACAACCTTAAACGTTCAAGGAACCCCCAACATACTTTACTGTTGCCTGCAGACACTCATTGTACATTATTTGTAGTGGTGCAACGGATCATCATTGATCCGTGATCCGAACCGAAGATATTGATCCGAACCGCACACACTTGATCCGCGGATTGATTTCTGAAAGAATAAAATAAAATTGTGTGCATGTTCAGTTCACACACAGCGTGGTCATGGCGAGCAGAGAAACGGAGGAGCTTGAACGCCCTGCGTCATTTAAATCCCCTGTATGGAAGCATTTTGGCTTCCCTGTCAAATATGATGTCGGTGTGTAGGCACTGTGGCACAAGAAAGCCATATGACAGTGGAAACACATCAAGCATGGCCACGCATTTGAAGCAACATCACAGGAGTGACAACGAAAGCGAAAACAAATTTGGTTGTGCAAAACGAGTGCTTCAAACACATGCTGAAAGTGTTTGAACCATGTTACGATTTTTTTTTTGCTGATCCGAAAAATTATCCGATCCGTGACTGATCCGAGAAACGATCCGAACCGCAAGTTTTTTGATCCGTTGCACACCTAATTATTTGACTCATCAGTCCAGAGAACCTGCTGCCATTTTTCAATGCTGAGAAATACAGGCAGATACTTATCCATCATGCCATTCCACCGGAGAGGCTTCTGATTGGCCTCCAATTTATTCTGCAGCAGGACAACGACCAAACATACAGCCAATCATTAAGAACAAGGAGCCCTGGAAGTGATGGTTAGGCCATGACAGAGCCCTAATCTCAATATTATCGAGTCTGTCTGGGATTTCATGAAGAGACAGAAAGATATAGGGGAAGCTACATCCACAAAACATTGTGGATAGCATTCCCCAGATGAAGACACGAGATCCTGTGTCGTAACGTGTAGGGAAGGGAAAGACGTGCAGTGAGTGACGTGCTGTAAGCGCTGCGATCACCGTTGTATACATGCAAATTTTTATTCATCTACCTGTAAGTGCGATTCTTCTATTAAACTATTTTTTACCAAGGATAACACACTATTGGAGTTTTTTTGTCCTTCCCCCTCCCCTGTTTTCCACTGTCACCCGAGATCGCAGGTACCTATCTTCCCACCGATCCGTGGGGGCTAACAAAACTACCGAGGGAGGTTGTCCACACAGAGGATCATCTTATATGCCTGTTTTTGACTTGCTGAAGGTGAGAGTTCTGGGAGATCAGATGCGCTGTGTGGTGGTGTTTTTTCCTCATTCTCTGGACTAGTGGACATCCTTTTACACTGTTTTTCACCATTATGGACTATTAGTGCACTGATTTATGATTTAGCACTTTCTTTGGACTTATTTTCCGTCCCCGATAGACCTATAAGCTTGGCACTTTCATACTTTTTGTGCACCATATATATCACCCATTGTATATGTTATGTCATGTTTTTACCCACATTGATTTTACGTTATTAGGTGCTGTGTATGCATTTTTTGTGTTTGCTGCATATTGTCACTGATTTCTTGATAGACAAATTAGTAGCGCAGAAGTCCCACTTGATTTTATCACAAAACATATGTGGTTAGTTCTCCAAGATGTTTGGAACAACGTACCTGCCAAGTTACTTCAAAAACCTAGAATAAATGATGCTGGTTTGAAGCCAAAGGGTGGTCACACCAAATAATGGATTGGATTCACTTTTCTTCTGTCCGCTCACTTAGCATTTTATAAATTGATATATATATATATATATATATATATATATATATATACACACATATACACACACACACACACACACGCAGTTTAGCCTTAATTTTCAGGGTAAAAACTATACATGTATGGTGTGTGTGTAAATTTATACACACACACACGCACACACACACATTCCCTTTGTAGCCTTTCCCTTTCAATGCATCCCTTTTGGGCAGAGAAAATATGCAATAAACACTTAAGTAGCACTTAAAATGTGCATAAAAATAGCTCATGCATGTTAATCGTTTCAAAAAATTCTACCTCTTCAACAAAGCCCAGGCAGATCTTGTAAGTGCTCTTTCCCTCCCTACATTTACAGCTGACGGGCCAAGATGCAGGAAATGCGGGTACTGCCCATTCTGAAAAGTATAGGGGGGCATACAGCCACAAAGAGACATTCAGACAGATCTCTTCACAAAAGGGAAGGATTTGTACAGCCTGCACTGATTATACAGAGGACATGCAGGTGTTTGAAAAACCAACAAAATTTTCCACACATTCACCTTTCATGGAGAAAAAATAAATAAATACTGACATACAGTATTCTGCAAACGTTTAATTATTTTACCTCTATCCTTCACAGTTTTAACTATAAATTATTAATACAAGTGAAAACTACTACAGTTTTATATTATATACTGTGCTTTGAAGCACTCACAAAATAACATAAAACATGTATAGTATATGTTTGCATAAGCATAATAAAGTAGGTCTTAAAACACAAACTCTGGCGAGCAGTGTTACTTCTAAAATGGCCACATAACTTAATTTTAGAAAATAAAGAAATCACTTCTAATAATGCCATGGCTCGGACATTCACTCTGTCTTATTATAATAAAGCAGTAGTAAACCTGCTGACTTTCTTTTTTTTTACACCTGTAAGGGAAAAGGCATAATGAGCTATACTTACCTTAGATCGAGGCGTCAGTGTCCCTCCCAGTCCACGCCGAGGCAGCGGACATTTCATCTCGGCGTGTCTTCCAGGTATCGTGGCTCCAGCGATGTGAGTGGCTGGAGCTGCGATGTCGTATGCGTGGGAGACTTCTTTCTGTCAAGGTCTGGCGGCTGCCCATGTGCGCAATCAGCGGCTCATTGCGAGGGAATCATCTCCTAAACCATATAGGTTTAGGAGATTTTTTTTTACCTACAGGTAAGCCTTATAGGCTTACCTGTAGGTAAAAGTTAAAAAACAACAACTTTACAACCGCTTTAATGAAAGAGCAGGCAGAGACAAAAAATTCCAGTTCACAAGACATCGGGTTACATGTCAGCTGCTCTTTTATTACAAAGGAATGGAGCAAGTTATAATAAATGATTTCAACCAATTTGTAGAGAGCACCCTTTCCTCTACTATAGTATTTCATGAGAGAAATGAAGGCTGATGTTGCTGACCCCCTCATGAAATGTGCAGTTGCGAGACATGGTATGCGGAGCCAATAAAAAGGCTTGAGTAATACACCAGCGTAGACAAAAAAATACAATTATTAAAAACTTACCCACCACAAATCGGGAAAAATAATGTTTAATCCCCAAGAAATTGTAGATGCATTCTCACAGTACTATGAAGATTTATACAACCTTAAAAAAGATATTAACACCCCTCAACCTGATACTAATAAAATAAAAAGTTTTTTAGATACTGTTAATTTACCCTCCATCGACCCAATATCCTTAGATAATCTCAATAAACCAATCTCCAATGAAGACATTTTGAAAGTCATAAATGATGTTCCCAAAAATAAGGCTCCTGGTGCTGATGGCCTATCAGGTGAATATTACTCGGCTTTTAAGGATATTTTGACGCCATGTTTATCCAGACTTTTCAACCAAGCAGCAAATTCAAAAACTTTCTCAAATGAACTTCTAGAAGCTGTAATAACATTCCAAAATCTGACAAGGATCCTGCCTCGCCCATGAATTACAGACCCATATCCTTACTAAATTCCGATCTAAAAATGTATGCAAAAATTCTGGCAAATAGATTAGTTAACATATATATGGGAATATATACGCTCTTCCCTAGATATCAAAGGTATTACGATTGGTCAGGATGAACACAAGTTAGGCCTTTATGCTAATGACATTGTACCGACTCTAGCCAATCCTGAATTATCCTTACCATCAGTAATTAATGCGCTAGATACATTTAAAGAAGTCTCATACTACAAAATCAATATAAATAAATGTTACATACTACCCATAAATATCCCTGCTCCATTAATAGACAGCCTTAAATCACAGTATGGATTCATCTGGAATAATACCTCGGTAGCATACTTAGGAATACGACTTGCACCACAGCCAAACAAAACCTATGATGTTAACTTCCCTCCCCTCTTAGAACAAATTAGCCGCGACCTATCGAAAATGCAGAAAACTCAATTATCATGGGTCGGGAAAATAGCTGCATTTAAAATGCAAACATTACCAAAGATTCTATACTATTTTAGATGCCTTCCTATCCCAATTCCTGCAAAAAAATTCAAGCAACTAAACGCTAAACTTAGACATTTTTTTTTGGAATAAAAAAAAATTCTTACCTCCATTACAGCTCAGGGTGGTATGAACTTACTAGATATCAGGAATTACTATTATGCTGCCATCCTGGATCAGATGAAATATTGAAAGACAAACTATGGTTGAACATAGAACAAGATTCCACCAAGAATTCTGACTTATACACCTTGATTCTGACTTATACACCTAATATTGTACTCCCAAAAGTAGTCATTCCCAATCTACTGAGTATGAAGGCCACATTTTTGCATGGAAACACATACTTTCCAAATCTACACATTTAGAATAAAAAAAAAATCTAAAATGTACCTCCCTATAGAAATGATTAACTACTGTCAAATCTGAATGTCAGTAGACGATTGGATCAAACAGGGATATTTTATTTACGTTAACCTTCCCCTGAATTATAAAAATGTCACTATGTGAAAGCTGGGAAGGTGTAAGCATTTGAGGGATTTCAACCCGGAAAATACGCTGGAGATACCATCGATAATCTGGGATTATTTATCCCAACAGAGGGATTACGTTAAAAAAGGGATTTCATATTTCTATGACATACTTTCATCCCAACCAATTACAAAAACCATACAATCCCCTCTTTTAGGAGTAGATGGAAAACATGGTTAACCCATCATAGAGCCTCCGCCTATTTAAGAGATTGCAATATTTAATTCTCGCTTGATTGTTTGAAAACATTTATGCTTATTATTAGGCTCCATTCACACCATTTACGCCTGAAGCGCGACGCTACAATACGCCGGAGGGTCGAAATTACATTATTCTCTATGGAGACTGTTCACATCCAACGCAGAACGCCGTACGTCGAAAGAACGCTGAACTTCAAACAAGTCCCGGGCCCTTTTTTGATGCGCGTATCGGGCGGCTTCGGCGTTCGGCATAGCCGACAATGACTGTAAAAAAAACGCGCTTGAAAAAGGACGCGTTTTTGTCGCTGCAAATCGCGGTACAAAATGCCGCAATTTGTCGCCGCAATTCGCGGGACAAAACAAAGAAAATCGCCTACGCAAAGGTGTGAATGCAGCCTTAAGCGGTATGCAGGTGTAGTACCATGACTATTCCATTAGTTCTTAGTGGTTCTATTTTTGTTTATTTTTATGTTTATAAACTTTTATCATTTATTTATATTGTTACTTCTTATTTAGTACAGGCTTTACTATTGTTTATCGTGATGTCCTACAGTCCTACAGTTAGAACCCAGATGGGGTAAGCTGGTCTAGGTCATCAAGGCCCGTACCATGTCTACAAGAAAGGCCTTTACTGTTCTTTTTATGTCTTTGCTGTTTTATTTGTAATACAACTCTGCTCTTTATGCATTTGCTATGCGACTGTACTATCTTATTCGATATAATAAAAATGTATAGTTAAAAAAAAAAAGGCTTGAGTAAGATTAAAAAATTTTTTTGCTTTAAAAATAAAAATAAATGTTTACTTCCACCCTGGATTGGAAGTGACATGATGGCGTCCCTTCGGTCCTCCAAGGCCATAGAGGCGATCAAAGATGATCAAAGTCTTTTTTTCACCTCTGTGACCAGCCAACCGCACCACAGGATAATTTCTTGGGTTTGCCCTCCCACCGCTTTTGAAAGCATTCTAGCGACTCATGAGTCTCTGAGCGCTTTCAAAAAAAAAAAAGCCAGGCATTGGCTGAGAAAAACAAAAAGAAAAAAAAACCCTGATAAACCAACCTGCAAAACGGCAATGTATAAAATTATATATATATATATATATATATATATATATATATATATAAAAAATAAAAAAATATGTCCGTGTACAGCTCCAGGTATCTCCACCATCACAAAAGTCTACCTTATAATAAAGGGGGGGGGGGGGTGGCAAGGCTTGGAAACCACACAGCATTGGCAATAGAAAAACATATTTAATAACGACTTTGTCAAAACAGCAACACAAAAAAACATATGTTCTACAAAAAGAAGACCACCCGAGCTAAGTGGAGACTCCTCTCTGAACATCACTGCCATAAAACCACTGCAGGAGGCTCTCTTAGGTGGTAATTCAATAAATCTTGAAGGATGTATTACAAGCTCTGGCTAGATCGCTTATGATAAACGACTTCTGCTAACTCAGCTCCCTGGCCTTAAAGCCACTACTTTATATGTGCAAATATACATATTGCATTTATTATTTTTGAACACATTTCAAAACACTGAAACAAAAAAGCATGCAAGAAACGGACAAACCACGTGCCAAAACAGTTTAAAACGATAATTCCTCACTGCAAAACAGTTAGAGAAAGTCATCCTGGAGGGCAGATTTGCTAGGTCTACAGTAAAATATATACATGTTTACGAGCACAGGGTTATGGGGACAGATCTTATCTATGCAGAAAATAGACAAATGCTGCTCTCAAAAGTAACAGGCAAAAATGAGGCCCAACGGAAAACATTACAAAACTTCAAAGTAAAGTGCGGTAATCGTATAAAACTACAATGTAATCTGGAAAACATTTTCTTAAAAACAGGCTTTCCTGATTAACATGACAGATACATTTCAGACAGGGGAATATTGGCGGCTTATCTTTCCACAACAGATCTTTTCATGCTACTACATACACTGCCTGCTTGACAAAAGAAGCCACAGTCTACAAGCTTGCTAAAGTCTGCTCTTCTCTTCTACCGCAAGGTGACACAAAAGAGTGTAGTTAGTGGAAAAAACATTGATACACAATCATTTATCCCCAAAGAAAATACTACAAAAAAAAAAGATGTGCTGAATTTTTTTTTTTTTTTGCTAAATGCCTCTTTTGTCCTAGTGGCACAAGTAAAGAACGAACACAGAGATGCTAATGGCTCGATGAAGAAGTCTTGTTATCACCGTTTTTATTTACTAGGGTCCAACTCTTTGTGACCTTGTGGACTTTGTCAAACCCGGCCTGTCTGTTAACATCAGTTTCCCCTAGTTACTGTGTGTACAGCTTCAACCTCCATCGTCCTCTCACTTTGTCTTTAACTCTTCCCAGGATGACAGTCTTCACCATTGAGGCCTGCATTCCTACTATGTGGCCAAAACATTAGAGCCAATACAGGCTGAGCACTACAGGCATACCCCATTTTTAAGTACACAATGGGACCAGAGCATGTATGTAAAACGAAAATGTACTTAAAGTGAAACAATACTTTTTTTCACTTCTAGGGTGTAGTAGGGGGGTCAGGGACTGTAGTGGGGGACTCAGGAGCTGTAGTTGAGGTCTCAGGGGCTGTAGTTGAGGTGTCAGGGGCACACAGGAACAGGGCGGGCTATGCTTTCGAAGCTTCAGTTCCTTCTGCTGCGGCTGCAAAATGTCTGTACAGTACTTGTAAGGCACTTTACATACACTTGTGGGTATGTCCTTACTCGCGAGTGTATGTAAAGTGAGTGTACTTAAAGTGGGGTATGCATGTAAATTGGGCACACAACATAATCCACTGCTACAAAAAACAAAAAAAAAAAAAACAAACAACAACTATTCTTTGGTGTTTGTGGGAGGATTGGCAACTCATTGTTGGTGTCAGTGAGAGGAATATGGCCATGTATCATTGTAAAGAACAGTGTCTTAAGGGCCGCCTAGAGGCCAGCAAAAAGCTGCAGTTTTGAGACCACTGTATTAGACTCCCCCCTTCCGTGACACAAAAATAATGGCAGTCGACTGCACACAGAGTAAATATAAAGGGTTTAAACAGGGCTTTAACCTTTTCATGCCTACGCCCATTTCTGACATTTGGTGTTTACAAGTTAAAATCAGTTTTTTTGCTAGATAATTACTTAGAACCCTCAAACATATATATTTTTTTAAGCAGAGAATCTAGAGAATAAAATGGTGATTGTTGCAATATTTTATGTCACGCGGTATTTGTGCGGCGGTGTTTTAAAACGCAACTTTTTGGAAAAAATGTACTTTCACGAATTAAAAAAAATGAAAAAGTAAAGTTTGCCCAATTTTTTTGCATAATGTGAAAGATGATGTTGCGCCGAGTACATAGATAACCAACATGTCAGGCTTTATAATTGCACGCACTCGTGGAATGGCGACAAACTACGGTACCTAAAAATCTCCATAGGTGACGCTTTAAACTTATTTTTACGGTTACCAGGTTAGAGTTACGGGGGAGGTATAGTGCTAGAATTATTGCTCTCGCTCTGACGATCGCGGCGATACCTAAATTTTAACACCGTTTTCATATGCGAGCGCGACTTCTGTATGCGTTTTCTTTGTTGCGCAAGCTCGCGGGGAGGGGAGCGCTTAAAAATTAATTTTAATCACTTTTATTGCTGTCACAAGGAATGTAAACATCCCTTGTGACAGTAATAGGTGGTGACAGGTACTCTTTATGGAGGGATCGGGGGTTTGCACTTCAAAGTATTCAGATCACAGAAATTGGCGATTCTGAATACTGTGTACTTTTTTAAATCCGGCGCCATTGGCACCCGAGAAACCAGGAAGTGATGCCGCTTCCGTGTTTCCATTGCGGAGACAGAATTAAAGACGTTTATGGCTTTGATTCAGTCTGCGGCTGGACACTGGAGGCGCCGCATCGAGGATCGGGTCTCCCGGTGGGACGGGAGGGGGGGGGTGTCCCCTCCCGCTTCGCCGGTATAACAACCGAGCGGCTTTTAGCCGCATCGGTTGTTATGCCGGATAGCCAATCGCCGGCTCTATCCGGCTTCAGGCATCATCCTAGTATAACTCCCGAAAGCCGAGGAAGCATATATGCGTTCGCTTTGCGTGAAAGGGTTAAAGGATAAGGATCCAATACAGGCAAGCAGATACCACTGACAGGAAGAATCATTTACTGTATTTATTGGTGTATAACACTCACTTTTTTACCCTGAAAATAGAGGGTAAACTGTACCTGCGTGTTATACGCAGGGGGCTGTGGAAATTTTTTTTCCTAAAAAACTTCACCCTTAAAGTTAGGGTGCGTGTTATAAGCCTGTGCGTGTTATACGCCGATAAATACGGTAACTACCAAGGCGCTCCAAAGCGCCGTGGTAGTTTCGAGAAATACAAGATGACAGCCTTAAAAGGATGTTGGGGCTTGTAGTTAATTCACACACTGGGCGGCTTTCAGAAAGTGGCATCTAGTATGGAGAATCGAGGGGAGGGGGTTAATTAGCTAGCGGCTGCAGCATTGGGCACGCAACACCCTAAAAATTGTGCAACACGTTCCTAAAGTTGAACTTATCCTTTAAGTTTAGCGGCCAATCTGCACCTCCCATTGCTCAGCCTTTCAGTCCAACACTTGCTGTAAGGTTTATTACAATGATCAGTCATTTAAGTTGCATAATTACTAGATGGTTTGTCCTGGTGTTACAAATGACTGGGAGAGGTCTTCTTCCCCATACTTTGCAGGGAACTATCTGCAACCATCTGCATATCTTGGTAGTACTAACCTTGTAGTTTGTAACACCTATCGAAGATCCTAATGTCCCATACACACGATTGGATTTTCTGTTGGAAAAATCTTGGATGTTTTTTTTCCCGATGGAATTCCGCTCAAGCTTGGCTTGCATACACATGGTCACACAAAAGTTTGCTGAACTTCCGACCATCAAGAACGCGGTGATGTACAACACTATGACGAGCTGAGAAAATCAAGTTCAATGCTTCCAAGCATGCGCCAAATTGTTTCCAAGCATGCATCAGAATTGAAACAGACGGTTGGATTTTCCCATAGGAATGGTTTCCACCTGAAAATTTGAGAAACTGCCCTCAATCTTTTGTTGGCGGAAATTCCGCCTGCAAAAGTCTAATGGAGCTTACAAATGGTTGGATTTTCCGATCAGAGGCTCACATCGGACTTTTGCTGTCGGAATTTCCGATCGTGTGTACAGGGCATAAGTGGTGGGGATGAGGACTGGTTCTACATGTGCTAAAGAACAGCATACATTGCTGTTGCTATAAACACGAGCACACAAATACTCAAGCAATATCACCTGTCTCCTTGTTATGCAGTATATCCAATTTCAACAAACAATCTAGGCAGTATCATTTTGGGAAAAAATCAAATGAACTACAGAATCCTTAATGCAATGGAAACCTATGCATGCTTATTGCAATTTGTATTGCTGACCTTCCCCAACTACAATATAAAAGGGCATCAGAATCAATTTCAGAAGTTACTTACAAAATACAAGAGACTCCTGATGTTTAAAAAAATAGGTAAAGTACACGATGGAAATGAGTACCATTAGGCCCTTCATATACTGTGCAAGAAACAGTGGCTTCAGAATTCTCTGTGTTCAAGAAACAAGTCCATTGTTCCCAAGTGAGCAGCCTCAATGTTCTCAGTGTTCTTCACTAAAGAAAGTTCAACCTCTTTCTAAAATAAGTCTTTACAACACTTCTATAGACCCTCTAATTACATTAAACTGTTCTATGGGCAGCAGCACTTACGTATAATAGGAGTATTATTCCACAAAGCCTGCAAGGGGATACTGAGCAAGCTTTGGGAAGAGATAAAAAAATAAAAATAAACGAAAGGGCAAGAGAACTGACAAACTTGAAATAGGCTAGCATCAACGGTTTTGGTCATTTTAGTTGGGATTTAACCTGGAACTTCATTTTCTTTCAATTCAACACCATAACACAACAAAAAAACAAGTTATCAGCAGTTTGTCTAAACATCCAAGCTAAACAATCCCCAATAATCTGGGTACACAGGTGGTTGTACTATGTGCCCATATTTATCTGCATCAGTGCAACTGGAATAGGTCTTCCAACGGCTGCTTTCAAGGCCCATAAACACATACTATGGGGGTAATTTACTAAAGGCAAATCCACTTTGCACTGAAAGTGCACTTGGAAGTGCAGTCGCTGTAGAGCCAAAGGGGGACATGCAAGGGAAATAAAAAACAGCATTTAAGCTTGCACATGATTGGATAATAAAATCAGCAGAGCTTCCCCTTACAGCAACTGCACTTCCAAGAGCACTTTCAGTGCAGTTTCAAGTTCAAGGATGTCTCTTACTGTGGTGGTCAGTGGGAAGGATGTCTCTTACTGTGGTGGTCAGTGGGAAGGATGTCTCTTACTGTGGTGGTCAGTGGGAAGGATGTCTCTTACTGTGGTGGTCAGTGGGAAGGATGTCTCTTACTGTGGTGGTCAGTGGGAAGGATGTCTCTTACTGTGGTGGTCAGTGGGAAGGATGTCTCTTACTGTGGTGGTCAGTGGGAAGGATGTCTCTTACTGTGGTGGTCAGTGGGAAGGATGTCTCTTACTGTGGTGGTCAGTGGGAAGGACGTCTCTTACTGTGGTGGTCAGTGGGAAGGATGTCTCTTACTGTGGTGGTCAGTGGGAAGGATGTCTCTTACTGTGGTGGTCAGTGGGAAGGATGCCCCTTTAAATTCAGATAGCGAAAACATTACAGAGGGAGCAAAATTCCAGGGTGACCACGACCAGAAGAAAGACAAGCATTGGATTACAAGTCCAAACAAGTGAGGAAGGAAGTCATGCCGTGCAATCGTGCATGTCACATCAGGGCACAGGGCACAGCGGGGTACTTGCACCTCCAGTTCATTCAAAATTAATAGGATGCCTAAAAGCAGCACACCCAATCCATAATAATGCAATGCATAGTATATAGACCCTCAAAGGATAACTCCACTTGTGTGGGGGGAAATAGCATATAAAAAGGAAAAAAAAAACAAAAAACAAGGAAAAAAAAAAAAAACAAATCATATTGTAATTGAATGTTATTAAAAAATTCAATTCCCTTTTCAATCTACAGTCACTGTATTTTCTGAATGCATTGCAATATGACTACCTGGACTTGTTTTGTACACAGAGTGTTTACTGACCACCCCCCAGAAATATATTCCCTGAAATATATTCCCTGCTTGTGTGATTGGCTCAGATTTCAGGCATCCCCTCCACCAAAAATGTAATTTTTGGAGATACTTTCAATAGGAACACATCTAAAGGGATGCAGGTCCAGCATATTTCCTCATTATGCTCTGCAGCGACACTCCTGACAGTTAATTATGAAACCACTCCCATTAGACCCACTGAGAATAACAAAAGGTAGGAATCTGCAAAGTTTGTTATAATCCTTGCAATGTACATAGCTTAACCAGAAGGGAATGTTTTTTTTTTAAGGTTCCACAATGTAGCAGTTTGCCCTGTAGGGTACATGGTTCTGTGAAACTGCCCAATGGAAGGATAGTAGGCGTGGCATATTCCAATACACACAGCTTCCATTGCATTCACCCAGACGTTCAAAGGTCTATGAATATGCAGCCTTTTAACAAACCCCAAAAAAGGATCATATCAGAATTCAACCAGTGGTTCAGGAGCAGGATGTGGTTCTAATAAACCAGGAAAAGAGCAAATACCATAGTATATCCTGTGCAAACATGGGTTTTATTCAGTAGTGGTTACCGTTTGCTGAATAAGGCCCATGTTTGCAGAGGATGATGCCAGCTCTCTTACTTGATTTATGTGGGTGAGGCTTCAGCTGCCGTAGCCTGGACACCAGTATTCTAGCCATGGAATAGAACGAGTGGTAATAACACCTATACAATTGGTGTTTTTCACAACCCTCTGCACATTTGCTCACTAATCCCTTAATGATCATAAAGTGTACACCTATATAGTGCATTACCACACCACACAACACCTGATTTGTTTTTGAAACACTGAACTTTGTAAAATGCTGCATAATAAGTTATACTATATAAATACTGCAAACAATGATCATTATTATGATATCAGGAATTAAATGTTAACTGTACATTAAGTGTTATTTTCATAGAAGACATCAGGCTTGCAAAACAGTGATCAATAAATGTCAAGGTAGAATAAACACCACTTTTGTATCTGCTTTGATATTTGGTTCAACAAGGGGAAAAAAATATATATGAAGACAAGTTCTGTGCAGCATTATGCCCTTCTTTTATTTAAAAACATATTATGCTTAAATTTATTTCATACCATAGGGTAGAGACTAGGTGTCTTTTAACTGAAAATAATTAGCAGAGAATGGGCACCATATAGCAAATGTGTACTACTCACTGGGTCAGTTTACTGTTTACTGGGACAAAGCCAATGCTCACCACACAAAAGGTTCTGAGGACACAAATCAACTGTCAATTGAGGATGCAGAAGATAGAGAGGTGACAGGAAGCTGAATAGCTAAACCTAGAACTATGCATGACATTTTTTTTTTTTTACTGTACAGCGTTGTAAATCACAAGGCTGTACCGATTTACAAATGCTTTGGCAGGTAAACAGGAAATATATATTATATATGTATATACCGTATATGTATTTCAACATTGTATTTAGCTGTTTACCTGGAGTTTGAATGTATTTTTTAATCAAAAGTCATACCTGAAATGAAGGGGATGTCAAATAATAAAATTAAAAAAAAATGTATAGGGACAGTACCTGTAACATCCAAAATATTGGGAGAAGTAACATAGTATCTATGAACTGTTTCTAGTAGTTGGGCGCCATGACCCTCACCCTGGAATGGAGGCAAAATCAACATCTGGCTGCAAAGGTAAACAAAGAACGTGTATTTTCATCATGGAAACCCAAACATCCATATTGTTATACAAAAAGTCAGGATTCTGTGAATGAAGCTTTAAAAAGAAATCAGTGGCCATTCATTTTAATTTAGTGATGCCAAGCTCAGATTGTATGTTACATGCATTAGCCTCAATATTTAGCCAAACCTGGGGCAATAAAAATACATAGGCTAGTTCTGTGCTCGTCTTACACAATGGCTCCAATAATTTATGCGTCACTGAAATGTATTGGTGCTCAGGAAAACCTACAAGGATTGGCCAATAATAATAATATGTGGCATCTAAGATCTACTAAGGACCCCCCAGGTCCTTGACAGCCTGAATTTAGAGGAAGTGGGCTTAGGCGCGGTTCACACTAGCTGTGCGTTCCGGATGCAGAAATCAAATCGATTCCCAAACCCACAAACACCGCAGCCGAATGGACCTGCTCTTGCATTTTGGATGGCACCCTCACGCATCTCAGCATGCAGCGCGTTCGCGGGTGTGGAAACCATTTTTAAAAAGGTGCATGCATTCAAATGAATGGGCTGCCATGTCCAAGAAAACGCATGGCCCAAACTAGTGTGAACCAAGCCCAAACGAAGATTGTCTTCATTCAAGCCAAAAGACAAAAGATATTTAGTGACAGAAAAGACGTAAAGGACAGCTATGGATTAAATTACTAAAACCAACTTTCAGGCTTAGAACATTTTCAGCGAGTAAAGATAATACATGATGATCTTGCAAGATATGCAGTGCCCTTGTCACTTACTACCAAACCCATCACCCTGTAAAGCAAACGGGTTGAAGTCCAGTGGCAATTATATATATATATATATATATATATATATATATATATATATATATATATAGATAGATATATATATATATATATTTATATATTTTACACACAAACACAAACACACGAACACACAAGAGTGAGAGAGTAGCCACTCAGGGAAAGGAAGTGTTATTCATAATATTAACAAGTAAAAATAATATAAAAGCCGGAATATAGAACTGGTATAATGCAATATTTTTTTTTATGTTTGGATTTATATACAATTTAGTAGTATTGCAGAAAAACTGTATAATTAGAGTATTGACAACTCAATAAAATATTTTGCTTTTATTTTTTTAATGCTTCTATGCATTTTCTGCCATTAATTTATGGGCAGAAATTTCAAGTTCAAATTTAGATTTTTCGACCTCCTAAAAATTTTTCACCCTGGTAACATTTTAAAATATATTGTACATAAACTACAGAAAGTCATCCAAAAGCCAAGTTTATCATTAATTCAAATGAAAATATTATAATTTTTTTTATTATTATTTAGATTTTAAGCCTTCCCTTTTATGCATCTTTGTGTAAATTTGGCTTTGCACAAAAAGACACAATTATGGTTTAGCATTAACAAAGATCAGTCCAGCTTTAACTAAACAGAGTCAATCTTCGCCCTTTTTCCCACTTGTCCCCTAAAGAGGAAAAAAAAACCTAAAAACACAATTATAGGTAAAATTGGGAATGTGAGTGAAACTCAATTGTGAAAAAAAAAGTGGTAAAAAAAAAAGAAGAAAAGAAAAAAAAAAAAAAGAAGAGGCACGTGCATCGTTGGCAATTACCTTACACGTGGCCGGGTTTTGTCTGGGTACACATAGTAATTATAGACTGTCATGTAGCCTACAGTCGCAAAGAGTGTAGTCCCGTCTTTATTGTACTTCTCAAATCTGCAGATAAAACAGAAAGCCAAGCAGGTCAATTACAGGCAAGCTCCCATGCAGGGTCCATTTTCCTTTTCCATTCTCTGAGAGAGTTTCCAGTGTCAGCAAGCTATGCTGTGAGGGCCCAATGGGTACACCTGCTTTATTCTGAAATGTACAATTCACTTAATTGGTGAGCTCAACTTGGATAAATCAGTCCTCTTTGCATCACTTCAGTGCACTTGCCTATTGTGCACTTGAATGGGTGGCTAGTAAAAGGGAACACAGGCAAAGCTCATTTTACTCTTAAAGCCCACATTCAGAGCTCCCACAGACAACAGAGTTTAATTCAGCGCTATTCTGGAGGCCTCTGAAAACACAATGCAGGGAAACTGTGAGCCTTATAAACAATAGTTTATCATGCCTGGGAAAAAATATCATTATACTGTTGCTGCATAATTGGTGTCTGCCAATTAAACCTCCAAGATTTGTTAAAGGAGAGTCGAATGTTGATTTGGAAAGCCACTTACACCAAAAAGTAGTCCCATCTCTCATCATCCACATCAATGTAGCTGGCTGTTTCAATGAACCACATCAAGAAAGTCTGGAGCCTTTCATGGTACTCTCTGAAGCCTGGACAGGTCATGTCAGCCTAGAGCAACATGCAAAGTAAGGGTCAGACATCAAATGTGGCGTGTGGCATCTCGAAAGTGATACATTAAAAAAGGAAAAACATTTATCATAATGTTTTCGAATGTAAAAACATGATGGCATGTAGATTGTACAGTTCACCTTCTCCAGTGAAAGCACTTCAAACTCACTATGAAACTCATCTCTATCCTTGCAATGACACAAATAGTACATACACTATAAAAAACATTTTTTTAAATAATGTGGTTGCATAAGTGTGCACACCCCCTTATAAACTGGGGATGTAGCTGTGCTTAGAAGTTAAAGTGCCTCTGATTAACCCCCAAAAAAAGTTCAACTGTTCTACCGGTAGTAGGTCTTTCCTGTCATTTTCTTGGTTGCATCCTACAACAAAGGCCATGGTCCTCCAAGAGATTCCAAAGCATCAGAGGGATATTATTATCTCATTCAGAAGGGTGCAAGATAATTTCCAAGGCATTGGATATACCATGGAGCACAATGAAGACAGTCATCAAGTGGAGAAAATATGGCACAACAGTGACATTACCAAGAATTGGACGTCACTCCAATATTGATGAAAATACAAGAAAACTGGTCAGAGAGGCTGCCAAGAGGCCTACAGCAACATTAAAGGAGCTGTAGGAATATCTGGCAAGTACTGGCTGTGTGGTACAACAATCTCCTATATGTCTTCATATGTCTGGGCTATGGGGTAGAGTGGCAAGACAGCAGGTGAATGAAAAAGCAACCAAGCCTGGCTACATTTTTCAAAAAAAAAAACACACCTGAAGTTTCCCAAAACCCATGTCGGAAAACGTGTTATGGGCTAATGAAACCAAGGTTGAACTTTTTGGCCATAATCGCAAAAGGAATGTTTGGCACAAAAACATCACCAATAGAACACCATACCCACCGTGAAGCATGGTGGTGGCAGCATAATTAGTTGGGGCTGTTTTTCTTCAGCTGGAACAGGGGCCTTAGACAACGTAGAGGAAATTATGAACAGTTCCAAATACCAGTCTATAGTGGCGCAAAACCTTCAGACTTCTGCTAGAAAGCTGAACATGAAGAGTAACTTCATTTTTCAGCATGACGACCCAAAGCATACATCCAAATCAACAAAAGAAATGGCTTTCCAAGAAGATTCAAGTTCTGAAATAGCCCAGGCAGAGCCCAGACCTGAATCCGATTGAAAATCTGTGGGGTGATCTTAAGAGGGCCATGCACAAGGAGATGCCCTCGCAATCTGACAGATTTGGTGTTTTTTGCAAAGAAGATTGGGCAAAAATTGCCAAGTTAAGATGTGCCTTGATGATGGCCTCTTATCCAAAAAGACTGAGTGCTGTAATAAAATCAAAAGGTGCTTTAACAAAGTATTAGTTTGAGTGTACACTTATGCAACCATATTATTTTAGTTTTACTTCCCTTCACCTAAAATATTTCAGTTTGTTGTTCAACTGAGTTGTACATTTTATAGGTCACATTGGAGAAAGGTGCTGCCGCTGCCATTTTTCTTGTAAGGGAAACCAGGTTGTGAAGCCTAGCGGTTTCACAGCTGGCTCCCTACTGCGCATGCCCGGCGGCGGGGGGAGGTGGGTCGAACTTCCGAGTGAGTTTAGCCAGAAGTGGGAGCGGGTACCTGTCAAAACCAGGTGCCAAATGTGGCAGAAGAGGTGTTGCGCCACTTTAAATCCCCCTATTTTTACTTTAAGGCAGAATATAAGGTATAGCTCACCCCCTTCCCGTTACTGTAAACTCTTTTATACTATTGATAAGAGTCTACAGCTCCACATCTTTAAGGAGGCACACTGTATCTGTATAGTCATGCTGCAATACCATATCTTTCCAGAAGTTAAAAACCTAACTAAAGGCCAATGCAAACACACCAACATTTAGCTGGTTCAGCAGGAACAGGACGAAGTCCGTTTAACACAGTGTTTCTCAACTCCAGTCCTCAAGGCCCCCCCCAACAGGTCAGGTTTTCAGAATTTCCATTATTTTGCATAGGTGATTTGATCAGTTTCACTGCCTTAGTAATTCCCACAGCCTTTTCATCTGAGGGAAATCCTGAAAACATGACCTGTTGGGGGGGCTTGAGGACTGGAGTTGAGAAACACTGGTTTAACAGAAGCTGGTCCAAAGACTGGCTTCTGTCTAATGGTCATGCCTAATGGTGTCAGTTATTTTTTCTTTTTCGGTCAACCTGATGGTATGTATGGATGGTATGGTGCTTAAAGGGTTTGTAAAGGATTTTTTATTTTTTTTTATCTTAATAGCTTCCTTTACCTTAATGCAGTGGATTTTTTATGTCCTCATTGTTCGTTTTTGATCTCAAGTTGCTGTAATCCTTCTCTGATTTCCATACTTCCTGGTTGTCTGTTTCCTGATAACCACAGTCCTGGGAGCTTTCTCTCTGTGGTCACTAACTTTAAGGAGGTGCGATTACTGTGTGTCTAAAACCCCTCAGCACCAAATCAGTTTTGTTTCACAAACCATCACTGCACTGTATTGGCTCTGTAATTCACAGAAGCAGGAAACAGCATGGAAAAACGAAAAACTAAAACTGTAGGTACATTATATGATTGATTTTTATCTATTTTTAATCGTTTTAAAAATAAATCAGTTAACTATTATGTCTCTATAGCCTGTAAACGGTCATTTCAGCAAAAAAAAAAAAAAAATTTCCTTTACAACTCCTGATCTCCACAAAACATTGTATGGAAGGTTTTTTTTTTTTTAAGATAACTGGAACCACTTGAATTGTATTCTTGTGTGGTCCACTTGGATTAAATTGCTTCATGGAACAGTTACATTTTTGCATCAAGTTAAAAAAAAAAAGGAGGAGAAGATACTTTGCAGAATTGGTTGTAGCAGAAGTGGAATTTCCAGACCTGAACACAAACATAACATTTTTAGAACAGACTTAAATAATAAACTTACCTTATATATCTGGTATGTGATTTCTTCCCCAGCATCTTCATTAAAAATGTTATAGCTGTGACATACGGTGCCAAACGGCTTAAAGTTAACTTCTTTTTCCAATAACGTTATAAAGTCATCTGTACCACAGCAAAACCCTGGAGGGATTATTTCCCGAATTTTGTTTTCAACATCATCAGCCTAAGAGAAGAGAGTTAACCAGATTATAATAGAAATAAAAGAGAAGAGTCATCAGGTATTGAGACCAATGTTATTTTGGTCTGGTAAAGAAAATCTGTGGCCACAACATACACTTTCATTTTATAACATTAGCATAGTAATAGCAACACAATCATTTTTGACAATCCAATAGTAATCGCCTTCCATGTGAGTGCTGATTGAATTCAAGTAAATGTGTGGGAATCTTCACAAAATAGTTTTACAAACTTCACGGTCATACAGATTAGGAAGCCTAGAAATAGTTTAAATACAATGTGTAAATGAATATATGATTTTTCATGTTCACCCTAAATATACCTAGAATAAAAATACCATAAAAAAAAAAAAAAAAAAAAATCGGAGTAATGTCCTAAGGTGACAGCCGATGCCCAATAGATACAATATGCCAAGTGAGCATTGTCAGCCAACAGGAAGTGTTACTGGCAGAATCGCTAGGTAGAAAATAAAAAAAGTGTGTGTATGAATGAATGAATGAATGAATGAATGAAAACTTATATAGCGCGGCACATGCGAACTGAATCGCCTCTGGGGGGGGCATTATAGGGAAGCATATGAAGCAGTTCCAGAAATCAGCTATGCTAGCCAACTCTAAAGTGCATAAAATCAGTTTGAGGTTGAATGCATGAAAAACTATTATAAACTACCGGTAGTTATTTTTTCCACTAAATACACACAAGGAAAATACTTTATCTCAGTCTTGGCCTGTCTAAGTAGGCATAAGAACTTGCCATTTAGCTATGTCAGTAAGAAAATATTTTCCCAGTTTGGTATGTAATAAATGGGAATATAAAGCATAAACCAGCCCTTTAGCACCTTGTGCCTCTAATAGGGGTAATATACATTATATAAACATATAGGTAGATTGATTTTTAATTTGCGACAAGTCATAATGGAATGCAGAAACCTGTGAAAAGAGGAGCGGGGTACTTTGCTTGTAATTCTGCAAAAGGAATACTTAACATCCCAAAGAGATAATTTGCAGGATTACCCAAAGAGCCCAAAAACCCTATGAAGCTCAGTAATACAAATTTCCTTAAAGGGTTTGTAAACCGTCAAGGTTTTTCACCTTAATGCATTCTATGCATTAGGGTAACCCCCCCCCCAAGCACCACTTTTACTTACCTGAACACTGATCGTTCCATCGACGGGGACAAGCACAGCAGCTCCAGCCACTGCCTTCATTGGATAGATTGATAGCAGCACAGCCATTGGCACCCGCTGCTGTCAATCAAGTGACACGGGGGCGAGTCCTGCTGTCAATCGACGCAGCAGTACTCGAGAGCGCCCGCACGGGTGTCCCCTTGGTATGTGGGTCTCCGAGGGGGCATTCGATGTGGGGAGGAGTCAGGAGTGCCGCTACGGAACCCCAGAAGGAGGATGAGGGCCACTCTGCAAAACCCTTGCGCAGAGGAAACAAGATTACAAATTTTCTTTTTTAAATAACCGTGTTTAAACAACCACTTTTACAACCCCTTTAAATTAAGCTAAATTTTGGCTTGCCTTTTCTTACCCCACTATTGGTCTACAACTATGTTTAACACCTTCAATGACTTTCACTGAGGCACAGGAGCAGCACAAGAACTGAACTAGTCAGTATCTATCTGCACACAGAGCTGTATAGGTTTGGCCTCCTAGTGCGTTCCACAAAATACAAGGCCTTGCAGGGTTATGCCATACAAGTTTAGAAAATGTATTCTAAAGCGGTGCTTCATGGCCATGAGCTTGGTGGTCCCTAGCTAACTTTATATATAGTGCATCAGAATGTTATTGATGGCAAGCGGTTTGGGCTTTTGCATGCTAGGACTTCCAACCACCCCAAACCAATCATTGACCGCAGAAGAGAATCCTTTGTTTTCATTTCCTTTATTTACTCAGTAGCCAAAAGTGTAATTCTAAAGAGGATTGGAGTTCTTGGCTAATACTATAGTGATCATACATGACACATTGGGGGATATTTACTAAAACTGGTGCACAAAGTATGTGGTGCAGCTGTGCATAGACACCAACCAGCTTCTAGGTTTTATTGTCAAAATCTATTTAAACAAGCTAAAATTAGAAGCCGATTGGTTACTATGCATAGCTGCACCAGATTCTGTGTGCACCAGTTTTAGCAAGTCTCCCCCCTTTTGTGTTTCCATAAGCTATGAGTGGGTATAGACATTTGGAGAGATGGGGTGGTTGGTAATGGTTCCAACAAGTGAAGATTGGGTTTGAGCACAAAAAAAAACAAAAAACACAAGAGCACAGGAGGAAAATTTTTATTTACGTAAAACACAAAAAAGAGGCAATGCAGATACGAGTGTATAAAAGCCTTATAAATGCAAAGTAAAAATATGGTGTGGCGCTACATAAAATCAGCAACATGGGTTGGCAAAGTAATGGCATCTGGCCTTAGGTGATCAAATTTAGGGTTAGCTGTTTTGAAGGCAAATGTGGTTCACTAGATCCTTGACTTATTTTAAAAAGTGGCCAAAAGACTATAAAACATTGGTCTTAGACGAACGACCAGTTATCTATCCCTGTTTCAGGATATCTTGTAATGAGTGTTTTTCCAGTTGTACACATTCAGAAAATGTATATTCTCTTTTCTGATACAAGTGAACTAAAAAACGACATTCAAGAAAATTTGTAGTGCAGATAAAGTCTCACCCTCTTCAAGGAAAGACAGGTGCAATTCTGCTTTGGTGACAAAAGGAAACGTGAACGTACATAACAGAGCTAGGATTAACAGGGTTGAGGGGGCAAAATTAAATAAAGAACTCCCAAAAAGGTTGTCTGGAAGAGATTTAAATAATAAAAAAAAAAAAAAATGTGTTTAAAGAAAACTGAAGTGTAAGTCAAGATCCTCAATTTGGGATTACAAGGCATTACAAGTTCTGAACACGGCTGATTTTATGCAGATTTCCAACAATAAAAGAGGAAATCCTCTCAGACAAACCGTAATCAGAGATTATACGTAAGCTTGTTAAACAAGCGCTGTCTCCCTGTAGACTGTCAGCTGAGCAGACTCCATGTTTCTTTTCAAATCCCCCTAAGACCACTTGAATGAATACATTTACTACTTATGAATGTTTGATGAACTTACACAATAACATATTACAGCTTCTCACCAGGCAATAAAACTTAATGAATTGGTCTCAACGTAACAAAAAACGTGCCCCCTCAGTGCAGTCCCTAAAAGCCTAGCAGTGCACGGGACAAAATGAGCTTGCACTCCTATTCATGGACTTTGTGTTCTCACTGTGTAGGGGAGGGTGCTTAAACAATGAAGGCAGGTTTTTACTCAATGGAGTCTACAGCGTGTTCATCTGAAATGTTTGTATTGTATCTATTTCCACAAGGGCGGACACAAGAACACTCTGTGTTCACTTACCAAGGGACCCTTTTCACACCGTTTACATGCATGATGAGTATTAGTTGAAAACCCACACTCTTGCTGCTTCCCATTCAGACAGGGAAATTAAGATGCTTAGTATAAAATACGCTACAAAAGGCTAATGCAACATGCCACTAATTCCAGTCCTTTCAACTATTATTCCTCCTAGTTAAAGCAATGCACCTGCAGTTGAATAGCACTTACATCGGCATTCACTTACCCCTGTAAGTTACTGACTGAGAAAGGACTGACACACTTTATGCCAACTCTGGCCATTTTATTATCACAGAACAAGGAACAATGACAGGCTCACCGATGACCCCGTACTTTTTATTTTTGTGAACATTTCAAAGACTATTAGTTGCTTTCTTTATTTTTATAACCTACAGGATAGACTGATATGATATCATATAAGCTACTTGTTTCATTGTCAGTTTTTCAAACAATATTGCACCTTTAAAGGGCTGCTCTTTCAGTACTGAAATGCCTCACCCTTTAAAGAGCTTCTCAACCATATGGACTGTGCAGGTTTCATTTTGTTCTTTTTTGAACCTTCATAATGTGTCTGTATGTCATGTTTCATTGTCTTGGCACAATAAATTATTTTTCTTATTTAAAAAAAAAAAAAAGCTTCTCAAACTTGTTCTGTACATTTTAATGCAGAATGTTGATTTATTACAGAAATGTAAATATTATGTTGTGCTATACTCTAATGCCACCTTGGCATCCATGCTATTTGAAAGCCCAGATGCCAAATAGCCCAGTGGGCAAGAGTCAAGAAACACATCTTCCAGTTAACAACCAAAAAGGCATAATTAAAAAGGTTAGGAGCAAAATGTATTTCTAGTACTAAAAGTAACAACTGTACACAAATAAATGGGAACATCGAGCTAATGGACAACCTGGAAACATAAGTGGTGAGCACAGGACCTTTAGATAAAGTGTGTGTAAAGGCAATGTTAAACAGTGGTATTTTGTTGCTGTCTGTGTTCCCACTTGGGAGGTTTACCTCTATTTGTACTGGTGACCACTGTCAGATTGAGGAGAGATCAAACAAACATTTTCAAGCTAAAGTCTTCCAATGGGGGCACACCTGTTTGGGTGTCAACCGTAAAGAAGGGGACTTCTCCTCACTTTGGGGAAATGTGCTCAATACTTTCTGCCTTGTTCTTTAGACAGAAGTGGAGAAGTGCATTACATATACTTTAATTTCTGGACTGGACTTACATGCAAGAACTAAGCCATGACCGCAGCTAGTGTGAACCCAGCTTAAAGGTTGAACTTATCTTTTAACTGCTTCACTACCTGAGCTATTTTTTTCAGTTTTTGCACACACTGAAATGCACAGTTATTATGCTTTAAAAGCCTTTACAGGTTATTAGTTTAATTATGAATGATGGCCATAGAATTACTGTTTTCACTCTAATGTGTGTAGCGATAGCTCACGTTACAAAATAGTTGCTTTTAACCACTTAAGCCCCGGACCAATATGCTGCTAAATGCCCAGAGGCGTTTTTACAATTCGGCACTGCGTCGATTTAACAGACAATTGCGCTGTCGTGCAAAGTGGCTCCCAAACAAAATTTGCGTTCTTTTCTTCCCACAAATAGAGCTTTCTTTTGGTGGTATTTGATCACCTCTGCGATTTTTATTTTTTGCGCTATAAACTAAAATAAAGCGACATTTAAAAAAAAAAATTTTTTTTTTACTTTTTGTTACAAGAAAAATTGAATAAACTAAATTTTAGTCAAACATTTAGGCCAAAACGTATTCAGCCACATGTCTTTAGAAAAAAAAAAAAAAAAAAAAATCGCAATAAAAAAAGAAAATTAGCTACCTAGCAGCAACAGTGACACTAATACAGCAATCAGAAAAATGATCGCTTAGTGACACTGGCAATGGGGAGGGAAAGGGTTAACTAGGGCGGTGATCAAGGTGTTAAAACTTTATTGGGGGGTACGGGGCTACCCTAAACCTAACACTAACTGCCTGTCACACTAACTGTCACTAAATGCAGTGATCAGTACATATATGATCACTGCATTCAGTGACAGTGTGACAGGGGGGTGGGGGGGTGATCGCAAAGGGGTTAAATGTGCCTATGTGTGCTGGTGTCAGTGTAGTGTTGTGCAGACTTACTGTGACTCTTCTCTTATCTCGGCGGTTTGAAAATACCGCCGAGATGAGAGCTGCATCACTTCCTTTGCCAATGTTTAAATTTTACAGGCAGAGGAAGTGACGCGGCGGCGGCGCACGGGATTGGCTGAGAGCGATCACGAGGGGGCGGACAGAAACTAACAGCCTTCCCCTCAAGACGGATCGCTCCCACAGGTAAGCCGACCGCCGCACGCAGCGGAGGGGGTCCCGATCGGACCCCCGACCCGATAGAAGGCAGGGACGTGTATATATACGCCCATCTGCCTGTACGTGCCATTCTGTGGACGTAAATAGGCATGCAGGGGTCGTTAAGTGGTTAAAGAGTGCACCCGCTGCATGAGTTTCTTCTCATTTGTGCATGTACGTTGGTTCGGAACTTTAAACTTTTTTTTTTTTTTTTTTTTATTATGTCTTTTTTTTTTTTATTACTTTGCTTAGCCAATATCCCCCTATGTAATAGAATACAATTTATTTGTACAGGTTCCGTTTATTGAGACAGAAGAGTTCAAACAAACCCCAGATGTCTTCTCTGCCAATAATGGAGCACCCATCCTTCCTCGGCAGCAGCAGACGGGGAATAACAGCACTGGACTCAGGAAGTAAAGTAAAACACATGCAGCAGGTGTGCCCACATACGAAAATGAGGATTAGACTGAAGGTTACATATTGCCACAAAGGTGTAGTAAGAGCAATTCTAGGGGCGTCTTTCTTGGATAACGCTATACCAGGTGGTCCCCTAGGTCCCCTAGTTACAAACGTCTCCCTCTTACAAACAGAGGGAGACAATAGGAAGTGAGAGGAAATCCTGTAAGAGTTGTTAAGTCTCGTACACACGCTCGATTTTCTCGGCAAGAAAACTCCTGGCAAAGCTTTCTTGCAGAGTAAACCATTCGTGTGTACGAGGCTTTGAAGTTTCTCATGAAGAAAACTGCCCAGAATCTAGAATAGAAAACCTGCTCTCTATTTTCTCGGGGTGAGATTCTCGAAGTGTTTTCCTGCCGAGAAACCCGAGCGTGTGTATACTTACCTCTCCATGGAAACTCGCGCATGCTCGAAATGACTGACACATGCAAGGTACCTTCCAAGGAATAGGTAGGGTGAAGCAAGATGGCGGCGATGGCATCGAACGTGACAAGCGCATGCTCATTGTAGTCGATGACGTCACCGCATTCGTGCCATTCACGGTGGTTCTTTTGAATGGTGTGTGTGTGTACACTTGGCCGGCAAGAAAATCTTGCCAGGAATCTCATCAGGAAAAACAACCTTTTTTTTCTGACGAGAGTCCAGGACATGTGTACTGGGCTTCAGGGGAAAAAGGTGACGCCACTGAGCCTTTATCACAAATCTTTGTTTCCCTAACCCAAAATCCAATTGTCACAAGGACAGAAAGTTAGGTGAAATCTTCTGAACAGGGACACAGACAGCAAAACAAATGTTACGGGGGGGGGGGGGGGGGGGGGGGGGGTAACCCTTCCCTATGTTATCCAAAAAGCTTAAAAAAATTTGTGCTGGAGCTACACTTAAAAAAATGTACCTGTTCCGACTTACAGATTCAACTTAAGAACAAGCCTACAGTCCCTGTCTTGTTTGTAATCCGGGGACCGCCTGTACACTGATAACCTCCAAAGGCTTTTAAACATCTATGGAGAATTTTGGGTATCAAAGTTTGTCAGTGGGTGAGTGCAATTTTTAAGGCTCGACAGGTTAGGTATCCATTTACTCCTTGCAGCCTCTAGAAATGCTTACATTTGTTACAATAGCAAATACTCAGGCGGAGCAGCAGAATGTGTTTTGGGGTGCAATTCCAAGTATGCCTGTGTTGTATTGTAGAAATATGTTATTTACCCCTTTGTGTTAAAAAAAAAAAAAAAAAAGGTTTTCTTAAAACGTGTAGCAGAAAAATTCAATTTTCAAACAATTAACCATGCCTCCTAAAAAAGAATACCATGGTGGGTTTACACTCCAAAATGTGGCTATTTTGTGGTTGTTTCTATTGTCAGGTACTTCAAGGCCTCCAAAACACATCATTGGTAGTCAGGAAATGAAATGCCTAATTTATGCCGCTTGAAAGTTCTCTTTGGATTTTGGAGCCTATCACGCAGCTTGGCTGCAAAAGAGTGTCACATATGTTGTATCCCCATTCCCTGGAGGAATAGCAGAAAGTGTTTTGAGGTGTAAAACTGCTCATTAACACTAAAAAACTTCCATGTGTGCATGCACACATAGGCTAACAGAGTGCAGTTTATCAGCTTCAGTGTGCAAGGAGCCTAAGTATGCCCTATGATGTGTGTGATACAGTTGTCAATAAGATGTAACCAAAAAAATTCAATTTTCATTTCAATGCATTAAGGTGAAAAACCTTGAGGGTTTACAAGTCCCTTTAACTTTAGTTTTTTTTTTTTAGTAATATCATGAGACACAAAAAATTCGAACCACCATTGCATTCTCTAGGGCAGGGGTCTCAAACTCAAATTACCTGAGGGCCGCAAGACAAGTTTTCATATCCCATGGGGGGCCACATGCAAACTTTCAAACTTCAAAAACAGCACTGGTGTCACCAGACGCATTATTAACCCTGACCACTACACTGCCGACAGACCACTACACTCGCGTCAGGGCACAGCGAGCATCAGGGCGTGCCAGGGCACATCAGGGTAAAGCGCACATCAGAGCACAGCACATAGGGGTACAGCACAACAGGCCACATCGGGGTACAGCACAACAGACCACATCGGGGTACAGGGCATGGCACATCAGCACAGGGCACATCAGCACAGGACACATCAGGGTACAGGACATGGCAAATCACATCAGGACAGGGCACATGGCACATCAGGGTACAAGGCACATGAAACAGCACATCAGGGTACAAAGCCCAGCAAATCAGGGTACATGGGCCACAATCAGAGCACAATCAGGCACAGCACATCAGTACAGGGCACAAGAGAGCACATCAGGGCACAAGAGAGCACATCAGGGCACAAGAGAGCACATCAGGGCACAAGAGAGCACATCAGGGCACTAGAGAGCACATCAGGGCACTAGAGAGCACATCAGGGCACTAGAGAGCACATCAGGGCACTAGAGAGCACATCAGGGCACTAGAGAGCACATCAGGGCACTAGAGAGCACATCAGGGCAAAGGTCAGCGTTTACTTGTTGTTTTCTTCAGATGCAGAGCAGTGCAGGAAGCGTCTGTCAGAGGTTTACTTCTCTCTCATGTCACGCTGCTACTACCCGGCGGCCCCTCCTCTTCTTGTCCATCCCAGATGATGTCACAAGCAAATGGGGATGCACGAGAAGGAGAGGAGGGGCCGCCGGGGAGTAGCAGCGTGACATGAGAGACAAGTGAACCTCTGACAGACGCTTCCTGCGCTACTCTTCATGCACCTCGATCTACACTTCCGCGGCACCCGCGTGCCAGTACTTTGAGACCCCTGCTCTAGGGTGTCCTAGGGCTACATAGGAGAAGGGGTTTTGTCTTTAAAAATAAAGCTGTGTTAGGATTTTATTTTTTTAACCACTTGGTTACTGGGCACATAAACCCCCTTCGTTCCCAGGCGAAATGTCAGCTTCCGGCACTGCGTCGCTTTAACCGACATTTGCGCGGTCGTGCGACGTGGCTCCTAAACAAAATTGACGTCCTTTTTTTCCCCACAAATAGAGCTTTATTTTGGTGGTATTTGATCACCTCTGCGGTTTTTATTTTTTGCGCTATCAACAAAAAAAGAGCGACAATTTAAAAAAAATATATATATATTTTTTACTTGTTGCTATAAGAAATATCCCAATTTAAAAAAAAAAAAAAACAATTTAAACTATTTTTTTTTCACAGTTAAGGCCGATTTTGACGTATTTTCGGGGGAAAAAAAAAAAAAAAATCGCAATAAGCGACTGGTTTGCGCAAAAGTTATAGCGCCTACAAAATGGGGGAACAAAATTATGATTTTTTTATTATTATTTTTTTACTAGTAATGGCGGCGATCTGCGATTTTTATTGCGACTGCGATATTGCGGCGGCCATATCGGACACTTGACACAAATTTGGGACCATTCACATTTATACAGCGATCAGTGATATAAAAATGCACTAATTACTGTATAAATGTGACTGGCAGGGAAGGGGTTAACACTAGGGGTTGAGGAAGGGGTTAAATGTATTGCCTGGGTGTGTTCTAACCGTGTGGGGGGAGGGGGGGTGACCGATGCTGTGTCCCTATGTACAAGGGACACAGATCGGTCTACTCTCCGCTGACAGCACGTGGAGCTCTGTGTTTACACACAGAGCTCCACGTCCCTGCTGTCATCTGTTCGTTTTCCCGCCGATCGCATGTACCCGACGGACATCGCGGCCGCCAGGTACACGCATCGGATTCCCAGCGATGCGGCGGGACAGTGTATACCCGCCTCGCGCCACCTAGTGGCACGCGTGGGTAATGCACAAAAATCACGTCCAAAGACGTCTAGTTGGCGCCTCAGGTCCGCGCTGTTGACGTATTATGTCAATAGCGCGGGTCTGAAGTGGTTAAAGAAAACTGGTTTTGAGATTCGGTGCAAAATTTGTCAAGCCCTGCACAATACAGTAGCACACAATGCACATGCACTGTAATGAGTTACTGGTGCATGACCCGGAACAAGTATACACTTTAGGAGAGTCACAAAAGGCATGTTCAATTGATCTAAGTCAGCAACTCAAAATTTAAAGCAAACATTTAATTTTTATATACACATTTTATCTCAGCATGACAGCCAGGCAAATAGCATTTTCAAGAAGGACAAGTCAGCAAAACCAGCCTCAATATTTCAAAATATGTTCTCCCTAGACAAGCACCCTATTTTAACACCTTTAGCATACAAGCTGTAAGAATGTACACTTGTGGTAATGGATGTGTAGGTGAGAAAAATAAAAAAAAGATCCTCTGTGCTTAATTTCTTTTCCTTTTATATAGAATGAAAGAAAACATTAAGGCTGAATAGCAAACAGAGCATACTTAAGCTTGAGCAAACAAAATTACTACATTAGACTAAAATTGCTTTAAAGAAACGACTTAGGCAATATCTGCTAATAAATACGTTTTAACATTCATTCTAACACAACAGGTCTAATGCTAATTGTAGGTTTTATATGGGGAAGGGAATGAAGTATCTCTAGGGTCCAGTCTCAAACGTCACGCCTGATGTTCAATTCATGAATAAAGATACAGTAACCTGGTGGTTTACATTTTTGCCTTAAGTTGGTCATAAATGGATGGAAATTCGGCTGCTGCAACAGGGAACACCCAAATTCTTTCATGTATGGCCATTCTTGCTCAACAGAAGTCGAACAATCGACTTCTGTCGAATATGAATATAGGATCAGCAGCTGCAACCGCTGTGTATTCTGGAAGTAGAAGAGTCCCGCCGTCAGAAAACAATGGCACAGCAGGGAGGATTCCTCCATTCACCTTACTTGTGCCATTTCTTTGTTTTGTTTTTAACCAGCCCCCTGGCTGATCCAAAAATAAATAAATTCCATGTTTAACCACTACAGGTCCGCGCTATAGACAAAAGACATCAACAGCGCAGACCTGAAGTGCCGGGATCACGTCTTTGGACGTCATTGTTTTTTTAATTCCCCACGCGCGCCACTGGGTGGCACGCAGAGGGGAAAAACAGTGCCGTCGCATCGCTGAGGATTCGATGCGTGTACCCGGTGGCCGCGGTGTCTGTCAGGTACATGCGATCGGCGGTGACAGAGCAGGGACGTGGAGCTCTGTGTGTAAACACAGAGCTCCACGTCCTGTCAGGGAGAGGAGACAGATGCTGTTTCCCTTGTACATAGGGACACAGCATCGGTCACCTCCCCCAGTCACCCTTCCTCCCCCCACAGTTAGAACACACCCAGGATACACATTTAACCCCTTCCTCACCCCCTAGTGTTAACCCCTTCAATGCCAGTCACATTTATACAGTAATTAGTGCATATTTATAGCACTGGTCGGTGTATAAATGTGAATGGTCCCAAAAATGTGTCAAAAGTGTCCGATGTGTCCGCCGTAATGTCGCAGTCCCAATAAAAAAAAAAATAATAATATCGCAGATCGCCATTACTAGTAAAAAAAAAAAAAAAAATAGTAAAAAATAATCATAATTCTGTCCCCTATTTTGTAGGCGATATAACTTTTGCGCAAAGCAGTCGCTTATTGTGATTTATTTTTACAAAAATACGTAGAAGAATACGTAACGGCCTCAACTGAGAATTTTTTTTTTTTTTTTAAATTGGGATATTTATTATAGCAACAAGTAAAAAAATTAGGGCTGTTACTGATCAAAATTTTTGTGTTCGATTAATCTGTTTTTTAATCGATTAATCGACTAATTTTGATTAATTATAACGCACATACAGATCCAACTACTTTTAGCTGATCTCCTTGCAGGCCGATTCCCAGTGCAGCTACCAACACCTGGAAAATATGGATAGCAGGATACAAAAAACACACAAAGGCAGAGCTCAATGGGAATAGAATTAAAACTTTTATAGTCTTCAAGTAGGTAACCAAAAAAATATTGCACTGGAGATAAAATCGATGTAGATACATAAACTGTAAAAATGGTGCGAGTAATACCAAACGGTAGCAAAAGCAGTCATAAAAACATGTAGCCAAGTATGATACTGGTATAAAAATGTGTACAACGATACCACTGCTGAATCCAGATGAGGAGGTGAACATCAGTCCGTCGGCATGTAGATGTCCCATGAAGGGAACTATCACAACTTCCAGTGGATGGTTGTAGAATCCCAGGTTGATAGAGGGAAGTGTAACAGCCCTTGTGTGTGGCAGATAGTAAGGTCCCGCCGGCATGCACATATGAAGGCACAGCAAAGGAGCCCTTCAGATGGACATGGCAAGCCCCAACGGTGTCCGTGACGTCACCGGATCTCCGACCGAACTCCCTGAAGGCCCAGAAGCCGGCGGAGAGGTGAGTACCAATCCAAAAAAATGTAATCGATCAAAAAAATTCAAGATTAATCGATTAAAAATTAATTTGCACAGCCCTAAAAAAAAAATATATATTTTTAAATTGTCGCTCTTTTTTTATTTATAGCGCAAAAAATAAATAAACCGCATAGGCGATCAAATACCACCAAAATAAAGCTCTATTTGTGGGGAATAAAGGACGTCAATTTTGTTTGGGAGCCACGCCGCACGACCGCGCAAATGTCAGTTAAAGCGAAGCAGTGCCTAAAGCTGAAATTTCGCCTGGGCACGAAGGGGGTTTATGTGCCCAGTAAGCAAGTGGTTAATGATTTGATTTATCACATGTTTTTCATGTTTACAGAAGCATAGTATTTACTGTATGTATATAAGAGGAGCGCAGCACTTTATTTGCATTTATCACAAAATAACTGTTATCCACCTACATAGGCGGGTATGAGTCTCCAAGGAGTAGGACCACCACAGTAGTAGTATAAAGCACAGGATCTTTGCAGTTTTCGACCTGCTTTCTACCACAGCGCAGAGATGTATTAGCACGAGTCTACCACATATGGCTAACTCAGTAAAAGTCTACTATCGACACAGAGGATCCATGAAAACATGTCCAGGTACAGCAGTATCAGGGAAAAACATTAATCTGGATGCAAGTCAGTATATGACCGGCATTGTTTGCTGCTCAGTGTCCACACTGCTCCTCAGCACCAACAACGCCAAAGTTCAATTATTGCTATTGCAAGGTTCTACAATCATTAGAAACCACACTATTGTCCTGGCCGGAAATCCTTTAACCATCTCCCTCTGTCCCTTTCTTGTAATCTCTCTCTGTATTTTATACATGAAGTTTCGGCTCCAGACACCTACACTCAACAAGGAGCCCATGCTTACTCATTGCCACTAATGATCCAAACAATGTGTCTTCCTCCCAGAGGCTTTAGGAAACCTGTACTAAGTACTTGAGTCTATGGTAAAAATGAATGCATCTAATGTAGATAAATCTGCAGCCAAGCCAACTTTTGAATTGTAAATTGTAAATCCTATATTATTTGATAGCAACTATAAAAACCATCACTGAAAAACAAACATACTACTGTTAAAGGATCACTAAAAGATTTTTTTTTTTTAGCTAAATAGCTTCCTTTACCTTACTGCAGCCCTGGTTTCATGTCCTCATTGTTCGTTTTTTGCTTTGAGGTTGCTGTAATTCTGCTCTGATCTTCACACTTCCTGCTTGTCTGGCTCATTATGAAAAATCTCATGGCAGTTTTTCACTGTGGTCCAAAAACTGTGTGTCTAAAACTCCTCAGAACCAGATTAATTTTAAAAACAAAACACTGCCCTGTATGTTTTTGTTCTGTGTGTCTATTTACATCACAGAAACATGAAACCAGTTTAAAAGTGAAACTAAACTGCAGGCACAATATATGATTGATTTTTATCTATGTTTAATCATTTTTAAAAGGAATCAGTTAGCTATTATGTCTCTATACCCTGTAAACAGTCATTTCAGCAAAAAAAAAAACTTTTTTCTTTAGTGACCCTTTAAGGCCATTTGTTTTTTCTATATTTTTATGTGTAATTAAAAATGACACCATTGCCTTTGGCCACAACAGACTGAGTGGGGACTTGCGATCCACTTTTGCTGGCTCCATATTTGCTACACTCTTATCTACACCATGACAAACTATGGTAATTCCTGTATCAAGTTTAGGACCTCAGGGTTGGGTTACAATGCGGAAAGGATAAAAATACATGTGTGTGTGAAAACTTCTGTGAAAAAGGATTTTTCAATTAGGCACGAGGATGAGATGATGGATGTAGAAAACAAGTGCAGGGAAACAAACTGAGGGGACAGGCAACGGGGCAAAGATCACATCGCTAAACATCTGCAGTTATACTCATGTTACTACTTTATTTGGAGGGAGTAAATGTATTCCATGCAGGCGCATTCATGAGGTACAAATAGATTTGTGATTATTACAATGTCTAGCCTCTAGGCATATTCATCAATAGCTGGGGGAACCACCAATTTCAACAACTGAATAATGACAAATATATTTTGCCTGGAGGGTATTACAAACAAAGGCTGCTGCAAATATTAATTATGAACAAAAAAAAAACGTTTCTTTCAAGTGTTGAAGTACGAGTGCTGTCATTGCTGGCCTCCCTAACAAAATGCCAATGGTCTGGCTGTGTCTGATGCCTGAAACATGAAAAAAGACTCAACACTCTCCAAAAAACCTTGGTCTACACTGCACTTACACCATTTTGTACCATCTTTTTTTCCGGGATTGCTCAGAGCATTTCTCATTGGTCAGTGTGGTCACGGGGCCGGCGCAGACTAATGCTCGTTCACCACCGGGAAGCTACGAAGCCTCCAGTCTGTTTACTGCATTTTTCACATGCCTGGACCACTACACTAGGTGAGTGGGCAGCAGAAGATAATCAAGGAAGGAGAGAAGTGCAGTGGGGAACTGGTGTGTGGGAAGGTGTAGCGTGTTAATACAACTTTTCTTTTTCTTTTTTATGTAAAAAGGTGAACTAACCCTTTAAACATTTTGGAATCACAGAACATGTATGCTTTGAATGAACGTCAAAAGAGTGTAAAAACTCTCTTACTAGATTTGGTCAAAGTCAGTAATTCAGATTTTGCCGTGACGTCACCCGCGTCCTTTCCATCGCTGTTCGCGGATGTGATCTGCTTTTTACATACTAGACAGCCGTTGTTTGGCGGATTCCCTGTGTACTGGACTTGGCTCTGCTGGGACATCTGACTACTTTTAAATATTTCAATTTTGGAATAAAATCAGTCTGCACTGAGATCTTTCCCTTTTTATTTTTGACCTGCATATCACGCTGTTGGATTACTTTTCCATTCCCTTTCCCATGTAGGGAGCAAGCTGATCTGACCACTTTGTTATGCAAATGGTCCATCTCATCTGGTAAGGAGGCATTTCTCTTGTTGATGGAGGAACTGTCACTTTCGTTTGAAGATTTGCTGTATCACGGGGTGTCGTCAGTTTTTTCTACACATGGACTTCACATTGGCGCTGCACTTTTATTTTTGACATGTTTTTCTGAGGTTGTTTGCGATTGCCTCTCTTTCTTGGTGTTCAGCTTGCAACTTATTGTTTTTATTGTTTGTGCGCGGATTGCTTCTTTATTTATTGATGCCACTAAATAGTAGGGCTCTAAAGCAGCCGTCATTAAATGTTGGCCCGCTTCTGCCCAGAGCACCAGGACCCCAGTGTAGTAACAGTCATTGGTTTGCTGGGACTGCAGGTTTCCCAGCAACCAATAACGTTGCGCGTGAGTTCCGCCTCCTGCTCCTCACCGCACTCTGTCTCCTGGCTGGGTGTGACGTCACGCAAACCCTCCACCCCCTTGCTGCTCACGGCTGCCTGCCCCTGGCTCTCATGCAAGGTATATATTATATATATATATATATATATATCAGCCTCCATCCCCCTGCAGCTCACCGAATGCGATTTCTCCTGTCCTCAAGGTATGTGGGGCACATTCTGTTAAGGGGCCCTCCCCCATGGGGACAAGCGATGCCAAAGGGCCCTCCCATGGGGACAAGCGACGCCAAGGGACACACCAGATGTAAGGGAGGAGCCTTCTGATGAAGAAATCTGTATGCCCAGAATTCACTTCCAGTGCTGAACAGAAAGAGAAAATCTAACATGATGTGCACATTCTAAAGAATATATAAAGCTGAAGAGAGCAGATATACATGTAAAACCTATGTAGGGAGATTTGTTTCATCTCTGTGTATCATCCGAGGCTGTTCACTTCGCTGGGTATATGCAAGGGCTTACAACCAGTTTAAACTTTATTTTTCATTTAAAAAAAATGATTAACCCAGTTACAGAAGGGTTGTAGAAACTAGTGTCATCTCTCAGATCAACTCATTTGTTCTGCTATGAGGGGGGGGGGGGGGGGGGGACAAAAGTCCAGTGCAAAACACAGAAACTGTGTGTCAGAATAGAAGTGTATATTCCTAGAGGAAAACCATATCAGTCAGGGGACACCGTAACAGATATTCAATTCCTGCAACTATTTATTTTTAACGCAACACAAGCCAGTGTTCAAATCCCTGTTGCTTAACCTTCATGCCATTGGTACTTTTCATGCAGCACTCGGGGCTCTTGCATCAATCCGTCTCATCAATGAATGTCCTCTGAAGCATATCCTCATCTTCTCTAGCACGGCGGCAGCCCCGCGTCCCTCTTCTCTAGCATGGTGGCAGCCACCTACCCTTTTCTCCTCTAGCACGTCAGCAGCCACCTACCCTCTCTCCTCTAGAACGTCGGGAGTCTGACCAATTCTTGTAGGTAAACGTCATTAAATTATTTTACGCAGATCATATTGAATGAAGAGTGAGTGATTACAATAGTAAAGGGACTTACCTGAACACCATCAAATTTGTCATCAACCTTAGAGCTATAATGTACGCGGAACATGGGGGAGAGGTTTCCTGCACTGTGGTACAGCAAGATCTGCAAACCCTTGTATCCAAAAGCCACTTCACTAATAAGACAAACAGAACACGTTATTAGCAAAAGTATGAGAACGTATGCATTCAAAGTAAAAAAATAAAAGCTAGAGTCCTAGGTGGCATCCTATACAAGATAGTGCCCATTTATCCGAGCATTCATTTTTGCTGCTATGGATCGCGGGGGAAACTTTCCATTTCTCAATTCTTGTGTATTCTGCAAACTTTTGTCAGCGTGTTCTCAGCACAGAATGAATCCCCAGTAGTGTTCCCCAGGAAAGCATACTGTAAGTGCAGTGGCTTGGATGTTAAGGACCACCCATCCTGCCACTGCATATATACATGAGGCTATTGGAAACAGGTTAAAGAGTAACTCCACTTTTGAGGGAAAAAAAACATTCCCCTCTGGGTGATCTATAAACATTGCAGGGATCTTAAACTTCGTTACAGATATCTACCTAGAAATAGCAGTGTGTGCCCATGTGCAAAGTCAATCTATATGGGAGTGGTTCTAGAATTATACGGTCAGTTGCTGCACATGCAGGACTCACAATGAGGAAAGTTTCATGGTCTGCTTCCTTTTAGACAGGATTCCCCTTTAAAAATATTTTACCAAAAATTGCAGGGGATGCTCAAAATCTGATTTATATTTTAGTGCAGACTTCTGGGAAAATCAGTAAGCCAATCACACAAGCAAGAAAATAAAAATTTTGGTGGGCATTCTGTACCTCATCTGAGTACAGAATGATACCAGGTAGCCATAATTTATTGCATTTTACAGAAAATGACAGCGCTGCAGATTGAAAAGGTAAGGTCGTTTTTAATGACATTTACAATATGACTTGTATCGCAATTGTATACAAGATTTTTTTTTTTTTTTATCCACGAAAGTAGTTACCCTTTGAGGTTTAACTCCAGACAAAACTTTTATTGTTTTGGGTGTGGAATGGTTAAAGCATTCTCCTATTAGAGCCTGTCACTTTTTGTTACATGCAGAAATACAAATCTGACTAAATTTAGTTATAACTTTGTTTAATGTCATTTTTGCTTGAAAAATCTTATATTATACATGTGTTACTTACTCATCTCCAAATAGCTGGTGACTGAACTCTGGATTAAAGGTTGTGCCATCGTCATCAATATCCTCAGGAAAACGAACTAAAATAAAATAGGAAAATATATGAATACATTTTACTCTGAGATTAAAGTCAAGTTTAGCTAAATAATCAGCACAAATAACAGTACTATACGCGTGCTGTGTCCCTTGTGCTGCCGTCTCCTGGTTTAGGAGAAATCTTTTTTCTCCGATCACCCCTACCCTCACCATAATCTTCCAGTGACGCAGGCATTAACCACTTCCCCACCGCGCCATAAGCATTTTACTGCTACGGCGCGGTGGAGTTGCTTTGACACGACGTCCCTGGGACGTCCTCGTGCACTTCCGCGATTGCGCGTCCCCTGGGACGCGCTCGCGAAAGTGTCCGTGCTCGCCGGGTCTAGAAGACCCGGCGCATCACGGATCACGGTAAATTGCCGCTGATAGCGGCCGTTTACCACGTGATCGCGCCGTCGAATGACGGCGCGATCACTTGTAAACAAACCGGCGTCATTTGATGACGCCGGTTCCTCCCTCTCCTCGCTCTCCGCTCTGTACCGTTCGGTACAGTGTGCGAGGAGAGGGGGGGGGAGCGGGGTGTCAGCAGCTGAGCTGTGGCTGGATCTGTGACAAATGCAGTCACAGATCCAGCCATCCCTCAAAACATCCCAGCTCTGCAATCCCCTAGTACCCTGCAATCCCCCCAGTACCCAACAATCCCCCAGTACCCCACAATACCCCCAGTACCCCACAAAACCCCAGTACCCCACAATACCCCAGTACCCCACAATACCCCAGTACCCAACAATACCCCAATACCCAACAATACCCCAATACTCAACAATACCCCAATACTCAACAATACCCCAATACTCAACAATACCCCAATACTCGGCAATACCCCAATACTCGGCAATACCCCAATACTCGGCAATACCCCAATACTCGGCAATACCCCAATACTCTGCATGATACTTTGCAATACCCCAATACTCGGCAATACCCCAATACTCGGCAATACCCCAATACTCGGCAATACCCCAATACTCGGCAATACCCCAATACTCGGCAATACCCCAATACTCGGCAATACCCCAATACTCGGCAATACCCCAATACTCGGCAATACCCCAATACTCGGCAATACCCCAATACTCGGCAATACCCCAATACTCGGCAATACCCCAATACTCGGCAATACCCCAATACTCGGCAATACCCCAATACTCTGCATGATACTCGGCAATACCCCAATACTCGGCAATACCCCAATACTCGGCAATACCCCAATACTCGGCAATACCCCAATACTCGGCATGATACTCGGCAATACCCCAATACTCGGCAATACCCCAATACTCGGCAATACCCCAATACTCGGCAATACCCCAATACTCGGCAATACCCCAATACTCTGCATGATACTTTGCAATACCCCAATACTCGGCAATACCCCAATACTCGGCAATACCCCAATACTCGGCAATACCCCAATACTCTGCATGATACTTTGCAATACCCCAATACTCTGCAATACCCCAATACTCTGCAATACCCCAATACTCGGCAATACCCCAATACTCGGCAATACCCCAATACCCTGCATGATACTTTGCAATACCCCAATACTCTGCAATACCCCAATACTCGGCAATACCCCAATACTCGGCAATACCCCAATACCCTGCATGATACTTTGCAATACCCCAATACTCTGCAATACCCTGCGCGATACTCTACAATACCGCTTATGGAGATTTTTAAGTAGCGAAGTTTGGCGCCATTCCACGAGTGTGCGCAATTTTGAAGGGTGACATGTTGGGTATCTATTTACTCGGCGTAACTTCATCTTTCACATTATGAAAAAAAATTGGGCTAACTTTACTGTTTTGTTTTGTTTTTTTTTTAGCACAAAACAGTTTTTTTTAAAAACACGCGTTCAATAAATTTCTGCGAAAATACCGTGCGCGATAAAAAGTTGCAACAACCGCCATTGTATTCTTTAGGGTCTTTGCTAAAAAAGCATATATAATGTTTTGGGGTTCTATGTAATTTTCTAGCAAATAAGTGTTGATTTTTACATGTAGGAGAGAAATGTCAGAATTGGTCTGGGTGTTCCAGAACGCCTGATGGCGCTCCCTGCATGTTGGGCCTCTGTATGTGGCGACGCTGTGTAAAAGTCCCACACATGGGGTATCGCCATACTCGGGAGGAATAGCAGAATGTGTTTTGGGGTGTAATTTGTGGTATGCATATGCTGTGTGTGAGAAATAACCCACTAATATGACAGAAACAAGTTTTTTTTTTTTTTTTTTTACAGAATTTTCAGTCGTTTTTCTTTTATAGCGCAAAAAAAAAAAAACCCAGAAGTGATCAAATACCACCAAAAGAAAGCTCTATTTGTGTGAAAAAAAGGACAAAAATTTCAAATGGGTAGAATGTTGTATGACTGAGTAATTGTCATTCATATTGTGAGAGCACCGAAAGCTGAAAATTGGTCTGGTTAGGAAGGGTGTTTAAGTGCCCAGTGGTCAAGTGGTTAAAAGAGGTGAAAGAGCAGCAGGAGGGGTTCATCAAGAGTGCCAACTACGCCCTCCCTTTCCACCTACCTCTTTCATTCATAGAAAATTTACCATTTCATCTATGAGTAAAACACGATCTATGAATTTGGGGGGGGGTAATCTTTAATTTGCCCACATTTACATGTCGTCCATTTATACATCACTTTGCATTTATAGAAGCTATAATAGAGCCCTGTCACAGCTTATTCAACTTTATTAGCCTCCACCACATTGGAAGATAACAGTGGTAGGAGGGGACCGGAGTAGGAAGATTTCTACTAAACCAGTAGACAGCAGCACAAGGGACACAGAATTGCAATCCACACTGCAGGTAACTAGATGTAATGCGCAAAGTGCTTGTAAGATAACACTGATGCAACTCAAGTCAGATTTGCGACTTTACTGGATCATGCACGGACCCCTTACAATTGAGACTTTCAGCCTACTGGCCTGTGTAGACATACAGAGAATCAAGCTGGAAAGGACTAGGAATTGGCACATGCACAGCTTACTGCTGCCCACTGATGCTTTTTTATGGGGGAAACAGTGCCTAAGCTTTATAGATACATGTTTTAAAGCTGTGATCCTGAACTTGGCTTCCCCAACTAGTTCGTCACCGACTCACTAGATAGTGAAAGCATAATAAGACGACTTACAGGCCCAAAGCTTGTCCTTTTACAAAACAGGTCAGCAAAGTAGTGTCCATATTTCTAAACTCATAAGTTCATTTTTAGGCTTTCTGCCATACTTGGATCAACAGATGGATCAAAAAGCACACCCCATTTGCAGCAATAAAACCGTTCTTAATAGGAGCAACTTGAGTGGCTCCAATTTAAAAAAAGGTTCCTGCACTACTTTTGGTGCGACTTCAATACAACCTGCATTGACTTCTGCTAAAGAAGTTGTATGCAACCCACAATGAAGTTGTGACTGTATGGTCGGATTCGAAGTCACGGAACTGTGAACCAGGGCTGAATGGGTTCAGTTTTCTCATTTTGCCAGACATTCAGCATACTGTATGTCAAGTTGGGTGAAAGTTGTGATACTCAAGGTCAAAAAACTTAAATTTTGATCCCCACATATGTGGCCAACATTTGTTATGGAATGTACTCCATGAACCACATTTTTATTCTTACGATCTGGTTTTCATCAGAATTTGACAGGTATGAAGGAGTGGTTATTATATCTGATGGCACCTAACGTGAACAGTTTACAATAGTTGATCAGTGAAAGCCCAGCTCCACCCACTTTTTGCTGTGCCCCTGTTAGTGAGATTTTCACTTGCTATGACGGCAGGAAGTGATCAAAAATCTCTCCAAAAAATAGTGAATGTGATAAACAATGGAGGCTTACCAGAAGGCAAGCATAGCGCGCTTGCGGCTACAACCCAGACAGGGCCTTTAGGAGTCCACAGTAGGTTGATAAAGCAGGAAAAAGGGTAGCTCCAAATGTGTCAGCAGTTGATTGCCAAAAAAAGGTTTTAAATAAACATAGTGAAGTACGTCAAACAGCACATAAAAAAACGGTACTAAAAATAGGATATTAATGTCCTAAGTTGTGACTTAAAATAACACCACCACCGTGTCACCAAATAAATTGAAGGCTTACCAGAAGCCAAATAAGTAACCGCATAGAAAAGAAAGCCTTGATTCAGGAATTATAGTGGAGCAGCTGATGTCAGGGTGTATTGTAGATCCTTGTAGCTCGCAGCCGCCGTCATCCAGACGCAGTGTCTGGATGATGGCGGCTGCGAGCTACAAGGATCTACAATACACCCTAATACTGCGTCTGGATGACGGCGGCTGCGAGCTACAAGGATCTACAATACACCCTGACATCAGCTGCTCCACTATAATTCCTGAATCAAGGCTTTCTTTTCTATGCGGTTACTTATTTGGCTTCTGATAAGCCTTAAATTTATTTGGTGACACGGTGGTGGTGTTATTTTAAGTCACAACTTAGGACATTAATATCCTATTTTTAGTACCGTTTTTTATGTGCTGTTTGACGTACTTCACTATGTTTATTTAAAACCTTTTTTTGGCAATCAACTGCTGACACATCTGGAGCTACCCTTTTTCCTGCTTTATCAACCTACTGTGGACTCCTAAAGGCCCTGGCTGGATTGTAGCCGCAAGCGCGTTATGCTTGCCTTCTGGTAAGCCTCCATTGTTTATCACATTCACAGTTTGGTAGCAGATATATGCATATTTCTTTCTTAGAACCGCCCATTAAGGACGCTTCAACGATTTTTGGTTCATCATCTACACTCTCTTGATTTATTTTAACCATTTGAGTACACTGGACTTTAGATCCACATTAAGATATTTTTTTTTTTGCACATGGTTTAAAAACCATTTGGTTATCACTCTTTATTTTTATCTTATATATATATATATATTTATTTTCTTTATTAGCGCAACTTCAATTTTTTTTCTCCTGTATATTTTAGTGTGTGTATAACACTTAGTGGTTGCTGCTTGTAGCTATTGTTATTTGTGCTTGTAGCTATTGTTATTTGTGTATGTTAGCACGGTAATTTCTTTGCTTATCTCCAAAAAATAGGACAGAGACCAAACATTTTAGACAAGTGAGAAGTTAGAACTAAAAATTTCTTTCCACTCCTTCCTTTTCCATTAACATTTGCATGTCCCCCACATTACAGGGAAAGGAACAAAATAGATAATTTTCCCTATGGGGTCACAGGTCAGACAGACAGATAGTATATCTATTTAAAGCATAGCTTGTCTATTACATTTTGAGCTTTATTACTTTAACTTTTCTGTCAGGGCTTAAAATAACAGTCTACAGTCTTTGGCTATCAGGAACACTAGTGGCTTTTCACTTCATTAGTGTCATCAGGTAGACTTGCAGTGAGAAAAGAAGATCAGCAGGGAAAATGTAATTAGACCCTCGTACCATACTTTTTTTTTTCTTTTTTACATTTAAACACAGACATCCTTACAGCTTCAACCCTACTCATCAATAGTGATTAAAATATAAGCAATTACATCATGTATACCTGCATGCTTTTGGCATTCAATGAAGTAAAGCAAAAAAAGTGTGAAAATATATACATTGCTTATTCTACAAAGAGACAGTTGTGCTCATATGTTTACATACCCTAGCAAAATTATTTCTTGGCCATTTTTCAGAGAATATGAATGAGAACACAAAAACTTTTCTTTCACTCGTGGTAAGTGTTTGGCTGAAGCCATTTATTATAAATCAACTGTATTTACTCTTTTTAAATCATAAATCACAACAGAAACTATCCAAATGACCCTGATCAAAAGTTTACATACCCTGGTGATTTTGACCTGATAACATGCACACAAGTTGGACCCCTTTCACACTAGATCTGTTTTTCAGGTGCTTTAGAGCTAAAAAATAGCACCTGTAAAGCGCCTGAAAAAAGCAGGGCGTCAAAAAAAGTCCTGCATGCAGCTTTAGGAGCGAACCCTGCCCATTGAAATCAATAGGCAGAGCCGCCGGCAAAGTGCCACTGTGGCAGCGCTTTTAACCTTTTTCCGGACGCTAGCAGGGGATAAAAAGCACCCGCTAGCGGCCAAGAAGCGTCGCAAAAACTACAGTAAATTGCTGTTAAAAATAGCAGTGCTTTACCGCCAACGCCCAGGAGCTATCAGTGTGAACACACTCTTAAAAGGTAACCATCATCACCTGTAATATTTTTTCTTGTAATTAGCGCGCGCACGCGTGTGTGTGTGTGTGTGTGTGTGTGTGTGTATATATATGAAAGGTCAATGAGTTAATGGCCACCTGACAGACCCTTGTATCTTTCATCCAGTGCCGCACTGACATTTCTGAATTCCGAGTCATGGGGAAAGCAAAGGAATTGTCAAAGGATCTGTGGGAAAAGGTAGTTGAACTGTATAAAACAAGAAAGGGTTATAAAAAGATATCCAAGGAATTGAGAATGCCAATTAGCAGTGTTCTAATCAAGAAGTGGAAAATAGGGGGTTCTGTTGAAACCAAACCACGGTCAGGTAGACCAACTAAAATTCCAGCCACAACTTCAAGGAAAATTGTTTTGAAATTCAAAGAGAATTCCACAAATAACTTCAGGTAAAATACAGGACTCTCTGAAACGTGTTGTGGCTGTTTCAAGATGCACAATAAGGAGGCCCTTGAAGAAAGATGGGCTGCATGTTTAAGTCGCCACAAAGCATCCCACTTAGAATACAACAAACAGCACAGAGACAAACCTCAAACCTTCTGGCTCAAAGTTATTTGGAGTGATGAGAACAAAATGTAGCTTTTAGTCAACAAGGCCTATGATGAAAAGTACACTATTACTATTGTGAAACACGGAGGTGGATCGCTGATGTTTTGGGGATGTTAGCTACAAAGGCACAGGTCAAAATTGAGGGAAAGATTAATTACATTATGTTTTATAAAAATACTGGAGAAAAATACAGCCAAGAAGCTGTGCATGGGACGAACTTGGACATTCCAAAATGACAATGATCCAAAACACAAGGCCAAGTTGACAAGGCTACAGCAGGAGAGAGAGAAAGAGAGAATACATTTCTAGTCCAGCATGTCATAAGTAAAGGCTTTAAGGCCATTTCCAAGCAACTTAATGTTTAAGGTCCACAGGAGTGTAGCCAACTTCCCTGGACATGACCGCATGAGACAAATTGAACCCAGATTGAACAAAAGAATAGTGTGAATGGTAGACGGAGCCAAGGAAACCTCCCAGAGATGCAAGCTAAACTCCAGGGTAAAAAGGTGCATCAGCGTCTGATAACCCTATTTGTTGTTTTTTGAGCAAAAGTGGGCTCAAAGGGATGTATCCCTGGAGGATGCCACTGTTGGAAGGAAAAAAAAAACCTTAGTTACTTACCGGTAACGGTATTTCTATGAGTCTTTCAGGACAGCACTTGGAGAGAGCGCAGCTCCACCCACTTCCCAGGAAACACTGCAGTCACTGCTATAACTTCCGCCCACCTCCACCATGGCCTCAGTTGTACACGAGCACCTCCGGCCATACTGAAATGAGATAAGCAGAACATAGCAACCAAAACATGTTAGTACAATACACATTATATATATACACACACACATATATATATATATATATATATATATATATATATATATATATATATATATATATATATATATATACACACACACACACATATATATCCACCAGAAGAGAGAAGGGTGGGTTATCGGTGCTGTCCTGAAAGACTCATAGAAATACCGTTACCGGTAAGTAACTAAGGTTTTCTCACTTCGTCTTTCAGGACAGCACTTGGAGATAACTGAGTACTTACTCTAGGGTGGGACCACCGCTTGCAGGACCTTCCTGCCAAAAGACTGCTCTGCCGCTGAGAGCAGATCCATCCTGTAGTGGCGAGTAAAAGTGGAAAAACTCGTCCACGTAGCTGCCTTGCAGATAAGCTCTGGTGAAGCTCCAGCCTGTTCTGCCCAGGAAGTTGCCACTGCCCTTGTAGAATGTGCCACCACCCCTGGGGGAGGTTCTATACCCCTAGCCTTATAGGCATCGTGGATAGCCATACGGAGCCATCTGGCTAGTGTACTTTTGGAAGCACCGTACCCCCTACGTGCACCCGAGAACAACACAAACAGAGAATTGGATTTTCTAATTTCCCTGGTGACTTCCAGGTAGTGCATAATGCACCTTCTGACATCTAAGGTATGAAACTCTTCTTCCCTTGAACCGGAAGGAGCCGGACAAAAGGTAGGTAACACTATTTCTTGTGTCCTATGGAAGGCCGATACCACCTTAGGAAGGAACCCAGGATCTGTCCTCAACACGACTATCTGGGAAGATGGTCAAGAAGGGTTCCACAATAGAAAGAGCCTGTAGCTCACATTCTCCTAGCCGAGGTGACAGCTACTAAAAGGACCGCTTTCAGGGTCCAAAATTTTAAAGATGCTTCTAACAGTGGTTCGAAAGGTCTTTTTGTCAGACCCCCCAAAACCACCGATAAGTCCCACTTGGGAAAAAACTTAAAGGGGGAAGGCCTAGCCCTGGCCAATGCCTTAAAAAATCTGATGACATAGGGATCTAGAGATAACCGTCTCTCTAGAAATACTGATAGCGCAGCAACCTGTGCTTTCAGGGTGCTGGCTGCCAGACCCTTGTCCATCCCGTCCTGTAAAAACTCCAGGACCGAAAAATTATTCATGGGGGAACAATCCTTTGAACTGCACCAGGAATTAAAGACTCTCCAGGTCTTGAAATAAATCGCCCTGGTAACTTCCTTTCTGCTACTAAGTAGCGTATCCACTAACCGTTTAGATAAACCCTTCCTACTCAGGATTAACTCTTCAGTAACCAGGCCGCCAGGTTGAGCCGATCCACGTTGGGATGGAGCAGGGGACCCTGGTATAATAAGTCCTTTCTGGCTGGAAGTAGCTGATGGGGTTCTATTGCCAGCTTCAGCAGAGTTGAAAACCAAGGCCTTTTGGGCCAGTATGGGGCTATCAGGATAAGAGTCGTCTTTTCTACCTGAAGTTTCCGCAGAACTAATGGAATCATTTGTACTGGGGGGAAAGCATAACACAAACGGAAGGGCCAATGCTGAACTAACGCATCTAGACCCTCCGCTTGATCCAGTCTGTTGAGGGAAAAGAAAACCGGAACCTTGGCGTTGGCTTGGGATGCAAACAGGTCTATCTGAGGGGTTCCCCACCTGTCTGCTATTTTCTGGAACACCTCTGAATTTAGACTCCACTCGGACTCCAGAACCCTCCTCCTGCTTAGGAAGTCTGCCAGGTGGTTTAAACTGCCCTTTAGGTGTACTGCAGACAGAGATGCCAGGTTTGTCTCTGCCCAGTAAAGCATGTGTAGGGCCAGGTTCAGGAGAACCCTGCTCCTCGTGCCCCCCTGCCTTGAGACGTAAGCTACCGCTGTAGCATTGTCCGACAGTATCTGGACATGCTGACCCTGTATCGTCTCCTGGAAGGCCCAAAGCCCTAGGCAAACGGCTTTGAGTTCCCTCCAATTGGAGGATCTCTTGGCCTCTTCCCTGGACCAGGACCCCTGAGCCAACTGACCCCTGAGGTGAGCACCCCATCCCCAGGAGCTGGCATCCGTAGTTAGGATCATTGTAGCAGGGAAGGACCACACTAGACCCTGACTCAAATTTGCGTGAGCCCTCCACCACCAAAGTTTCCTTTTTACTGAGGTTGGAACCCTGATCTCCTTCTCTAAGGTTTCTCCATGTGTCCAATTCTGTAGAATCGCCTGCTGGAGACTCCTTGAATGCAGGCGGGCCCACTGAACCGCCGGAATGGAGGATGTGAGAAGTCCCAGGGTGGACATAGCTGCACAAACTGACACTGACAGATTCGTCTGCACTGCCTTCACTGCTGCCTGAACCTTGATTATTTTCTCCTCTGGTAGAAATAACCTCTCCTGGATGGAATCTATGGTGTACCCCAAAAAGACTATGACCTGAGAGGGAACTAGATTTGACTTCTCTCTGTTCATAATCCAACCTAGACCCTCCAAATGGGCCTGGGTCCTCCATAGGTCTTTGAGAAGCTGATCTTCCGTCTTGGCGAACAACAGGAGGTCGTCCAAGTATGGAATTACCGAAACTCCTTCTAGCCTCAGAGGTGCCAAGGCCTCTGCCAGCACCTTCGAAAAGATCCTCGGAGAGGAGGAGAGACCGAACGGCAGGGCCCTGAACTGAAAGTGTTTGATCTCGCTTCCTGTCCTGATCGCTAGACGCAGGAAACGCTGAGAAGAGGCTCTTATCGGGATGTGAAGATAAGCATCCCTTAGGTCTATCGAAGCCAGAAAGCAACCTGCAGGAAGGAGCCTTCTGACCGAGTAGATGGTATCCATCCGGAACCTCTTGTACTTGATTGACCGATTCAGGAATTTTAAGTTCAGAATCAAACGAAATTTTCCTGCCGGCTTTTTTACTAGAAACACATGGGAGTAGCAACCCGCCCCCTGTTCTTGTTGGGGTACCGGGGTGATCACCCTTTGCTGGAGAAATTCCTCTAATAGCAACAACATTGCCCGGGATTTCTCCTGATCCCTGGGCAGCTGAGTCGCGTAGAAACGCGACGGTGGTTTCTCTGAGAACTCCAGCGCGTAGCCCTCTGCAATAACCTTGAGGATGTATGCACTGGAAGTCGTCTCTGCCCACTGTGGAAGGAACGACTGAAGACGTCCTCCCACAGCCAGGCGACCGTCACTGGGGTTTAGCGGGCTGGCTAGGGGAGCGAAACAACACCCCGGGTCTCCCTCTACCCCTCTGAGGCCGCCAGGACCTTCCACCCTGACCTTTTTGTGTCTCTTTAGGATCTTGGGGCTGGAAAAAAGGACGAAAATTTTTCCTGGTCCGCGGTACTACCTTTTTTAAGGGAAAAGCTTTTTTCCTATCCGCCGTCCTATCCAGAACAGTGTCCAGACCGGCGCCAAATACCAGATCTCCATCGAAGGGCAGACCACATAACTTAGCCTTCGAAGCCGTGTCCCCAGTCCAGGTTTTGACCCAGAGAGCCCTCCTGGCCGAATTCACTAGGGCCGAGGAACGGGCTGATATTCTCACTGACTCGGCTGAGGCATCCGCCATATAGCCTACTGCCTTCAGAAGAATCGGTGGTTTGAGCTGGTTTGAGGTTGGCCAGAGAGGCATCCCAAGCCTTCTTCAAGAGCGCCTCTGCTCTTTTATCTAGGGGATCTTTTAAGGTGCCCGTATCCTCAAAGGCTAAGTCTGTATTTCGGGATACCTTTGAGAACGCAGCATCCAGCTTAGGTTTCTTATTCCATACCTGCGCTGGATCCTCATCAAAAGGAAATCGCCTCTTAAGTGATCGGGAAAAGAAAGGAGCCCTCTCTGGGTCTTTCCACTCCCTTTTGACCGCATCTGACAATACTCTATGTACTGGAAAGGTTCGATGCTTGACTTCGTCTAAACCCTGGTACATCTTGTCATGCAGAGACAAATGCGTCTTATCCACCTTAATGTTTAAAGTGGAATGAATAGTTTTCAGTAAGTCATCCACCTCTTCTAAGGACAACTTGTAACGTGAAGAAGAAGATTCTCCTGTATCTTCTTCTTCCGCCTCTGACCCTGAGACTAGGCTGCTAGGCTCTTCCTCCTCGGACTCACTACCTGGCCCTCTATAATCCAAGGGTGCACTAGTGGAGGCCTTAGCTGCTGACCCTGACGCCGCCCCTCTGTCCAAGTAGGAGCGAAACGACTGAAAGGTCTCTTCTAGCTCTTTCCTAAAGGAAGAGAGCATTTCTTTGGGTTGTTCGGAGGCTGCACTAGGGGAGGCTTCCCCTTTGACTATGTCCGTGATGCATGCCTTGCATAACGGTTTAGTCCAAGACCCTTTAAGGGTTGTTTTGCAGGTAGCACACCGTTTCTTAGGAGGGGGCACCGCAATTTTTAGCTTCTCTTTAGCTTTCTGAAAAACACAAAAGACAACAACCCCATGTTTAACTTTTTGTGCCTCAGACCCAAACCACCACCACCACAAAACAGCCAGTGAACAAAAAACACACCAGGTCCCATCACCGCTGTACCAAATAAACAACACTCTCCCAGGGACGTGACTAGGGTGAGTGAGGCAGGCTCCTCTCCCCAAGGGGGCAGTAGGAGGGACATAACAAGGAACCAGGTAGACTTAAACCGCTGTTTTCCTACCTGGGCCGGGCTGGTGCATGTGGCTCCTGCTCCCGCCACCTCCGCTGCGTCTTCTGGCTCCATTCTCCCAGAACGCGGCGATCGTTTGTGCGCCTCCTTTGAAAAATCCCGGTTAACCCCACCGCTGTGGGAACCGGAAATTGCACCGCCGAGGCTGCTCCTCCCTTCTGCGTTCCAGCGGCCGGAACCGGAAGCCGCCACGCACCGCCGGAAGTCCCGCCTCCACCGGAAATGACGTCACCCGCCCTCCGTACCGGGACATCGCAGACCCCAGGAGACCGGCATCTAACCGTCCCCAACATGGCCTGCAATGCCCAGTCTATTGGCGCAGAACCCCCGGCAGCCTCTACCCTCGCCGGGCTCGAGAAGAGGGGAGCACCGAAACGTCCCCCACGCGTCAGGGGGGAGGTTGGGTCTGCCTCTAAAAGAAAAACAACCGATCGCAGGTATGCCTTTAATCCGTCTCCCCCTGGAGAGAGTCCAGCATCCTCCTGGTTCCCTGCAGCGCTTCCACCATGGCCGGAGGAAACACTACAACTGAGGCCATGGTGGAGGTGGGCGGAAGTTATAGCAGTGACTGCAGTGTTTCCTGGGAAGTGGGTGGAGCTGCGCTCTCTCCAAGTGCTGTCCTGAAAGACGAAGTGAGAAAATATTAAAATGGTAGACTGGGATTTACTAAACTGCATATTGACATGCAACAATGCTTCTTTGGACAGATGAGACAAAGCTGGGGCTTTTTGGCAAGTGATATCAGCTCTAGGTTTACAGATGAAAAAAATTAAGCTTCGAAGAAAAGAAAAAACTGCTGTACCTACTGTGAAACATGGAGGAGGCTGTTATGTTTAGGGGCTGCACCCGTCATTGGGTGCCTTGAATCTGTGCAGGGCACAGTCACATTTTAAGGCAATAAGGGAATTGTGGAGTGAAACATACTGCCCAGTGTCAGAAAGCTCTGTCTTGGTCGCAGGTTATTGGCCCTCCAACAAAATAGTAACTGAAAACACAATACTCCTAAATCACTTTCTTTTTTTTTTTTTGGTGCACCGGTCCTGGAGGTACTGCAATACCAGGTCGATGCCTGGAGTGGACAGAGCAAGCTCTTCTTCCATCTCCCTGTTCTAAAAATCCATTTAATATATGGTCCCCAGATAGGGGACGTATCAGATATTAAACTGATAAGAACAGATATTACACTTGATCTTAGCCAAAAGGCCGAGAAGCGATCCTAAATCACTTTCTATTAGCCCTGAAAGAGCTGAAACATACGACTCTAACATTGTAGCACTAAAGCGCAGGTTGTTTTTGCAGTGCTTTAGCAGCACTTTTTTCAGGGCGACAGCGGGCGGATTTTTTAAGGTCACGTGTAAACGTAACCTTTAAAAAAAAAAAAAAAAAAAAAGGGAAAAAAAGTCCAGTTTTGCAGTGCTTTGGAAGAGCAGTCCATTTACTTCAATGGACAGGGGCGTTTTGGGAGCACTATTTATAGCGCTTCCAAGCTGCAATTAGACCGCTTAAGTGTGAAAGCACTCGTTGCAATGAATGGGAGGCAGTTTTCAGACGCTTTTTAGAGGCTATTTCTAAAAATAAAATGCCTAAAAACTGCCTCGGTATGAAAGGGGTTTACAGCTTGAGAAGGCTTCCTACAAACTTGAGACATTTGAAAGCGTTTGCTCAAGAGTGGGACAAAATATCTGTTGGCAGGTACCAAAGTCTCATTGAGAGCTGCAGAAAATGCTTGTTTGCAGTGAGACTGCCTCTAAGGTTCCATCATTTTTGTCATTCATATAAAATATTCTGTTGAATCGAAAACAAAAAGCAAAATCTTTTTTTTATTAAATATAAAACAAGCAATGATGGATGCAAATTATTTTGTCAGTCTCAAAAGGTTTCAGAGAAAATGGTGGTTTTTTTTTTTTTCGTGGAAGGGTACCAACAAATCTTTTCACAGATGAGCACATTCAACAGAGCTACATAAATATAAAAAATAAACACTCCAAGAACATCCTCATGACACTGGCAAGAACAAGCTTTATGACAGAATAAAAATAAAAAAAACACATTTACATGAGTGCACTGTACTTAAAAGAACTATAAGCAAAACTTTTTTTTATTTTGGATAGAGTAAGGGAGAGTTATAACTCATTACCTTTCTGGGGACAACACAACATTCTGGATTTTCTTTTACTTTCAAGGATAATAGACAAATAGAGAGTGTGAATCTCCCCAATGGGGGCACTGACAGCAATAACAACTGACAAGCTTTCCTTGTTCCCTCTAGCCAAAAAAGTTTTGCCTTTAGTTATGCTTTAACATATAACTCATAATCCAACTACCAAAAATATAAAGACTAGACACCACCAGTGTTTATTGGTGGTAAATGTCTGTTCTAAACAACAGTACAAAGAAAAGCAAGGCCTAAGCAAAGCATTGATGGAGGTTCTAGGTATGCATTGTGGAAATAGCGGTGTAGGAACTTCCGGCAACAGTAAAAACACCATTGGTTAATATAAGTGGAGTAAGGGTATAAATACCAAAAACATGGCGCCCATAGCTTCCTGATGACGCAACGACGCAACGACGCTTGCAAAATGCGTAGAGGCTTCTGGGTGAACTGTTTAGGCGGAACTACGTCACGTGCAAACCCCCTGCCACGGAACCGCTTAGGAACCGAGGCGTGGAGCGCACGCCGGCGGATAAACAAACACACGATAGAACGTCAGTGGAGCTCGGTAACGCTGAAGAGACTGGTGGCGGTCAGACAGGCACAATACAATAGAGCTATTAAAATCACCCCATGGGAAAAGAAGTGCAGTGAGGGCTGCAAAGAGAGGAAAAGCCCATTACACACCTGGAAAACAGCGTGCTGGTTGTCCCTATAGGCGATTATTATAATTTGGTCTGGTGAGTGTGCATTTTGGAAATTAGTGGCGGTGGCACAACTGGTGGGAGATTCACCATTTATTCAACAAGTGGAATCCATACAAGTTTTCTGTCTCTGAGGAGCATTGGACTTATTATATTTTTTTATGCTTATTGAATTTATCTGGGCACTTGTTTCTTGGTGTATACACATATTTTTTGGAGTATTGATTTAATTTGTATGATTTTTGGGGCATATTTAAGCTGTTGGCATATTTATCTTAACATAATTTTACAGGATCAGCGCAGTAATATATATATTATATATATATTCCCTTTTTTTCATGCATTGAAAGCCGAGCAGCAACATTTCTGAAACCAGGACATTGAATACAGAAAGGCTGTTGGATGAAGTTGCTTCTGGTGTGCAATACAACAACTAAACAGAGCCCAATCTATATTTGTAAGGGTCTTTCTAGTAGTTAGGAGTGACAGGTTTTACTTAAAATTACATCATCTAATGAACACACCTAATTTCAATTTAATGGCTTCATTTGTGTTACACTTGTACTCTGCAAGCTTCTTCTCCATAGCACTGAGGCCTAAAGAAAAAAAGAAATGAAAAAAAAAACACATCACTGAGAAGCATGATTATGTTCAGGTATAAAAAAATAAATAAAACAGTAAGATTAACAACCTCAATACCGGACACTTTCACTCCCTTCCTGCCCAGGCTAATCTTCAGATTTATACACTCTCCCTTTTGAATGACAATTACTCATGCAACACTGTACCCATATTAAATATATCATTTTTTTGGAGACAGATAAAGCTTTTACTATTGTAGAAAAAGGTATACCCCCAACAGACTGTCATGTAAATTGCCACCATCCCTGGTAAGTCAAAAAAAGAAAGTTACCTCAAAGAAATGGGATTTTAAGGGCAATAAATTAAATCAAAAATATTAAAAATATATATTTTAATAGAAAAGTTACACAAAATACACAAGAATGTTGTGTATTTTGTGTAACTTTTCCATATTTTATATTAAAACACATTTTTTAGGGTTGTCCAGATACCGATACTAGTATCGGTATCGGGACCGATACCGAGTATTTGCGGGAGTACTTGTACTCGCGCAAATGCTCCCGATACCTAAATAGAATACTTTTTTTGTATTTATCAACATGTTCTGTGAAAATTCTTTGAGTTTTTTACTACTGCGTGACAAGCAAATAAAACATTTTTATTCATTTTTACTAATTTTTATTCTTTTATAATGTCTTGAGTTAGAGTTATTCATAATTCTAAAGAAAATATCCTTAGTCTGTATTGTGGTTTGAAAACTGTCACATGACATTTAAAAAATGTATCGGTATTCGGTGAGTACATAAAAAAAAGTATCGGTACTTGTACTCGGTCCTAAAAAAAGTGGTATCAGGACAACCCTAATATTTTTGATTTCATTTATTGCCCTTAAAATCCCATTCCTTTGAGGTAACTTTCCTGTTTTTAAGCTTTTAACTAATCACCACAGTTTTTTTTTTTTTTTTGCTATAAAAAATAAATTACATTTTGAGAAAATATTACATTTCTATTATAACATTTTGCAAATAATCTTTCCTCATAGATTTAGACCAAAGTGTATTCTGCTACATTTCTTTGGTAAAAAATAAAATAACCCAAATCAGTGTACAAACTGTGGTATATAGATTTGAAAGTTGATCAGTCCTGATGCAATGCCTGCATCTAATTTCTTGTGGCCCTAAAATGCCAGGAACAGTACAAGTAACCCTGATGTTCACCTTATGTATACGTTTATCTATACATATGCACATTTTTTAGTATGTATGATACACTCTTTCACAGGGGTATATTTATTTTTGTTCAGTCACTGAACATAGCGCTGCTATTTTGTTCACTCAGAATTATTTTACATCACAGTACAAGTAACCCACCAAATATCCCCTTATTGGAAAGTAGACAGTCCAAGGTATTTAGTGGCATTTTTTTCTACAAAATTTTCAATTTACCAGGTTATTTCTTACACACAGCATAGGCATACTTGCAATTACACCCCAAATCACATTCAATAACTCCCGAGTATGGGGATACCACGTGTGAGACCTTCACCCCATTTCAGAAAGCAACCACCCAACATAATTTTCTAAAACCTCATACACACGGTCGGATTTCCATTGTAGAAATCCGTGGAATTTTGTCCGAAGGGCGTTGGCCGCGAACTTTCGCGCCACACTTTGGGCAACTTCTCCTAATGTTGTGCTATGGTTAGCATTGGTTTGGAGCATGCATGTTTGTACTTTGTTTTTTCCGATGGACTTCTGTACACACAATCGAATAACCAGACAAGACACATTTGTTGTTGGACAGTTTTAAAGCATGCTACAAAACATCTGCTGTCGGAAAATCAGATGGAGTGTACAAATGGTCGGATTATCCAACAAAACCCTGCCACCACACATTTTGTTGTCGGAAAATTTGATCGTGTGTATGAGCTTTAAAGAGTCTTTTGGCCACAAGTTTTTGGAAATTGTGGAAAGAAAATGTACTGAGCACAATTTGGAGATGAAATATCCCAATGTATTTTTTAATAGGCATGGTGGGTCTTTTGAAGACTTCATTTTTTTTGTGCCAAGTTTTTGGAAAATGCAGGATAAATTTTTTTTTTTTTTTTTTTTTTTTTACACAAAGTTGTCAGTTTTATAAGATATTTTTCACACACAGCATGGGTATACTTAAAATCCCACCCCAAAACACATTCTGCTACTCCTCCCAAGTATGGGGATACCACATGTATGAGACTTTCAAAGTTTGGACTGATTATGTGCCAGCCACTGTATCTTGTGCATCACAAATATTAAAACAATGCTCCACCCAAAAGGGGAAGCTCGTTTGCTTACTGAAACCCTCCCCCCCCCCCCCCCCCCATCTGCTGCCACATTTTGCACCTTTCGGGGGGTAGCAGGTACTCATTTTTGACAGATACCCATCCCAACTTCCAGGAGACCTCGCCGTTCGCCCCCCACCGGGCTTGACTGGTGTCCCACAGGAATGTACTCGGCTGAACATGCTGATAGGTCAGTTTAGGTGGCATGCAGTGACACAAATAGGATTGGTCCAGGCAACAGCCAGAAAACTGGTCAATATACAGGCAGAAACACCACTGCACTGGCGGGCTTCTGCTGCTGGCTGAACTTGTTTGGTAACATTGTCACTGGTGTGGCGGCAATCAGGAACACTGACAGGCTGTATTAGGCCTCATTCACAGGGGGTGTATCAACGTGCAAGGGCCACATTTACCTACATGGAAAGCTCAGGTGTTGTATGTGGGGCGTGTTGGAGGAGGTTAAGCTGCTGCATCCCAGTTGATATAAATGGGACTGCCTGCACACATTTACTGTTGCAGGGAGGCCCAGGTGAGTTTTGTGCACGAGGTTTAGGTGCCGCTGCGGATGTTATTAGGCACAGCGGGAGCCAATCAGTGGGTATGGCAGCCACGACCCGCCGATTGTTCACAGGAAAGAGAGCAGTGGTGTGCCAGGGTAAACAAAGCACAACGGATGCTTTGTCAGCGAGGAAAAGAGATCGTGTTTCAGCTAAGCTGAATCACAATCTCTCTTTTCCTCCAGTGAATCTAGCCCCGCCCCCCCCCCCAGGGAACACATTTAACCCATTCCCTGCCAGTGTCATTTATACAGGGATCCGTGCATTTTTTTTAGCACAGAAAAAGTGTCACTTAGGTTCAGATTTGTCCGCCGCAATGTCGCAGTCCTGCTAGGAAAAAAAAAATCAAAAATCGCTGCCATTGCTAGTAAAAACAATCATAAATCATAAAAAAGTCCCTAATTCAATCCCCTATTTTGTAGGCCCTATAACTTGTGCGCAAACCAATCAGTATATGCTTATTGGGATTTTGTTTACCAAAAATATGAAGCAGAATACATATTGGCCCAAATTGATGAAGACATTTTTTTTTTGGATATGTATTATAGCAAAAAAAATGTTTTTTCCCCCAAAATTGTCAGTCTTTGTTTATAGCGCAACATATAAAAACCGCAGAGGTGATCAAATACCACCAAAAGAAATCTCTATTTGTGGGAAAAAGGACATCTATTTTGTTTGGGTAGAGCATTGCATGACCGCGCAATTGTCAGTTAAAGCAACACAGTGCCGTGTCGCAAAAAAATGCCCTGGTCATTAAGGGGGTAAATCCTTCAGGGGCTGAAGTGGTTAAAGGAAACAACCGTTGTTTAACCTGTCTGAGTTCAGGTCTTGCACCTCTAAAGATGTCAGATTGAAAGCAACAGCTGCATCAGTGTAGCCACTGTGTCCAATAGACATGAATGGAACGGGATGCACAGAACGCCCGAGTATCCCTGCATGGGAAACCACGGCCCCTCGCATACCATGCCACGTTCTGAATCAAGCCCTCAGAATGACACTGGGACTGATGTGGTGGTGTTCAGGGACACGGTCGATGGCTGCAGAGGTGTGGTGGCGAGTGCGCAAGGGCTAGTTTACACGTGTGGTTAGGTGGAGGTAAAACCCCATGGTTGAGATGCATTTTTACCCATTTCCTTTAGGCGATGTCTTACAGTTCGGTCACAGACATGGACTCCAAGTTCTGACCATTTGTTCCTCATTTGTTTTGTTGAGCATTTTCTGTTTTCAAGGCATATTTCTTTTAGTTTTCTATCTTGGCACTTTGATGTCTTCCTTGGTCTACCAGTACGCTTCCCTTTAATAACCTTCCCATTTAATTTGTACTTGGTCCAGATTTTAGACACAGCTGACTGGGAACAACCAACATAATTTGCAACATTCCGTGATGATTCACCATCTTGAAGAAGTTTTATAATCCTCTCCTTTGTTTCAACTGACATCTCTTGTGTTGGAGCCATGATGATTTGTGTCAATCAGGATGGTGCAACAGCTCAACAAGGTGTGCAAGCACTCTTTTTTAACTGCACACTAATTAGCAGATGTAATCTGATGCAAAGGTTTGTTTTAGAACTGCAAAGTACATGGTGATTCCATAATATTTTCCTCAGAATTGAGTGATTCCATTATTTTTTTCCTCTGCTTGATCTGTAAAAACAGTTGCAATTGACTAGTTTTCTTTGTTTTGTTTGTAAGTGTTTCTTAAAGCCAGAAGGTTGGAATGTTAAATGAAAATAGTTTTGAGGCATATCTGCAATTCGTTTTTTTTCTACACAATTAAACAATTGAACGAACATTTTCAAAGAGTGGCGATTCCATACTTTTTGCCAAGGGTTGTATTCCTGTTGCGTTCAGCAGACATTACTGCCTACTAAACTCAAAACATTGAATGAATTGGGCCTTACTGTAACTTGGCCACAACTGCACGTTGCAGTGCGATAGTCAAGCACTAAGGGGGTAAATAAATAAAAAAAATCCCTTATGGTAAGATTGTACCGCCCTGATCAATGATCAGAGACACTGTATGCTACAATTGTATACAGTGGCACTGATCCCTAACCAGTGCAATACACTGTCACCGTAGTAATACTGCACTGCTCTGCAGACAGTAGTTTTGTGGTATCTGATATGTTAAAGAAATATTCCAGGTAAAAGCCCAGAAGAAGAAAACAAATGCAGCCACATCTAACCAAAGGTAAGCTGCGAAATATCACATTTTTTTTATTCAATACCGCTTTAGACTGGGTTCACACCATTGTGAATTGGATGTAGATTAGCCGCATCCAATTCCCCATAGCAAGAGATTTTGATAGTCTCTCTATGGAGCCAATTCACATATTTCCAGTGCGGCTCTGGTGCGAATTTGCACAGGAGTCCTCTGCGTCTTTGGTTCTTTTCAGGTTCAAATTCAGAAAAAAATTGGGCTGAAATCGGACCTGAATCGGTGAACCAGGACGCACTGGACCCCTGCTGGGAGCCGCATACGTTGATGGTGTGAACCCAGCCTTAAAGTGTTAATTCACCTTTACAGAAAATCTGAGATGTCAGAGCAATTGCAAGCCCATCTACCAGTACAAAGTTTTAAAAAAACCTACTGCTTTCTCTTCATCCAGTACTGCCAAGACAGATTCTAATTGGTCAGCACCATCACATCGATGGCACTGACCAATCATAATACATCTGATAATCTGGTCAGTAAAATGCCTGCTGTAATAGAGTGCCTCCACTCTGGATGAAGGAGCACAGGGGGTACCTTTGTACTATAGCATTGTCAGTCTGGAGGTAGAGCAGTTTTAATTACACTATCTTTAATAGATCATTGTAAGCACCCCTGCTAGTGTGGAATGATTTGCCTCATAACAACAAAAACCTAGGGAATAACCAAGCCTACTTACCGACCAGCTAGCGGAACAACCAATTAACCTGTCTAACAGTATGCGTTAAAAACAGGGGTTTTGATCGCACGCATTTGCAAACGAATGCGTGAGCCACAGAGCCGCGCCAAGGCACCCCATAATCTGTGGTCCCAACACTAAACAGTGAGTGTCCTCACAGTGGAGGCACATGCATTTAAATGGATAGACAGGGGCAGGTGAACTAAAGGGGAGCCACCCCTCCTTAAAGGTACAGGAGCACACCAAACACTCAGCATGTAGCACAATGGCTGCAAAGGTGTTGGTGCACTGCTGGCCCAAAATAAACACCACAGGTGAAGCATAAACATGTCCACCACCCCATCTATGGCTGGCAATCACAGTAAGTAGCATTGGAAGGCTACAGCAAATAAAAAAAAAACCTGGGGAACGCCCAGGGAATAACCAAGCCTACTTTGCCTCATCCCTGTATCTGATACATCTGCAGGAGAGCTTGTTCTTTTAAAAAAACAAGGGTGAGTTCACATTTGGGAACAAGTTATATTTTCCTCCTGTTTTTAGGATGTAACATGCTGCCCGCCCAACTGCATCTAGAGAAGCAAGTGAGGAATCTTCCCCCACATGCTCGCATTCATTCAGAGTTCTGTGAATGTAGAACTACAAGTACCAACACAGCCTTTGCAGCTGTCGGCTTGCAGTCCTCAATGAACAACAAGGCAGCTGTTGAGCACATTGGTAGTTCACGGCCTCATCCTGCCCATCTGTACGAGCAAACAGATACACGGACAAGTTAGCAGGAGTCCTGCATGGCACCCACGATCTGCTGATATCGGGTGCATTGCTTTCCAGGCTCCCAGTAAAAAAAAAAAAAATGCACATTTTTTTAATGGATTGACCAATTATTGGTGTGGCACATTCACTTTTTTTTAGAAGTATCAGCATCGGTCAAAAAACTGATTGATATTGATTTAAGGGGTTTTACCGGGGTGATGCTTGCAGCTGTATCCATCGCCCTGGTACCGTTCTATAGAGCAGATGGTCGGCTTTATTGTAACAACAACGGATGTGGCTCAGCAGCCACTCTGCTGTTCTTACAAGCAGTTTCACTCCTACCGCCACTCGCCAGGGCTTTCCCGTCCCACCGGGAGGGCCGAGAAACCAGCCGGGACATCCGCCGGCCAATGCTTAATTTGGGTCTCGAATCGAGTAATCCGGAAGCAATATCATGACATAACTTTCAGGACTACTGGCATCTTAACCACCTCAGCCCCAGAAGAATTTACCCCTTTCCTGACCAGAGCACTTTTTGCGATTCGGCACTGCGTCGCTTTAACTGACAATTGTGCAGTCGTGCGTCATTTTTTTCCCCACAGAGCTTTCTTTTGGTGGTATTTGCTCACCTCTATGGGGTTTTTTTTTGCCCTATAAACAGCCAAAAAAAAAATTGCAACAATTCTGAAAACAAGCAAATTTTCTCTCAGTTTCGGACGATATGTATTCTTATACATATTTTGGGTAAAAAAACGCAATAAGCGTATATGGATTGGTTTGCGCAAAAGTTATAGTGTCTACAAAATAGGGGGTAGTTTCATGGCATTTTTATTAACTTTTTTTTTTTAGGGAGTGATTCAAACTATGGGGGGGATAGTCTCACTAAAAGGTGACAGAGATCACTGCTCCCGATGTCAGGGAGCAGTAGATCTTGCTTCTGTCACTAGGCAGAACAGGGAAATGCCTTGTTCACGTGACAAGATCGCGGGCACCCGGTGGACATTGAGTCCGCAGGCATGGAGCAGGCCCGCGCCCACTATGCCGCAATTTAAAGGAGACATACAGGTACGTCCCTTTGCGCAGCCGTGCCATTCTGCCAACGTATATCGTCGTGCAGCGGTTAAATGTGCCCGTTTTAAAAACGAAAATGTCTTCATTCTTGCAGTTTTAAATACTTTGAAGTGCAGAAGACAGGTTTGGGCTCTTATAGACCCCCGATCTCTACATAAAGAGTACCCGTTACTACCTATTACTGTCACAAGGGACGTTTACATTCCTTGTGGCAGCAATAACAGTGATAAAAAATGCAAAATGACCGTGTAAAATTGTATTTATTTTTTAATGTACAAAATAGCGGCAATAAATATTGGCAGGAAAGTGGCTGAAATATCGGTATAGCGGCAGCCAAAAAACGATATCGGTCGATCCCTAATTTTTTTTTTTACCTGTAAAAGGATGCGCATTTATTATTTCTTTTAAAAAAGGTGAACTTATCCTTTAGGCTGGGTTCACACCAATGCAAATTTCCTAGTATCCAATTTGAATGACAGGAGATTGTGACCGTCTCTCAATTGAGCCGGTTCACACATTTCCATTGTGGCTGCTGAGCGGCTTGCACAGAGGTCCTGTATGTCTTTGTCTCCGTTTCAGGTCCAAATTCAGACAAAAATTTGGGGTGGGTTCATCCATGAAACAGAGAACAAAGACACTCCAGGCCCCTGATGTGAGCCGCATCCAAATTCAGGGCGAACCCAACCCTAAGCTGGACAGTTGGATCTTAATTCAGCCAGTTCGGCAGGTCGCAGACGAATTCTGATCTATGTATGGGCAGGCTGGTTGTACTGAAGTCGATAAACTCCAGTACAATCAACCTGATGAGTTTTTTTGGTTCAATAACAGACAGCGGATATAGCCGCAAGCAGTGATCTTTGTATTCTGAAGGGAGGAAACCTCCCTCTGTCATAATACAATAGGGCAGGGGGAGGGATTCCACCATCAACACTGTGCTGATTGGTGGTTGAAGGGAAAAAAAATTGCATTGGCTTGGCCTGTAAAATTGGAAAAACAACTGTGCTATGTCGGTTGAATTTATAAACACGTATAATGATAAGCAGCAACTAATCTGTGAACTAGCAGTGTACAAATAAGAATATATATATGTCACGCTAAATCAGATACCTTATGTGACAAATGTATATACTACCGCTAAGGAAGTATATCATGTGCATATATTATGAATAGGAAGCCGTGAAGCAATGAACGTGGCTGCCTTCTGGTGGATAGGCAGCTTAAAAAATCTGGTAAGCAGACTATTTGGCTACTGGTGGTGGATTCACATTGGGTTCCATGTGGCTGGATGGATCTCCAGATGAAATAAGAAAAAAATTGACAAAAAAATAAACAAATTCAGCCATCACACCTAAGAATTAGGAAGCTGTAATATAATACAAGGTTCAGCAAATCCTAGGTGCCAGGCCGTCATGACAACTTGAAATTCCGTCCTGGTGCCTGGGCTTTTTTGAGCCGTCCCCCTCCCACTTACCAGCCACGCTACAGCCGAAATACAGCTACAGCGCAGTTGTCCAGTTCTGGAAGAGCATCTATTGACATCTTCCCAGAACCCCACACCCCCTTCTGACACAGCTGAGAATTATTTTTACACATTTGGAAATTGTGGACTTTGAACATCTATCACATTTGTCTATGCGCTGATCACTTTTTACTTAAATGATGCATCCGTTGTCACCTGTCCCTCTTCTACAAGCAAGACGGTCATGTGACCAGACTGGAGCACCCTCAGCATAGGTAAATATACATTTCTTTCCTTTACAGGGTAGTTAGTATATATAGGACATGCTCCACGTGGACCGCAGCCACCCCCCCCCCCCCATTCAGGAGCGGTTTTGCCCAGAGCTGTCATTCTCAAAGACAGGAGCAGGAAATAAGAAAGCCCTGGATGGGGGGGGGGGGGGCTGAAGAGTTGACAAGCAGGTAATTGGTTGCTAGGATGCAGGGCGGTTCTAGCAACCAATCACAAGCTTGCTTTAAGCTTAGTTAGGTTTTGATTGGACATCCACTAACTACTATTCCCAATGATTCTATAACCCCAACCATCATTCTGTACAAACAGAGATAATCAACATGATGCATCCCACCTAAATGTCAGCATGTTCTTCTCTCAGGATATCCTGGAACTTGTAGTGACACTCCTCCATTACCAGGACATGCTGAGGCATGTAGTGCCACAGGAGGCAGCGCACATAGGCTCTTAATGGGTGGCTGGGCCTTGTAGTGCCAGATAAAGCAGAGCTATGTAGTGCCACAGAGCAGAATGGGCAGTGTACACACTCTTATACCAACTGTGCCCTGCAATGGTACATTAGGCAGTTCATACACACTCCCCTGGTTAGTAGGACATGCTGGGCCCTGTAGTGCCCCCTCAGACAGTATACACAGGCCTCCCCTGGTTAGTAGGACATGCTGGGCCCTGTAGTGCCCCTTATAAAGTATACACAGCCCCACCCCCCTTTTGGTAAGAAATCCTGAGCCCTGAAGTGCCTTTCAGGCAGTATACACAAGCCTCCCCTGGTTAGTAGGACATGCTGGGCCCTGTAGTACTCCAGACAGTATACACAAGACTCCCCTGGTTAGTAGGACATGGTGGGCTCTGTAGTGCTCCTCAGACAGTATACACAGGCCTCCCCCAGTTGGTAGGACTTGCTGGGTCCTGTAGCCCCCCCCTCAGGCAGTATACACAGGCCTCCTCTGGTGGTAGGACATTATGGGCCCTGTAGTCCCCCCTCGGACAGTATACACAGGCTTCCCCAAATTAGTAAAACATACTGGGCCCTATAGTGCTCCTCGGCCAATATACACAGGCCTACCCTGGTTGTAGGCGATGCTGGGCCCTGTAGTCCCCCTCGGTCAGGCCTGGCACTGTACACAGACTCCCCTCAGCCGGCAGTGGGGATTTGGCGGGAGAATGTACAGGTGGTCGGGCGGTGTACGGTGCGAGAGTAGCGCCCCACCCCCTCCCCGGACCCAGCACAGCTCTGCCATCCTCCAGTGTGACCCCCCTGAGGGGTTCCCCGCTCCTGTGTCATCCGCTTACCAGCTACACTTCACCCGCTAGAACTTACCCGCCATGTCCGATCATCTACCTCACTGTCAGCCAGAGCCAATCAGCCCGTCCGCATTACCCATGACGTGTTTCCGCTTCCATCACAGCCTGACCACCCCTCAGAGAGTACAACACTGGCTGTACTATACACTCCACAGTCCACATGCTCTCCGTGTACGACACTGGCTGTACCATACACCCTCCGTGTACAACACTGCACCGTGCATCCCATACACCCTCCATATACAACACTGCACCGTGCATCCCATACACCCTCCATGTACAACACTGCACCGTGCATCCCATACACCCTCCATGTACAACACTGCACCGTGCATCCCATACACCCTCCATGTACAACACTGCACCGTGCATCCCATACACCCTCCATGTACAACACTGCACCGTGCATCCCATACACCCTCCATGTACAACACTGCACCGTGCATCCCATACACCCTCCATGTACAACACTGCACCGTGCATCCCATACACCCACCGTGTACAACACTGCACCGTGCATCCCATACACCCACCGTGTACAACACTGCACCGTGCCTCCCATAACCCTCCGTGTACAACACTGCACCGTGCATCCCATACACCCTCCATGTACAACACTGCACCGTGCATCCCATACACCCTCCGTGTACAACACTGCACCGTGCATCCCATACACCCACCGTGTACAACACTGCACCGTGCATCCCATACACCCTTCATGTACAACACTGCACCGTGCATCCCATACACCCTCCGTGTACAACACTGCACCGTGCATCCCATAACCCTCCGTGTACAACACTGCACCGTGCATCCCATACACCCTCCATGTACAACACTGCACGGTGCATCCCATACACCCACTGTGTACAACACTGCACCGTGCATCCCATACACCCTCCATGTACAACACTGCACCGTGCATCCCATACACCCACCGTGTACAACACTGCACCGTGCATCCCATACACCCTCCATGTACAACACTGCACCGTGCATCCCATACACCCTCCATGTACAACACTGCACCGTGCATCCCATACACCCTCCGTGTACAACACTGCACCGTGCATCCCATACACCCTCCGTGTACAACACTGCACCGTGCATCCCATACACCCTCCATGTACAACACTGCACCGTGCATCCCATACAGTGCACCCTCCATGTACAACACTGCACCGTGCATCCCATACACCCTCCATGTACAACACTGCACCGTGCATCCCATACACCCTCCATGTACAACACTGCACCGTGCATCCCATACACCCTCCGTGTACAACACTGCACCGTGCATCCCATACACCCTCCATGTACAACACTGCACCGTGCATCCCATACACCCTCCATGTACAACACTGCACCGTGCATCCCATACACCCTCCATGTACAACACTGCACCGTGCATCCCATACACCCTCCATGTACAACACTGCACCGTGCATCCCATACACCCTCCATGTACAACACTGCACCGTGCATCCCATACACCCACCGTGTACAACACTGCACCGTGCATCCCATACACCCACCGTGTACAACACTGCACCGTGCCTCCCATAACCCTCCGTGTACAACACTGCACCGTGCATCCCATACACCCTCCATGTACAACACTGCACCGTGCATCCCATACACCCTCCGTGTACAACACTGCACCGTGCATCCCATACACCCACCGTGTACAACACTGCACCGTGCATCCCATACACCCTTCATGTACAACACTGCACCGTGCATCCCATACACCCTCCGTGTACAACACTGCACCGTGCATCCCATAACCCTCCGTGTACAACACTGCACCGTGCATCCCATACACCCTCCATGTACAACACTGCACGGTGCATCCCATACACCCACTGTGTACAACACTGCACCGTGCATCCCATACACCCTCCATGTACAACACTGCACCGTGCATCCCATACACCCACCGTGTACAACACTGCACCGTGCATCCCATACACCCTCCATGTACAACACTGCACCGTGCATCCCATACACCCTCCATGTACAACACTGCACCGTGCATCCCATACACCCTCCGTGTACAACACTGCACCGTGCATCCCATACACCCTCCGTGTACAACACTGCACCGTGCATCCCATACACCCTCCATGTACAACACTGCACCGTGCATCCCATACAGTGCACCCTCCATGTACAACACTGCACCGTGCATCCCATACACCCTCCATGTACAACACTGCACCGTGCATCCCATACACCCTCCATGTACAACACTGCACCGTGCATCCCATACACCCTCCATGTACAACACTGCACCGTGCATCCCATACAGTGCACCCTCCATGTACAACACTGCACCGTGCATCCCATACACCCTCCATGTACAACACTGCACCGTGCATCCCATACACCCTCAGTGTACAACACTGCACCGTGCATCCCATACACCCACCGTGTACAACACTGCACCGTGCATCCTATACACCCACTGTGTACAACACTGCACCGTGCATCCCATACACCCTCCGTATACAACACTGCACCGTGCATCTCATACACCCTCCGTATACAACACTGCACCGTGCATCCCATACACCCTCCGTATACAACACTGCACCGTGCATCCCATACACCCTCCGTGTACAACACTGCACCGTGCATCCCATACACCCTCCGTGTACAACACTGCACCGTGCATCCCATACACCCACTGTGTACAACACTGCACCGTGCATCCCATACACCCTCCGTATACAACACTGCACCGTGCATCTCATACACCCTCCGTGTACAACACTGCATCGTGCATCCCATACACCCTCCGTGTACAACACTGCACCGTGCATCCCATACACCCTCCGTGTACATCACTGCACCGTGCATCCCATACACCCTCCGTGTACAACACTGCACCGTGCATCCCATACACCCTCCATGTACAACACTGCACCGTGCATCCCATACACCCTCCATGTACAACACTGCACCGTTCATCCCATACACCCTCCTTGTACAACACTGCACTGTGCATCCTATACACCCACTGTGTACAACACTGCACCGTGCATCCCATACACCCCCGTGTACAACACTGCACCGTGCATCCCATACACCCACTGTGTACAACACTGCACCGTGCATCCCATACACCCTCCGTGTACAACACTGCACCGTGCATCCCATACACCCACCATGTACAACACTGCACCGTGCATCCCATATACCCTCTGTGTACAACACTGCACCGTGCATCCTATACACCCTCCATGTACAACACTGCACCGTGCATCCCATACAGTGCACCCTCCATGTACAACACTGCACCGTGCATCCCATACACCCTCCATGTACAACACTGCACCGTGCATCCCATACACCCTCAGTGTACAACACTGCACCGTGCATCCCATACACCCACCGTGTACAACACTGCACCGTGCATCCTATACACCCACTGTGTACAACACTGCACCGTGCATCCCATACACCCTCCGTATACAACACTGCACCGTGCATCTCATACACCCTCCGTATACAACACTGCACCGTGCATCCCATACACCCTCCGTATACAACACTGCACCGTGCATCCCATACACCCTCCGTGTACAACACTGCACCGTGCATCCCATACACCCTCCGTGTACAACACTGCACCGTGCATCCCATACACCCACTGTGTACAACACTGCACCGTGCATCCCATACACCCTCCGTATACAACACTGCACCGTGCATCTCATACACCCTCCGTGTACAACACTGCATCGTGCATCCCATACACCCTCCGTGTACAACACTGCACCGTGCATCCCATACACCCTCCGTGTACATCACTGCACCGTGCATCCCATACACCCTCCGTGTACAACACTGCACCGTGCATCCCATACACCCTCCATGTACAACACTGCACCGTGCATCCCATACACCCTCCATGTACAACACTGCACCGTTCATCCCATACACCCTCCTTGTACAACACTGCACTGTGCATCCTATACACCCACTGTGTACAACACTGCACCGTGCATCCCATACACCCCCGTGTACAACACTGCACCGTGCATCCCATACACCCACTGTGTACAACACTGCACCGTGCATCCCATACACCCTCCGTGTACAACACTGCACCGTGCATCCCATACACCCACCATGTACAACACTGCACCGTGCATCCCATATACCCTCTGTGTACAACACTGCACCGTGCATCCTATACACCCTCCATGTACATCACTGCACCGTGCATCCCATACACCCACCGTGTACAACACTGCACCGTGCATCCCATACACCCACCGTGTACAACACTGCACCGTGCCTCCCATAACCCTCCGTGTACAACACTGCACCGTGCATCCCATACACCCTCCGTGTACAACACTGCACCGTGCATCCCATACACCCACCGTGTACAACACTGCACCGTGCATCCCATACACCCTTCATGTACAACACTGCACCGTGCATCCCATACACCCTCCATGTACAACACTGCACCGTTCATCCCATACACCCTCCTTGTACAACACTGCACTGTGCATCCTATACACCCACTGTGTACAACACTGCACCGTGCATCCCATACACCCCCGTGTACAACACTGCACCGTGCATCCCATACACCCACTGTGTACAACACTGCACCGTGCATCCCATACACCCTCCGTGTACAACACTGCACCGCGCATCCCATACACCCACCATGTACAACACTGCACCGTGCATCCCATATACCCTCTGTGTACAACACTGCACCGTGCATCCTATACACCCTCCATGTACAACACTGCACCGTGCATCCCATACACCCTCTGTGTACAACACTGCACCGTGCATCCCATACACCCACCGTGTACAACACTGCACCGTGCATCCCATACACCCACCGTGTACAACACTGCACCGTGCATCCCACACACCCACCGTGTACAACACTGCACCGTGCATCCCATAACCCTCCGTGTACAACACTGCACCGTGCATCCCATATACCCACCGTGTACAACACTGCACCGTGCATCCCATACACCCACCGTGTACAACACTGCACCGTGCATCCCATACACCCTCCGTGTACAACACTGCACCGTGCATCCCATACACCCTCCATGTACAACACTGCACCGTGCATCCCATAACCCTCCGTGTACAACACTGCACCGTGCATCCCATACACCCTCCGTGTACAACACTGCACCGTGCATCCCATAACCCTCCGTGTACAACACTGCACCGTGCATCCCATACACCCTCCATGTACAACACTGCACGGTGCATCCCATACACCCACTGTGTACAACACTGCACCGTGCATCCCATACACCCTCCATGTACAACACTGCACCGTGCATCCCATACACCCACCGTGTACAACACTGCACCGTGCATCCCATACACCCTCCGTGTACAACACTGCACCGTGCATCCCATACACCCACCGTGTACAACACTGCACCGTGCATCCCATACACCCTCCGTGTACAACACTGCACCGTGCATCCCATACACCCTCCGTGTACAACACTGCACCGTGCATCCCATACACCCTCCGTGTACAACACTGCACTGTGCATCCCATACACCCACCGTGTACAACACTGCACCGTGCATCCCATACACCCACCATGTACAACACTGCACCGTGCATCCCATACACCCTCCGTGTACAACACTGCACCGTGCATCCCATACACCCTCCGTGTACAACACTGGCTGCACTCACAAAACTGATTGGCAGTGTGATCCTGTACATGTACAGTGAAGAGAATTTACTAAGACTGCCTCAGCTGCTCATGGCAACCAATCAACTTCCTGCTTTAATTTTCAAGGCTTAACTGAACAAGCTGAAGATAAAAGATGATTGGTTATTATACACCACTGCTCCAGATTTTGTCTGCTCCAGTTTTAGTAAAGCCCCCCAGTATGTGTGATGGGGATCAGACTGGAGTTTTCAGAGCCCCTGACTCCTCCATACTAAACCTAGGGTTGCCACCTTTCCTTCAAGTCAAACCTGAACACTAGCGGAGCACAGCAATTTATTTTAATAGTATGAACTATTGTAGCGCCTTGCTCCTGTTGATCAGTCGCTGCTATACATTTAGTGGGGTATGAGCTGTTACTTGACACTGGGGGTGCTATTACTATGTTATTACTATCCCAGGCCAAGGTTGGCAGCAGCAGAGTCAGGGTATATTGGGTGTCCCCCTCGGCAGTCAATCAGTGGGGGTGATCGTCCCGCTGTGCATGCTGGGGAGGGGTACTTAAGGAACAGACGCCATTGGGGCAAGGTTGGCGGTCTGTTGTCCCACGCGCCTCGTGGCCCGCCTGGCCTGAGGAGCGCGTTCCTTAATCCTGGCTCTGGGACCACGTTGGTCCAGGGTTGGGGCTTTGCTGGTGGGCCCAGTAGTCAGACTGGGACTGCCCTTTCAAGGTGATCCTGTGCTGTCTGTCTTGTGAGAGGAGGCCACTTGATGAAGGAAGCCAGGGGAGGACCTATCCTGGAGAGGACCATGCAAGAGGCTGGTATCTTGGGAGAAGGCCTAGAGACTTCATCGAAAGGATGCACCATATACTGAGAGGCTTGACAGTGTCGTTCTGCAAAAGTTAATCTGGAGAGATCCGGGTGCTGAATCCTGTGGCAGTGGATTCTGAACCAAAAGTGTCTCCTCATAAAGGAAGGTCTGTGGCAGAGACTTTACTTTATTCTGTGTGTCATTCCGGCTGCTAGGCCAGTGAAAGGGACCTATCCGGGTGAGCAATACCCACTCTGGCTAGAGTGGCGACAAGAACTGGTTGCTTGAAGCAGGAGTGTTTCCTATTTGTGATTATATACCTGAACTCACCTACCCTTCCACCCCTTTACTTCCCACACCATGATGTTCCCGCCTCCAAACTTCCCTGTTGGTACTGGGGTTGTTTTTGTGGTGATGTGCAGTGCCATTTTACCTCCAAACATGGTGTGTATTATGGCATCCAAAGAGTTAAATGTTGTGCAATAAACTTTAAATAAGCATGCTTTTTTTCAGCAATGGAGTCCTGCATGGTGAGCGTGCATACAGGCCATGTGTGTTTACACACACACGTTCCTGTTCTGCCTCTCGTGCCCATGATCGTGCATGGCCGGCGGTCATCATGACCACCGTTCACGAGCATCAGCACCCCCACAGTGCAGCGTGCGCTATTCAGCTTAAAGGGACCGACGTACAACTACAATGGTTCATGGGATCGTGCTGACCTGCCGCAGGCAGTGATCAGGGTTCAAAAAGGCACTGTCACTGTATAAATGACACTGGCAGGGGGCAATCAAAGAGTTAGGCCCCGTACACACGGCAGAGAACCTCGATGGGCGGAACACATCGTTCCGCCCGTCGAAGTTCTCTGCCGGCCGTCAGAATCGGCGACCCGCCCGTCGGGAAAGGCAACCAGCCATTCATCCCGACTGGCCGTCGAGCAATTAGAGAACCTGCTCTCTATTTGCTCGACGGGTTTCCCGACGGGCGGGGCTCGCCGAGAGCGTACACACGGCCGAGGTTCTCGGCAGAATGTGGCTCCCAGCGAGGTTTCCGCTGGTTTCTGCCGAGAACCTCGGCCGTGTGTACGGGGCTTCAAGAGCTTTCTTAAGCCTCGTACACACGATCAGATTTTCAGTCGGATTTGTGTGACGATAGGCTGTTGTTGGAAAATCTGACCGTTTGTATGCTCCTTCGGACAATTGTAGAATTTTCCGCAGACAAATGTTCGATAGCATGCTTTAAAATTTTCCAACAACAATTGTGTGTTGCCGGATTTTCCGAGCACGTGTACACAAGTTAGTCGAGTAAAAGTCCAAAGTACAAACACACATGCTCGGAATCAATGATCACCAAACACGACATTAGCAGAAGGTGTCCAAAGGGTGACGCTAAAGAGCTGAAAAAACGCGTAGTTTCGTGTTTGTTGGCTGACAATTGTGTGCCGTTTGTATGCAAGACAAATTTTTGGCCAACACCCTTCGGACAAAAGTCCTACGCTTTGTCTGCGGAAAATCCGATCATGTGTACGAGGCTTAACTGTAGGGGGAGTGGATGCACTAGAGGGAAAAAGAGCTCACAGAACGGTGGTCTGCCTTGTTTACATAGGCAAACCGCTGTTGTGCCTTTCCTCTGAACGATCGTTGGGTCCCAGCAGCCATTGGACCCACTGATTGGCTCTCGCTGTGCCCAATCACATGTACCTGATTTTGCGCAGTCGGGTCGCCCTGCCGCAGTATATATGCGGTGGGCAGTCCGGAAGTGGTGAAAGCGATAGTAAAGGTCAGTTTTTTTTTATTTTTTATAAGAAGCATATTATACCTACCTACTCTGCACAGTGGTTTTGCACAGAGCAGCCCCAATTCTCTTTTTCTTGAGTCCCCTGATGGCACTTCAAGCCCCTCCCTCCTGCCTAGTGCCCCCCTAGCAAGAAGTTTGTTATGGGGCACCTGAATGCCTGTTGATAAAAAAAACATGAGCCTTTACAACCATGTTAAAGCGGATGGTTCAGCAAAAAAAAAATATTAAAAGCCAGCAGCAACAAATACTGCAGCTGCTGACTTTTAATATTAGGACACTTACCTGTCCTGGAGTCCAGCGGCGTCTGCAGCAGAGGACGAGCGATCGCTCGTCACCCTGCTGCTCCCCCCTCCATCCACGGTGAGGGAACCAGGAAGTGAAGCTCTGCGGCTTCACTGCCCGGTTCCCTACGGCGCATGCGCGAGTCGCGCTGCGCCCGCCGATTGGCTCCCGCTGTGTGCTGGGAGCCGAGAGTTCCCAGCACACAACGGGGGGGCGACGGGATGTCGCCAAAAAACCCGACTTTTGCCCGAGACTGCGGGCCGGAAGTGGTTGCAGATACCTGTCTTTAGACAGGTATCTGCACCCCCCTTCCCCCTGAAAGGTGTCAATTGTGACACCGGAGGGGGGGAGGGTTCCGATCAGCGGATCTTCACTTTAGGGTGGAGATCCGCTTTAAGTAGATTAAAGTTGATTGATAATAAATGGCTTCAGACAAACACTAACCACGAGTGAAAGAAATGTTTTTGTGTTATCGTATATATCCTCGAAAAATGGCCAAGAAACCATAAATTCTGCCAGGGTATGTAAACTTATAAACACAACTGTATATCTGCTTAATTAGAAATAAATGTTTGATAAATAAAATGGCTATTCCATTTACCCTATCACATAGCATTGTAAGAGGCGGTTCACACTGGGGCGACCTGGGATCAGACTTCAAGTCGCCCCAAGTCGCGCGGTCGAGAAAATGAATGGAAGTGAATGGAGCCGTCCTAATGTACACTACTGAAGTCGCTTCAACTTCAGAAAAGGTTCCTGTACTACTTCAATCCGACTTGTAGGCGACTTGCAGGCAACTTGTACCCGTTGATTTCAATGAAAGTCACCTCAGAAGTCGGATCACTGTCATAACTGAAGCAACAATACAGGAAGATAACACACATTTCTCAGGCAAACCCCTCCCTCCCACAGAGCTGATTGTTGTTTGATTGGCCACTGGAAAGTCTCCTGTCCTGGAGGCGACTTGAAGTTGCCTTGTAAGTTGCCTGATGATTCATACTCAAGTGGGCCAGATTCTCAAAGGAATTACGTCAGTGTATGTACACATACACCGGCGTAATTCGAATTTCCCTCCGGCGTATCATTGTTTTCTATTCTGAAAACATGATACGCCGGTTTTAAGCTTGGATCCGACCTGTGTAAGTCATTTACACCGTCGGATCCTAAATGCAGTACTACGACGGCCGCTAGGTGGCGTTTACGTCGATTTCACCGCCGAATATGCAAATGAGCCGATACGCCGATTCTCGAACGTTTCTGCGACGCGACGACGTAGTTTACATGGGTTGCGTACGCGTAAGGTTACCCCTGCTATATGACGGGTAACCTTACTTCAGTCCGCCGTATGCCATGTTAAGTATGGCCGTCGGGTTAGCGTCGGCCTTTTCCATCGTTTACGTAACGCGTCGTGAATAGGGACGTGCGTTAATTACTTTCACGTCGCAACCTATGTATTTGCGTCGTATTACGGAGCATGCGCAGTGGCCTACGCAGTTCGTTCGGCACGGGGGCACGCTTAATTTAAATACAGCACGCCCCCTCCTTCACTATTTGAATTACACGGCCTTACGACGCAGCATTTACGCTACGCCGCCGAAAATTACGGAGCAAGTGCTTTGAGAATACGGCACTTGCTCCAGTAATTGGCGTAGGCGTAGCCTAAATGCGGTACGATACGCTACGTCGCCGGATACGCTAATTTTTAAGAATCTGGCCCAAGTGTGTCCAAGTTGTCTCCCAAAGTCGTGCTAGAAGTCGTGTTGCACCCGTGTGAATGGGCTCTAAGCCCACATCAGATATAAATAGAATCCAGTGCCGTTTTTTTCTGTCGTTTGCCATTTGTTTTATTTTATTTTTTTAACAGAGACCCATTTGTTTTATTTTAATTGAATAATTGTTTTACTGACACAGTTTTTTCTCATATGAGGTGTGTGGTATAAATGTTCTGTCATTCACTTTGTGAACTCACTGAACAAGGCTGTATGCTGAAACGCGTCAGCTGTTTTTAGTCTTGACCTTCGTGTAGCTAATAAAGATTTTCATGGGATTTGGGAGTTGTCGGCTACATCTTTCTTGGAGATGCAGGCAGGAAGGTGCACTTATCTGAGAAAACTCCTAATCCCCTACCGAAGACTCCTGGGATTTATGACATCATTTGCCTAGGCCTGGAAGCCAGGAAGTAACTGAAGAAATGTAGAAATAAAAGTTTAAAACAAGTAAATATGATATATTTTTTAGGTTCTATTTACTAATGCTAAGGATTAAAAATAATTATTTTTGATTGAGAGAGTGAAGTTGTGCTTACATGCCACTCACCGTGCCCGCAGTTACGGCACAACATAGAAAATAAATGTCCATTGGCCAATTTCCAATATGATCACAGAAAACATAAACTGTTGGTTTGGTCGTTGTCAGTTTCATTTCTACATGCAAATTGCACATGATTTGATACGCAACTGCGTAAAAACTCCCCCCCCGTGTATTTGAGAAATTCAGCTGTATGTACAATGTATATTTTTAAGTCAGCAAGAGAGATAAAATAAAACAGATTTTTGTTTTTCTAAAATATTGTGTTTTCTTTATAATCTCCCATTGAAAAAGACAGTAATAGACCATGGGCTTGTGTGTGAATTGGTATTATGAAGTGTTTCCTATTTTATTCTCAATATGGATGAAAGGTCCTATAGCGTCTTGAAGGTGAAACCTACAGAAACCTCAAGAGTTGATTCTGCTCAGAGCAGGGGTTCTTCATACTCCATGAGTTGAACACAATCCACTTGTTCAGTGAGGTTCCTATGATTAATGTAACTAACCTGATTGAAATAATATAGATTTGCGAGATTGGCTAAGACACATGTGGGCATCAGCACAAATTACTGAGATAGCTGTGAGTGACTAGTCCCTTTCAAGGACATGCTTTTCAAGCCTGCCAAGTAGATTGCATCTGCTGTAGTCATTAAGAGGAGCATACAATCAGTACTGCAGTGCCCTACGCCTTTATTTTGGAAAGAAAATATTTCAGCAGAATTCGAAAAAAAAAAAAGAATATATTTTATAATTTTAGTTATCCTTTGCAAAAATAAATATATATATATATATATATATATATATATATATATATATATATATAGTGTGAGGGATTAGCTCGGTAGCGGGTGTGTGTGACCCCCTGGATGGGTTCACTACACTCTGAACTGTACAAAAAGGCAGTTGAGGATGATTGAAAACAAATGATATGGTTTATTTTTCCATCTTGCGGGATACACGTGCAAGCATCAAAACAGCATAAACAAAACAAAACATAAAATAAACCCTTGCCACTTGGGGCGTCTACCTTCCCAACACAGGAACCTACCTATAGAGTCTGGCACAGCCTACTGCTGGTCAGACACTGCTGGTCCTACAGCAGAAAACAACAAAAAAGTCTCTTTGATATTTCTCACACAGAAATATCCATCAGCACCTCACCTCTTCAGTACTGTTTGTGACTGTTCCTTCACTCACACAGCCTCAGGATGCAGCAATCAGTCGTCATCCTTATGGCCCATACACACGATCCGAATATCGGACGAAAACGATCGTCCGATGATGGATCGTACGATTTTCGGATTGTGTGTACACTACTTTCGAGAGCCGATCACGACCGTTCATCCGATATTTTTCGATCGGACAAGCGCGAAAATTTTCCTTGTACGATGTCAGATCGTACGATTTTCGTTTAGTCAGTACAGCCGTCGTCCGACAATACTATACAAATACATTACAACACGTGACATCACTTCCGATCTTTTTTTTCTGTCGTACGAGAATTTTCGTGAGTTTAATAACCTATTTTATTTTACTTGCGATTATTAAGCGAAAAAAGTCGTACGATCCATCGGCCGATATTCGGATCGTGTGTATGGGCCATTAGGCTATCTTTATAGGGGCTTTAATTGCTTCATTTTGAACAGCTGAAGGCTTCTAACGCCCCAAACCTCTCTGGCCATCTCTGCAGCCGACGCCTACGAGTAATTGGTGTATTGTCTAAACAAGGCAGAAATATATCTCCTGTCTGTGACAACACACACAGATTTACCTTACTTCCTGTCACAATATATATAGTTGTGTTCATAAGTATACATACCGTAGCAGGATTTATGATTTCTTGCCCATTTTTCAGAGAATATGAATGATAACACAAAAACTTTTCTTACACTCATGGTTAGTGTTTGGCTGAAGACATTTATTATCAATCAACTGTACTTACTCTTTTAAAATCATAATGAGAACAGAAACTAGCCAAATTGACCTGATCAAAAGTTTACATACCCCAGTTCTTAACCTCCCTGGCGGTATGATTATGTCAGATTTTAGGTGCGGAAAGCGGTACCGTTATTTTGCATGGAAATTTGGTGTTTTATATTGTAGGAATAACTCACTTAAAGTGGAGTTTCCATCAAAAATATAATTTTGCTTTAAAGTGTAGCTTAGACCTAAAAAAAAATAATGGTCCAGATTCAGAAAGATCCGTGGATCTTTCTGCTGGCGTCACGTATCTCTGATACGTTACGCCGCTGTAAATATTTGCGCAAGTTCTTTATTCAGAAAGAACTTGCGCCCTTATTTACAGCGGCGTAACGTATGTGTTGCGGCTTAAGGCCGCGCAATTCAAATTTCTGAAGTGGGGGCGTGATTCATGTAAATGAACCATGACCCCACGTCATTTACGTTTTTTTTGGACGGCGCTGTCCGAGGACGTTCCCAGTGCGCAAATGCGTGAAATCACGTCGCTATTTCTCAATGTAAACGACGTGAACGTAACTTACGTCGAGCCCCATTCCCGAACGATTTACCCAAACGACTTAACCAACGTACAATTTGACGCGGTCCCGACGTCCATACTTAACATTGGCTGCGCCTGCGGTAACTTTACGCCTGTCTAACGCTTACGCAAATGACGTAAAATACGACGCGCCGTCGCAGGTACGCTCGTGAATCGGCGTAAATAGCTAATTTGCATAATTTACGTGAAAAAAGACGGAAGCGCCACTTAGTGGCCAGCGTAAATATGCAACTTAAGATACGACGGTGTAAGCGAATTACGCCGCTCGTATCTTAGGAGAAAGCCGGCGTATCTTGTTTTCTGAATACAGAAAAAAGATACGCCGGCTATTCTTAGTATTTACGCGGCGTATCTAGCCGACGTAAATACTTTCTGAATCTGGCCCAATGTTTTACTCACCTTGAAATGCCTGTTGCTATGCGGTCCCGCGAAATCTGCCTTCCTATTCACCGAGGATCCTGACGTCAGCTCCCTCGGCTCCTCGTGCAGCTGGGGCCCCTAGGCAATGCCCAAGTGTGCCCTCTCATTAAGACAGCCCTGGCCCAGGAGTAAAGGAGTCAAGATAAGTTAGCATGAGGTCTTAAACATTTCCACTCCATTCCTGTTCTAGTTACAATTTTACATTTTGGATGGCCTCTTAATATACAGTAATGTAGAACTATAAAGGCTGAGTTTATTTTTTAAATAAAAAACATGTTATACTTACCTGCACTAAGCAGTGGTTTAGCACAGAACAGCCTCAATCCACCTCATCTCAGGAACCTGCCGACACACTTGGCCCATCCCTTCCACCGAGTGCCTCCATAGTAAGCAACTTGCTATGGGGGCAACTGAACAGGCTCACTCCTGAGCTTCTACTCTGTCTGTCCATTCAGACACAGAGCGTGGCTCGGCTCTGCCACTGCTCTCTCCTCATTGGCTTACTGACTATAATTGACAATTGTGGGAGCCAATGAGTAGTCAGGGACCCCAGAGAGCCACTGCCATCCTTGCACATTGCTGCATCAAGATGGAAAGGGCTGCTGTGCACAGAAGTTTTTTTTTTCCTTCATGAATAGAATGTATGCAGGAAAAAAATCTTAAACATTTACGGCCACTTTAAAAAATGATGTGCTACAGCACTTGCTTATATCTGCATCTGCCCTTACAGGAGTCCCACAAATAACTGTGGATTTTGCCAGTGAAGTCAACCTAAAGCTGGCCATAGATGGGTAGTTCAGGAGAACAACAAAACATTTGGCCAGATCCACAGAGAATTACGCCGGTGTATCTACAGATACACCGGCGTAATTCGAATTTCCCGCCGGCGTGTCATTGTTTTCTATCCTGAAAACAAGATACGCCGGATTTACGCTAAGATAAGACTTGCGTAAGTTTCTTACACCGTCGTATCTTAGATGCATATTTACGCTGGACGCTAAGGGCGCGTCCGCGTATAATATGCAAATGAGGTAGATACGGCGATCCACGAACGTACGTACGCCCGGCGCAGTGTGTTTACGTCATTTGCGTAAGCGTCTGTAAAGATAAAGCTGCTATAGTGAGGCGCAGCCAATGTTAAGTATGGACGTCGGACTGCGTCGTATTGGACTACGTTTACGTCGTTTGCGTAACCCGTTCACGAATAGGGAATTGCATATATTACGTACACGTTGTTTTCATTGACTATTTGCGACGTGATTTCACGCATGCGCACTAGGGTACGTCCACGGCCGGCGCATGCGCAGTGTAAAAAAAGTGTTGTTTGCGTCGGGTCATTCATAATTATACTAAACCACGCCCCCCCACTAGTAAATTTGAATTACACCCGCGTACGGCGGCCCATTTACGCTACGCCGCCATAAGCTACAGTGGCATTTCATTGAGGATTCGTAATACGCCGCTGTGGCTTACAGCGGCGTAGTGTAAATGGGATACGCCGCGCGGGCGTCCCATCTTTGTGGATCTGGCCCATTGTATTTTGACAGCGGGACAGCACTGTCTAAATACTCTGACCAGTGGCTGCAACCTTTGAGAACATTTTCCAACTTGTCCATTTGACAGAAGTTGACCTAACAATCAGATTTTGTTGAAACAAGGACAGCTATACACACTGATTGAAATTTGTTCGGTCCCTGACGAACAACCCATATTTTAAAGGAATTAATGGCCAGCTTAATGCAGCTTCCTGTGATAGTGTGGCAACAATGCTGCACTGCTCCTGAATTTAGAGCAGAGTTGTCACTCTCATGTAGGCTGTGCCTGCTTGCACTACAGGGGGATGACTAGATGTTGCAGGGAACATGGCTATAAGCATTGCCTTGTTGTCAATACTGATTCACAAAGCTGTTGCTTGTCAATAAGCACCTGGCCTAGTCCTGTGCACGGTTTTATAGATTGACAGCATTGCCTCAGTTGCTAAACTGCTCCCACTGCAACCTCCAGTGTCTGGGAGGGGGAGAGTGTAAGACAGTCATACAGGAGCCTTTAGTTGTACTTCATCCTGCTTACAGTGGAGCAGCACAAATAGAATTGGTGACCAGAGTCCCCCCACATTAGCGTTTTCATTTTTAAATGCAAGTTGGAACTCTGTGGACAATGACATAAAGCAATTTAAAAAAAAAAAGCATACAGAGGTTCTAACCCCTCACAACTGTATTCAAAAAAAGTTAACATTATATACAGTAGACTTGTGCTTACATGGCTGATAAGAACATCAGACTGTAAACCCCAGTACATGAGTGTGTATGTGATAGTCTTTATGTAGCACTGCACATTGTTGCAAATATAAAAATAACATAAATGTATAAATTGTAGTGGCATGCAAATATCAAATACAGCTTGGGGGGCGGCGCCCGAACGCCCCCTATGGACGGGCCGCCACTGCAGAGACTGCAAACATGATACAGGAGATGGTCAGAGACTGCAGACATACTACAAGAGATGGTCAGAGACGGCAGACATACTACAGGAGATGGTCAGAGACGGCAGACATAATACAGGAGATGGTCATAGACTGCATACATGATACAGGAGATGGTCAGAGACTGCATACATGATACAGGAGATGGTCAGAGACTTCAGACATGATACAGGAGATGGTCAGAGACTGCAGACATACTGAAGGAGATGGTCAGACACTGCATATATGATACAGGAGATGGTCAGAGACTGCAGATATACTACAGGAGATGGTCAGAGACTGCAGATATACTACAGGAGATGGTCAGAGACTGCATAGATGATACAAGAGACGGTCAGAGAGTGTGCGGACATGATACAGGAGATGGTCAGAGACTGCATACATGATACAAGAGATGGTCATAGACGGCATACATGATACAAGAAATGGTCAGAAACTGCATACATACTACAGGAGATGGTCAGAGACTGTAGATATACTACAGGAGATGGTCAGAAACCGCAGATATACTACATGAGAATGAGATGGTCAGAGACTGCAGATATACTATAGGAGATGGTCATAGACTGCATACATGATACAAGAGATTGTCAGAGACTGCATACTTGATACAAGAGATGGTCAGAGACTGCAGACATGATACAAGAGATGGTCATAGACTGCATACATGATACAGGAGATGGTTAGAGACTGCATACATGATACAAGAGATGGTCTGATACTGCAGACATACTACAGTCAATGGTCAGAGACTGCATACATGATACAAGAGATGGTCATAGACTGCATACATGATACAAGAGATGGTCAGAGACGGCATACATGATACAGGGGATGGTCAGAGACTGCATACATGAAACAAGAGATGGTGAGAGACTGCAGAAATACTACAGGAGATGGTGAGAGACTACAGACATACTACAGGAGATGGTCAGAGACTGCAGATATACTCCAGGAGAAGGTCAAAGACTGCAGATATACTACAGGAGATGGTGGTCAGGGACGGCAGATATACTACAGGAGATGGTCAGAGACTGCATACATGATGCAAGAGCTGGTCATAGACTGCATACATGATACAGGAGATGGTCAGAGACTGCAGATATACTACAGGAGATGGTCAGAGACTGCATACATGATGCAAGAGATGGTCAGAGAGTGTGCGAACATGATACAGGAGATAGTCAGGGACTGCATACATGATACAAGAGCTGGTCATAGACTGCATACATGATACAGGAGATGGTCAGAGACTGCAGATATACTACAGGAGATGGTCAGAGACTGCATACATGATGCAAGAGACGGTCAGAGAGTGTGCGAACATGATACAGGAGATAGTCAGGGACTGCATACATGATACAAGAGCTGGTCATAGACTGCATACATGATACAGGAGATGGTCAGAGACTGCAGATATACTACAGGAGATGGTCAGAGACTGCAGACATGGTACAGGAGATGGTCAGAGACCGCAGACATACTACAGGAGACGGTCAGAGACTGTAGACATGGTACACGAGATGGTCAGAGACTGCATACATGATACAAGAGCTGGTCATAGACTGCATACATGAAACAGGAGATGGTCAGAGACTGCAGATATACTACAGGAGATGGTCAGAGACTGCAGACATGGTACAGGAGATGGTCAGAGACCGCAGACATACTACAGGAGACGGTCAGAGACTGTAGACATGGTACACGAGATGGTCAGAGACTGCAGACATGGTACAGGAGATGGTCAGAGACCGCAGACATATTACAGTAGAGGGTCAGAGACTGCAGACATGGTACAGGAGACGTCAGAGACTGCAGACATACTACAGGAGACGGTCAGAGACTGCAGATATACTACAGGAGATGGTCAGAGACTGCATACATGATGCAAGAGCTGGTCATAGACTGCATACATGATACAGGAGATGGTCAGAGACTGCAGATATACTACAGGAGATGGTCAGAGACTGCATACATGATGCAAGAGATGGTCAGAGAGTGTGCGAACATGATACAGGAGATAGTCAGGGACTGCATTCATGATACAAGAGCTGGTCATAGACTGCATACATGATACAGGAGATGGTCAGAGACTGCAGATATACTACAGGAGATGGTCAGAGACTGCATACATGATGCAAGAGACGGTCAGAGAGTGTGCGAACATGATACAGGAGATAGTCAGGGACTGCATACATGATACAAGAGCTGGTCATAGACTGCATACATGATACAGGAGATGGTCAGAGACTGCAGATATACTACAGGAGATGGTCAGAGACTGCAGACATGGTACAGGAGATGGTCAGAGACCGCAGACATACTACAGGAGACGGTCAGAGACTGTAGACATGGTACACGAGATGGTCAGAGACTGCATACATGATACAAGAGCTGGTCATAGACTGCATACATGATACAGGAGATGGTCAGAGACTGCAGATATACTACAGGAGATGGTCAGAGACTGCAGACATGGTACAGGAGATGGTCAGAGACCGCAGACATACTACAGGAGACGGTCAGAGACTGTAGACATGGTACACGAGATGGTCAGAGACTGCAGAGATGGTACAGGAGATGGTCAGAGACCGCAGACATATTACAGTAGAGGGTCAGAGACTGCAGACATGGTACAGGAGACGTCAGAGACTGCAGACATACTACAGGAGACGGTCAGAGACTGCAAACATACTACAGGAGATGGTCAGAGACGGCAGACATATTACAGGAGATGGTCATAGACTGCATACATGATACAGGAGATGGTCAGAAACTGCATACATGATACAGGGATGGTCAGAGACTGCAGACATACTACTGGAGATGGTCAGAGAGAAGGATGAGCACTGGCGTGTTCGCACAGCCCACGTGCAGAGCCTGCCAGGAAGTTGGCCCTGCGCTGCGCTAATCAAAGGCGGTGAGACATTTTCCGATCTCTGCAGTCGCGCAACAGGACAATGTCTCACTGCATGTGATTAGCGCAGTGCAGACTTCCTGGCTGGCTCTGCATGTGGGCTGTGCGAAAATGCTGGAGCTCATCCTTAGTCAGAGACTGCAAAGATGGTACAGGAGATGGTCAGAGACCGCAGACATACTACAGGAGAAGGTCAGATACTGTAGACATGGTACAAGAGATGGTCAGAGACCGCAGACATATTACAGTAGAGGGTCAGAGACTGCAGACATGGTACAGGAGACTTCAGAGACTGCAGACATACTACAGGAGATGGTCAGAGACTGCAGACATACTAAAGGAGGTGGTCAGAGAGTGTGCGGACATAATTGGGCTGACATTGCACAGAATGCACAGCGTGTTCTTGGGTTTTTCATTGTGAACCTGGACCTGTGACCTGGAACCCACACTTTGCTAACTTGACAGGAAAGGGGGCACTAGTATGGGCACCTGGAGCAATTTTTCACATCTCTTGTGGGGTGCCAAGGGCCACCCCCTCTGTGGTAGACAGAATCTTTAATTTGGGGGGGGGGGTATGTGCTAAGGGGGTGGATTTTATATCCAAGCCCCCTTGCAGCATAAGTCATAAAGTGCCCCCTAGAACATTTCCTCTCCCCCAAAATCATTCAAAGTAGCAAGCTTGGCTTGCCCCCTTCCCCTCTGGAAGGCTCGCTTACTTTGCTTTAGTTCAGGTGTCATATTTTGTCTGACGAGCAGCTTTTCTCGGCAGCAGCATGGTGGGCCTCCTTCTCCTCCTCCCCTCCTCCTCTGTGTACACAGGAAACATCACACAGCAGGAGAAGGAGGGGGCGGGCTCAGTTCACTGCACTCTGCACTGTGTGTATCCGGACCAGGCAGACTGACAGCCGGGGACTGCAGGGAGAGATGTTGGCTGACTCGGCTCTCTCTCTGCCATAAAAAACGCCCGCGTGCAGGAACGAAAATAGCCCGCACAAGCTGCGGGAATTCCATGACCAATTTGCCGGGAAAGGGTGAGGCATGGGAAACGGCCGCACGGGGCCCCTGACTTTGCGGGGCCCTGGACTTTGCGAGGCCTATGGCAACCGTCTAATTTGCCTAATTAGAGAGCCGCCTCTGCCCATCAGTGTCGCCTCATCAGTGCCCATCAGTGAAGGAGAAAACAAAATGTTATAACAGAAACAAAGAAAAACATATTTTTATTTAAAAAATGTTGGTCTTTTTTCGTTTGTTTAGCAAAAAATAAAAACCCCAGTGGTGATCAAATACCACCAAAAGAAAGCTCTATTTGTGGGAAGAAAATTATAAAAATTTTGATTGGGTACAATGTAGCATGACCGCGCAATTGTCATTCATAATGCGACAGCGCTGAAAGCTGAAAATTGTCCTGGGCAGAAAGGGGGGAAAGTGCCCGGCATCAAAGTTGTTTTGTGCACAGTAACCTATAGGATCTAATCAGGTTTCATCTTATATTAGTTTTGAAGAGTTACAACACTACAACTTTTTTCTTTGTTTTAATAAATAATTATTTGCAAATAGATACCTTTGAAGCCAGTAAAATAAACATTTATTTTGGTTATTTATAAATCACAGGCATATTGAGGTGCCTGTACATACCTGCAGTGGACTCCCAACATTATGCCTAGATTCAGGCCTGGGCATGTAGTATCAAATCTTGTCCAATGCCTCCCAAAGCTTCCTATTTACTCATTAAAATTACTTATTGCCTCACCGAGCCATTGGTATATGTGGAACTTAGAGGGTGCAGCGGGTATTTATACCTGACAGCCTCTTTTTAATAAGGTAAAAAACAGGCAATTTTCTCCTGCCAGTGAATGCCAGTAAAAATAAAAGGTTGCCAGTAAAAAATATGTCTGATGCTCGGCTTGGTCCAGACCTGGCTGGACCCATCCGAGTGCTTGCTACATTGTGTTGTGGCGGGGGAGGTGTCTGAGCATGTTGTGTGATGTCATGGTGCAATGGAGCCAAGCAGAGCGACCAGAGCCTCATGTGCGGGTCTGCGGTATGGGAGCAAGGCAGGCTGGGATTGGGACGGTCAGCGCTGTTTAGACTGGAGTGGACTGAAGGGACCACTTAGCTTGGGAAGAGACTGTCACTGTGACTCGGGAGAGGACATGTCATGTCGGTGAGGTGTCATCGTCATCTGTGCTGCTACACACTGCTGTCAGTGTCACTGTGAAGCCCCGTACACACGGCCGAGGTTCTCGGCAGAAACCAGCGGGAACCTCGCTGGGAGCCGCATTCTGCCGAGAACCTCGGCCGTGTGTACGCTCTCGGCGAGCCCCGCCCGTCGGGAAACCCGTCGAGCAAATAGAGAACAGGTTCTCTATTTGCTTGACGGCCCGTCGGGATGAATGGCTGGTTGCCTTTCCCGACAGGCGGGTCGCCGATTCTGACGGACGGCAGAGAACCTCGACGGGCAGAACGATGTGTTTCCGCCCGTCGAGGTTCTCTGCCGTGTGTACAGGGCCTGAGAGTCAATTTTATGTGCGTGCCGCCTATTCTAATTTCTTGCCTTACTGAGCTACTTACTATGGGCCAGATTCTCATAGAATTTCGCTTGCGTATCGTAAGCCATTTACACTACGCCGCCGCATCGTACTAGAGCAAGTGCTGTATTCTCTAACCATTTACTCCGTAGTTTGCGTTGGCTTAGCGAAAATGGCACAGCGTAAGCCTGTGGAATTCAAATGGGGCGGCTTGTATTTAAATTAAGCGCGCCCCCGCATCGAACGAACTGCGCATGCGCCGGCCGGGGAAAAAGCCCAGTGCGCATGCTCCAGCTCACGTCGGAAAGCGTCGTGATCGTCACTTACGCAATGCCCTATTCGCGAATGAGTTAGTAAAATGACGTAAGCGACGGAAAAAGCCGACGCTGACCCGACGCCATACTTAACATGGCATCCGACGGAACTTCGTAAGGTTACTCCTCAAAGAAGCAGGGGTAACCTTACGCGGACGAAAACGACGTACGCAACGACGGGGCGGCGTAAAAGCGATCGGGAATCAGCGTACTAGCCTCATTTGCATATGCAAATGAAAAAACAACGTAAAGGCCACCTAGTGGCCGGAGTTGTCATTACAACTACGATCCGCAAGTGTAATGGTATTACACTTGTCGGATGTTGAAGCGTATCTATGCCAAAGTGATGCTAAGCATCACTCGCATAGATACGAGGCAAAAAAAACGGCGATACGACGGGTATCTGAGATACTCCGTCGTAGCGCCGCTGAGAATCTGGCCCTGAATTTATAAAAAAAAAAATATATATATATATGTTTTTTTCCTTATTATCTACTTTAAAACATATTGCAAATTGCATATTTTATATGTTTGTAGCCTAAATATTTACAATTTGCACTTAAAACTGTAATTTTGTAACTTTTGAAAATGCAAGTAAAAACTTGGCTGTGCCAGTAAGTTTTGGGTGTTGTGTCAGTAAATTTCAATCTGGTAGGTTGGCAACACTGGCTTTTATATCCTGTACCTGGCAGGAGGAATCGCTGCATGCCTCGGGAGAAGCCGCTGCATGCCTCAGGAGGAGCCGCTGCATGCCCTCGGGAGGAGCCGCTGCATCCCTCGGGAGGAGCCGCTGCATCCCTCGGGAGGAGCCGCTGCATGCCCTCGGGAGGAGCCGCTGCATGCCCTCGGGAGGAGCCGCTGCATGCCCTCGGGAGGAGCCGCTGCATGCCCTCGGGAGGAGCCGCTGCATGCCTCGGGAGGAGCCGCTGCATGCCCTCGGGAGGAGCCGCTGCATGCCTCAGGAGGAGCGGGTATCTACACACCCAGAACTGTGGAATACCTGCAGAGGCCAGCAAGGTGGTGTTTCCTTCTGGAAAGGCAAGTATAGAAAGACTTTATTTTTTATTTTACAGGTCTTGTGTTTTTTATAAGTTACCCTGTGGTGTCAGGGTCACTTTAAACATCTACATACCCGATGGGTTGTCTTTGGTGGAAATTTCAGTTTCTGTCCTGGCCACCATATAGGAAACTGTGCCTAAAACTATGTGCAATAAAGCCTGAATTTAGCCAAATGGTGATTGCACATTGCAGCATCAGGCTGTACCAGGGGTTATAAACTACATTCACCCCAAGATTGAAACGTTTGTTATATATGATTGCTGTTAGAGTCTATCAGAGTTTAAAACATTATGTTCTCGAGGACTCCTGTGGTAGGATACCAGATTTTGCAGCTCTAATTGCCTAACACTGAAACACTAAATGAGGTCAATCTGTCCCTATGGATTCTTCATAATGAATAATTAAATGTGTAATCCAGCTATAACAAGATGGCATCTATAATATGGCCCTGTGGAAAGGGGCAGAGCTGGAAACCTCTAGGGAAAAATCTATAGTAGAAGATAGATATTGGATGATGATTTGTCCCGCTGGTATTCAGTCAAAGTTGAAATGCTACATTTGGAGAAGAACTTTAGGATATGTCTGTAGAGATGCATCCTTTTACTTGTTTCAATGACAATTACAATGCATAATTGCAGTTAATGATATATTTTAAATAAAGCTCTAATGTGCATATACACAATGCATAAGTAAAATTTAAAGGGGTTTGTCATGGACCTTGGATTTGGGAAGTGTTTCTCCTTGAAGTCAGTTACACAGTGAGGGGTCTCTGCCCTGTCTTAAGGCTAACTCCCTCTCCAGAAGGCTCCATTGTTCTGTGTCTGGCTATTGTGTACATTGATTGCCCCCTGGGGCTTCTGTTTCATTACACATAGCAGTCATGCTATTCAAGCTATTGGACCAATCTCTGCTGAGTGATTTTGAAGTCCTCATTTGCATGGAAAAGGACCTGAAGGCAGACTGCCTGTACTTTACAATTGACAAATAGGAAAGCGGTTGTTGGGGGCGGGATGTTCCAAATTCTGCATAAAAGTGTGTTGTGTGTTTCCATTAAAGGTCTTCCTGTTTGAACTTACATACAGCCTGCCTGGTGTTTGTTCTAATGGATCTCAAACGGCACATAGCTGTAGTTCGGATCCCGGAGCCTTGGATGACTGAACCATCAGACGTTGCAATCTGCAATCTGATCCAATAGTAGCAGAGGAGTGTCGGGAGAGCGGAACCGAGCGAGCGAGCGAGCAAGGGTCTCGTCACAGGGTTGTAAAGGAAAAACATTTTTTTCATAATAAGCATCCTTTACCTGCAGACATTCCTCTTTTTTCACCTCCTCATTGTTCGTTTTTGCTCAGAAGTTGCTCTATTTCTTCTCTGTGCTGTTCACTTCCTGTTTGCCTGATTGTAACTCACCACCATAAAGGGAGGCTTTACTCCGGTGGTCAGTGACGTGCTCGCCCCCTCCTGGGAACTACATCTGTGCGGCAGGACGCTCTCTACGTGTTAGAGACTTCAAGGAGGTGTGAATTACTGGGCGTGCTGCAATGCATACTGGTAAATGTAGTTCTTACATGAACGAGAGCCGTAAACCAGGAAGTGAATGAGAGAACAGAAACTAGAACGCCGTAGGTGATATAGATGAAGGAATTTACTATTTTTTTTACATTAATTTTAGGTAAACATTTTTTTTCCTTTACAACTCCTTTACAACTCCCTTAAGGACTGTACTGAAAGTAATGCAAAATTGGGCATAACTATTTTTTATTAATTTACATAGATAGTTCAAGTTTCACATGTTGGTATTGTAACTCTTCCTCTAGTAATTCTTCTTCTGATGCTTCTTTTCTATTGCTGGTAAATAATGCATTCCTAGCAGAAGCAATGTGCAATCACTGAGTTCTTGACGAAGGAGAGGTGCAGGCTATCCAATGTTCAAAGAAGGTTACAGAATGTTTACAAAGATTACACAATAACAAGAGCTATGTGCAAAGATGGGTAAAGAAATATAAATCAGTCATGAAGACAAACCACATAGTGAAAGACCATCAATGTCTGCCTGCACCGATCCTTCATCAATAACTCAATAAAGGTATGTTGCTTCTGTTTAGAATCCATGAAAATGCAATGAAAAAGGAGAAAGAGTTATTAGAGGAAGTGTTATACCTTGTACACATGCTCGGTTTACTGGGCAAGAACCAGCAAGAAAACTGCTGGCAGAGCTTTCTTGCCGAGTATACCGAACGTGTGTACGAAACTTTCAGGTTTCTCATCGAGAAAACTGCCTAAAATCTCGATGAGAAAAATAGAGAACCTGCTCTCTATTTTCTCGTTGTGATCCTCTGCAGTGTTTTCCTGCCTAGAAAACCGAGAGTGTGTATACTTACCTGTCGTTGTGGAAACCCGCGCATTCTCAAAATGACTTTGACGCATGCGCCGTAGCTTCCTAGGCATAGGTAGGGTGCAGCAAGATGGTGACAACGGCATTGTATGTGACGAGCACATGCTCGTCGTACGCGATGACATTACCACGTTCTTGCCTTTCAAAATAACCATGGTTCTTTTGAAAAGAGTGTCTGTACACTCGGGCGGCAAGAGATTCTTGCCAATAATCTCTTCAGGAAAAACAACGTTTTTTTCCTGACGAGATTCTGGCCCGTGTGTACAGGGCTTCACTTTACCACCTATGAAATGTATCCACTTCAATACCTGGCATTTTTTGCCCTTTCCTGCCCAGGCCAAAATGTTTCAGCGCTGTCACACTTTGAATGACAAAGATGGTGGTATTCACTCACCCCTGAGTTTTTTGTTAGAGTCCACAAACTATGGCATATACAGTACAAATTTTCCCCCAAATGACCCCTTTTTGGGAAGTATACAGTCCATGGTATTTAGTAAAAGGCATGGTAAATTTTTTAAAGTTGTAATTTTTTAATATTTAAAGTTTTTATTGAAGATTTTTCCAATAAACTTCAAACAAAGACATTAGAACAGTAATATGTAAAGAGATGGAACTATTCCATACATTGAACATGGACAGGAGAGCAAGTCCGCGCAACAAAATTAACAGTAAAATAAATATGTATAAAAAAAAAGAACAGTCTAACAGATCATCACCTATAGCCTAGTCTAGTGGACGAGGGTGAACTGGTCCCATGAATGCTCCAATGGCATATTAGTTAAAACTGCAGTTCCGCGCAGCGCCCGCGGCCCCCCGCTCCCAGGACGCCCCTAAAAGGGATCACGCTGTGTCCCGAGACCTGGGGCCCCAAGAACCGCGCCAACACACCCCAGACGTCGCCAGAGAAGCATTGGGGACAAAGTTCGTCCGTTCCAGAGCAACCCTTAATGAGTGAAGCTTATTACAAAACATTGTAAGGAACCAAAGAACAGTTCAGAACACCAAGAGAGGCGTAAAAGAGGATAGAGAAAGAGAAAACGTGGGAAAGAGAGAGGGAGAGGAAGGACAGAGAGTCACATTCAGACAGGGAGTGGAGTGTTCACGCTACCAGGCCTAACTCCAGGAATGAGCGAGATGTTACAATAGGTGGCCCAGGGTTCCCAAATAGACCTGAATTTGTCCTCCTGATCCGCCCACTTAGCAACAATTTGTTCCTGGGACATTATCCAGGATACCTTTCTCTTAAACATCAGGAAGGAAACTGAGGTTTTTTTCCACGCTCTGGCAATGGTCATTTTGGCCCCCAAAAAGATAAAAAAGCTTAAAGACCGTGAGTGTTTAGGAAGGTCCGGTATACGTTGGTTTAGCAGCACCACATTAGGCTGTGGGGTTACCACTATCCCAAGTAAGGATCCGACGGTGCGAAAAACCCTTTTCCAGAAGGATCTAACTCGGATCACCATGTATGTAATAGATTACCCTCCAATTCGCATCCACGAAAACAGAGTGCGGATGAACCCGAGAACATTCTCGCCAGCCTGGCAGGGACGTAGTACCACCGGAGCAAAAGTTTTAGACTGGCTTCTATGAGACAAACATTAAGGACACCTTTGTAAGCTTGATTCGAAGCGCGGTACCAAACCTCAGAACTCCATGTGGTGTTCAGGTCCTCCTCCCAAGCCCATGCATACGAAGGCTTATCAACCCTGGACGTCAGGGCCACATATATCAGTGAGATCCCGCCCCTCTGATCCCTGGAGTTCGCACACCAGTGTTCATATGGCGTTATGTTGGGGGGTACTGATTTATCCGTCCATGTAGAGCGGAGGAAGTGTGAAATTTGAGAGAGCCTAAAGATTTCAGTGTCGGGCATGTCGAGAACTGATTTGCAATGTGAAAGAGAAAGAGGGCCCGCTGGTGAGAGAAAGTGTCCTATCCTATACATGCCCTTATCCGTCCACCACCTGAACGCCCTGATGTCCATCCCCGGCGGAAAGTCGGGGTTATGAAATAAGTGTGAAAGGGGTTTCAAAGGCGAGATCAGGGTGCTATGGGAGAAAAGTTTGGTACAAAGGGCCACAGAGTGTGAAAGCGTGGAAGAGAGAATGGCTGGTCTGCGTTTGGAGTCACATCCCAAAACATAGTCAATGGTATGAGAAGGGATGGCCTGACGTTCCATTGCAAGCCAGTCAGGTTTAGAACCCCGAAAGAAAATTGTTGACATTTGTGTCAGTTGTGCAGCCCGATAATACCCCCAAAAGTTAGGAAGACCCAGACCACCCTGAGTTTTTAAACGGAAGAGGATGCCCGAGGGACATCTATATCCCTTTTTCCCCCAGATAAACCTGATGACCTCAGCCTGGAATCTAGTGAGGAAACGTTTCGTTACCAGGATCGGGAGAGCACGGAACAGATATAGCAGACGTGGCAAGAGGGTCATTTTCACCGCATTTACCCTGCCCAGCCAAGACAAGCCATACCTGGCCCATCTCTCGAGATCTCCTCTACACTTGTTGATCATAGGAGGGTAGTTTGCCTTAAAAAGGCCAGTATAATCTGGCGTCAGTTTGATGCCTAAATATGGGATGTGCACAGAAGCCCAAGGGAAGCTGAAGTTCCCGGAGAGCTGCCTGAGCAGGTCCGGGGGGACGGAGACATTCATAGCCAGGGATTTCCCCAAATTGACCTTCTAAAGTTGTAATTTTTTTGTCACAATTTTGATTTTTTTTTTTACAATACATTTTTTTTTATTAACGAGAAAGCAGTTTACATATTTGAAAAAGTATGGGAGTACAATAGTTCAAAACATTAATAACAGCTGTGAGTAGATCCACATAGAAAAAAAAGTAACTGCACATTTTTTTTGAGACCAGAGCAATAAAGTGTTACCAAAGTAACACTGTACTACTCTGGGAAAGTGATCGGGAATTTTTATATTTTTTTACACATTGTGATTGCTTATACCAGTGAATTTCATTGGTATAAGCAACCATTTTTACTGAATGAAACTGAATAATTTAGTGTCCTTTGTTGTGATTAGATGTGATTGGCCAAAGCTAATCACATGGTATAGATGGGCTGTAATTAGGCATGTCTGTACCATGTGATCACTGTGGCCAATCACAGCTAGCGACACAAGTGTATACAATGCATGCCATGAAAAGAAGCCATCTATTGTTTACAATTGTCATGTAATCTGCTGTGATTGGTCACAGCGATCACATAGTACTGGCAGTGGGCTGGTATAGTGATTAGTCATCAGCTGTGTCTGGTGGACACAGCTAGGGACAGATCCCACCGCTGCATGGTCTTCTAAAAGGCGCGTTCTGGGAGGATGTCATATGATGTCCATTTATAAGGACAAAAGGCCCGTCTGGCCATCAATCTGCTTTAGGCTGGTGGGGAAGGTCTTAATAATGTAAGGTAATAAAAAAGTGATGGCCATTTTTGCGTTACTTTCGGTACAGCCCTCATATGTTCCTTTAGTGCAAATTAAATAGAAAAGGCCAAAGAAAGTGTTGAAACGTATTTCTTTATAATTCAGAGTCATTCATCAGAGCATTAATTCAATTTATTGGGCACTAGGGCTTTCAGAATGGTGAATTCTATTGCTTTTTATAGATGTTATGTCTTGTGCGATAGAAGAAGGGTGTGTAAATGAGGAAAACAATTTGTAGTAAATCATGGCTCGATCGGTGGGATTATCCAGGGAAGTATATGGATACCTGGGACAAGATGTAAGGAGAGACAACGAGACTAAATGATGTATGTGTGACAGCAAGGATCTAAAGTTTGATTTGAGAGGAAATGAGAAGAAGAAAAGGATTTGCATAGTGAAGTAGCAGATGAAATATTGAGAGATAAGTGAAGGAGTTTGGCAGCCGTGTTTGGTAAAGGATGAAGTGGGTAATAACTGTCAGGCAAACACCACCCGGAGTTTGCACAGTTCATAGTATTCACCATGGGAGACATTCAGAAAACTTTAACAGACCATTTCCTGAAGATACAAAAAATCTGAGAAGTCATTTTCTCCGCACCTGGCCACTGTACAATCTGCCCCTTCCACGTATCATTCTGTATTACTAGGTTTCCAAATCAATAAACTGCAAAGTGTAAACTTTAGGTTTCTTATAACACTGGACTCAGATTTAAACTGTCATTCTCTAACTGCCATTTACCTGAGCAGATCTGAATCTAGTTGGTGCTTTTGGGACAAGATAACTGTTTCTAAACTGTAGACAAAAGTCAGTTTAAAAATATATACAATACATGCCAATAGTTTTCGATCCACTGAGGATGGTGCCTTCTTATGCCCCGTACACACGATCCAAAAATCAGACGATAGATCATCCTTTTTTTGTTCTTACATTCTATTCGTATATCGAACCTGAAGAGTTTACTAAAGTTACGAAAATTCTCATACGACAGAATAAAAATTCAGAAGTGATGTCATGTGATGTAGTGTATTGTATTTCCGGATGACAACAGTACTGATTAAATGAAAATTGTGCGATCTGGTATCATAGTTTTTTATATAATTTTTTTTGTGTTTGTCTGATTGGATAATATCGGATGAACTGTCATGACTGGCCCTCGAAAGCTCTGTACTAAAGATCCAATTATCATAGGATCGCGTCGAAAGTGGTGTTTTCTGTTTGATTTTCAGATTGTGTATTTGGGCCATTAGCCCCTATTTAGATTTGTAGTTGCCAGTGGCAGGTGGTGCTCCAATTTTGGGGGGGGGGGGGGGGGTGCAAACAAACTGAAAAATATATATATATACTGTATATCAATTGCTGCCACTGTGTTCATCAAACGCCGCCAGTTTGCCCCCTCAAATGCAGCCAGTTTCCCCCTAAATACAGCCAGTTTCACCCCAAATGCAGCCAGTTTCCCCACAAATACAGGCAGTTTCCCCCCAAATGCAGCCAGTTTGTCCTCAAATACAGGCAGTTTCCCTACAAATGCAGCCAGTCTATCCCCAAATGCAGCCAGTTTCACCACAAATACAGGCAGTTTCCCCCCAAATGCACCCAATATCCCCCTAAATACAGCCAGTTTAGCCCTAAATACAGCTAATTTCCACCTAAATACAGCCAGTTTCCCCACAAATACAGCCAGTTTCCCCCCAAATGCAGCCAGTTTACCCCAAATACAGCCAGTTTCCCCCCAAATGCAGCCAGTTTGTCCCCAAATACAGCCAGTTTGTCACCAAATGCCGCCTGTTTGTCCCCAGCCCAGTCCTCCTCCACGCTCCCTCCACTCCCTCGATGTCTTCTCCCGTTCTCGATGTCGATTAAGCCAGTCAAGTGACTGTTAACTAGACTCGGTGCACCTGAATTTAAACAGGCAATGCACAGCCGTGAACCCTCTGTTTAACCATTTGGAAGCCGATTAGAGCCCTCACAGGCTCTAATTGGGAAGCCTATTAGAGCCTCTGGCTCTAATCAGGCACTTCCAAAACACACCCACCGCTGTTATTTAAATGGCCGGCACTCATCTGGGGGCCGGACACCTGAATAGTGGGCGGGCAGTGGCGACAATAGAAATATTCATGCAATGCATGAATATATCTATTGTTGAGTGACGGGTGCAGGAGAGAGGGGGCGGCGCACCTGTGCCCACTATGGACGCACCACCACTAGTAGTTACTACCATAACCTACCAACAAAGAACAACCCAAAATAAAGTATACTTCTCCTGATGAACGCAGTGATACCACATTTTGCATTTTTTTGTCCTAACTAAAACACACTGACACTGATGCTCATTTTAAACGATTGGAAAAAAACAATCCTGCCCAAAATATACTGACCATGACCTTAATAACAAACATGGCATACTTACCTGCTTTGTGTGTCCATCCGTCTTTTGTTTGTTTTTTGCAGGGGGGAGGGAAGGGATTTTAAGGGGGGGGTTTGATGGATGAAGGGGAAAGATATGTGCAGAGAGGGGGGGGGGGGTTTCAGCAGGAGCAGATTTGTACTTAATGTACAAATGGATGGGGGGGATTTATGCTTAAGGTATAATCATGTAGATTAGTGCTCAGTGTTTTTCTGGGGGGATTTTTGCTGACACATAATGCTCATATATTTTGGGGGGGCACAGTTTGGCATGTTCGCCCTGGACTCTAGAAGACCTTGTCCCAGCACTGCCCATAGGGCTCCAAGGGAGAGTCCCAGGAAATATACTGTAGCTAGAAAGCACAGCTGGTCTATAAAGAATGCTTGTGTACTATATTTCCATAAAGGCTATATGACAGTGGTGGCACGTTCATTAGGGACATAGATGCGCAGCCCCCCTAATCCATGCGTTTTTTTTTTTAGAACTACATGATTGGAGGCTGTCATTGGCTTTAAAAAGGGTGGGCTCGAGGCGCAGAGACCACATAGTTGTGTGAAATTAGCAAATTAATATTTGCTAATGCTTTTTGGTTTGTCCTCCTGGCCAATCAGGAAGTGGGTCCTGAGTTCCAATTGGCCGGCAGTCCTAAGACCCGATTGGCCATGAGTCCTAACTCCTAATTGGCTGGGAGGAGAAGCAATTGCCGGGACTTGGGAAGTGACGCAGGGTGGAAGCTGCCATCGATGGGGTAAGTGGTTGGTTGGGGGCCTGGCAGGTGATGGGTGATCAATCAAGGAGTAGAGGTGCGTCCATAGTGGGCGCAGGATCGCTGTCCCCTCTCTCCTGCACCGTCTCTCAACAATACATAGATTTATGCATTGCATGAATCTATGTATTGTCGCCGCTGCCGCCCACTATTGAGCGGCGGCCATCTGAATAACAGCGGTGGGTGTGTTTTGGAAGTGTCTATCAGAGGCCTGTGGGCTCTAATCGGCTTCCAAATGGTTAACCAGAGGGCGCACAGGGTGTGCGTTCCCTGGTTAACACTAACACGTGTCACTGGGGCTGGTTATCGGTCACCTGATTGGCTGAAGCGACATCGAGGTGATGGCACAGTGGCTGCGTTTGATGGCATAGTGGTGACAATTGATGGCACAGGGGCCACGTTTGATGGCACAGTGGCAACAATTGATGGCACAGTGGCGACAATTAATGGCACAGTGGCTGCGTTTGATGGCACAGTGGCGACAATTGATGGAACAGTGGTGACAATTGATGGCACAGTGGCTGCATCTGATGGCACAGTGGCTGCATTTGATGGGCACAGTGGCGACAATTGATGGCACAGTGGCGACAATTAATGGCACAGTGGCTGCGTTTGATGGCACAGTGGCGACAATTGATGGAACAGTGGTGACAATTGATGGCACAGTGGCTGCATCTGATGGCACAGTGGCTGCATTTGATGGGCACAGTGGCAACAATTGATGGCACAGTGGCTGCGTGTGATGGCAGCATTTTATGGGGCAAACTGATGTCATTTTACGGGGCAAATTGGCCGCAATTAATGGGCACAGTGGCGACAATTGATGGCACAGTGGCTGCGTTTGATGGCATAGTGGTGACAATTGATGGCACAGGGGCTGCGTTTGATGGCACAGGGGCTGCGTTTGATGGCACAGTGGCAACAATTGATGGCACAGTGGCGACAATTGATGGCACAGTGGTGACAATTGATGGCACAGTAGCTGCATTTGATGGCACAGTGGCAACAATTAATGGCACAGTGGCTGCGTTTGATGGCACAGTGGCGACAATTGAGGGAACAGTGGCGACAATTGATGGAACAGTGGCGAACAATTGATGGCACAGTGGCTGCATCTGATGGCACAGTGGCGACAATTGATGGCACAGTGGCTGCGTGTGATGGCACAGTGGCTGCTTGTGATGGCACAGTGGTGACAATTGATGGCACAGTGGCTGCGTTTGATGGCACAGTCGTTGCGTTTAATGGCACAGTGGTTGCGTTCAATGGCACAGTGGCTGCGTGTGATGGCACAATGACTGCGTGTGATGGCACAGTGGCTGCGTGTGATGCCACAGTGGCTGCGTGTGATGGCACAGTGGTGACAATTGATGGCACAGTGGCTGCGTGTGATGGCACAGTGGCTGCGTGTGATGGCACAGTGGTGACAATTGATGGCACAGTGGCTGCGTGTGATGGCACAGTGGCTGCGTTTGATGGCACAGTGGTTGAGTTTGATGGCACAGTGGCAACAATTGATCGTTTGTTTGCGCCCCCCCCCCCCCCAAATTTTTGATCACAAGCCGCCACTGCAATTGAGCGAGGGGGGGGGGGGGGGTGGCTGGGTTATGTGGTGCTTGGTACATTTTCAGTTTTTTCCTATAGCTATTTATAAAGATTTCCAGTCTGGAGGAAGCAGTGAAGCCATGGATACTCTGGAAGTAACAAAGCTGTGGATACAAAAGTTTTATTCTACCGCCCTACGGAGCCTTACCTGGAAAAAGCGTATTTCTCCAACTTCCCTGCAGAAAAATTGTATCCTTTTTTATAACTTGAGTGCTGTTTTTTGTATCTAGTTGAATTTATACTAAAATAAAGTAACAGTAGAGTTTTAAGGGTCTACGAACACAGGGCTTAAAAAACACCAGTTCCCTTGGCAGAAAAGAAAACACTCACATAGAGAAATTTTGTACACATTTAGGAGCATTTAGAGCACTTTCACACTGAGGCGCTGGAGCGTCGGCGGTATACGCCGATATTTTAAGTGACGATTTACCGTAATTTTAGCGGTGCTTTGGGGTGCTAGCGGGGCACTTTGAACCCCTGCTAGCGACCGAAAAAAGCTCCTAAAGTGCCTTAAAGATGCTGCTTGCGAGACTTTTTCCATCTGACTTGGGTAAGTATAGCTTGTGACAGACCCAACCAGGAGGTTTTTGGAGGGTACTGCAGGGTAGCCGCTTGCCTACTGACTATGGGCTCTGGCTCCGGGAGGATTTCCATGGATGCCTTCCCGGAACGAGAGAGCCACGCTATAGCCGCCTTTTAGGTTCGTGACCCATTCAGTGATGAGCTGAACTGTCCTGGGTTTGGTTCAGCCAGGGTATAGAGAACTCCTTTAAAACCACCGGAGGCCAAATTTGTCAACATAAAATGGCAATTTTCTGGACTAAAAGACAATGGGGTGTCGAATAAATATCACGGGGTTAGAACATGTAAACTTTTTTTTTATCTATTTATCCAGGTATGATGATGTCATTCTATACTATCACTGTATGTGGATGAGGTCATTCTATACTATCCCTGTATTTGGATGATGTCATTTTATACTATCCCTGTATGTGGATGATGTCATTTTATACTATCCCTGTATGTGGATGATGTCATTGTGTACTATCCTGGTATGTGGATAATGTCATTCTATACTATCCTTGTATTTGGATGATGTCATTGTATACTATCCCTGTATGTGGATGATGTCATTGTGTACTATCCTTGTATGTGGATGATGTCATTCTATACTATGCCTGTATGTGGATGATGTCATTCTATACTATCCCTGCATGTGGATGATGTCATTCTATATGTAGCGCCCCCCTTACTTTCAGTATGGGGACTACGCTAAAGTTAGTTTGAATGGGAGAGTTACATTGCTCCCATTCGTGATTTATTCAAATTGTGACCTCTGTCATTCCAGAAAAGTCTCCTGGACCAATCTGCATTTTAGGGATGTGATATCATCTCCAGCCCGCAGTTGGCACCAGCGGGGTTTCTGGCAGAGCAAGTCTTCCCCAGCGGCCAATTGGAGGAGTTCCTCCCTCACAGGGCATTCTGGGGAGGAGTATATCTGTGACAGGTGTCATGTGTTCTAAAATCTTTGTGGGGTCCCGGTGCTGGGTGCCGCATCCACCTTCAGGGTGCGCGCACCTATGGGCCCCGCCGGCGTGGCCCTCCTGGCCAAGCTTGCAGGCTTCATCGAGCTTCAACCGGAGGTGAAAGAGGACCCCAGTGATCCACTGGGTTCCAGGTTCCATTGAAACGGATCTCAGGCTGAATGCCACACTAATCAGGGATCTGGTGACCGGGATGCTACAGGTACGCATTACTGTCTCCCGGTGACCCGGGCTGGAGTCTATTGGAAGGATTCGCCCCTATTCATCCATTACAGATCGTTGTTACTAAGGGCTGGATTGCCCATCTAAATCCAGGCCTGACACTGCAAGTTCACCTCATTGCTCTTATCAACCTTTTCTCTCATAAATGAAGTTGATGTTGGCTGTGTTGGCCTGGAAATAAAGCCTTGGAAAACTTTATTGAATGTTTGGACCTCCGCTCACTACTTTGTTCCTGCATCACACCCCTAGACAACGATAGAGTCATGTAATGTGCCGGACCCAACAATCAACCAGCGGCTCCTCCAGGGGTAGCGCTACATATACTATCCCTGTATGTGGATGATGTCATTCTATACTATTCCTGTATGTGGATGATGTCATTCTATACTATTCCTGTATGTGGATGATGTCATTCTATACTATTCCTGTATATGGATGATGTCATTCTATACTATCCTTGTATGTGGGTGATGTCATTCTATACTATCCTTGTATGTGGGTGATGTCATTCTATACTATCCCTGTATGTGGACGATGTCATTCTATACTATGCCTGTATGTGGACGATGTCATTCTATACTATCCCTTTATGTGGATGATGTCATTCTATACTATCCTTGTATGTGGACGATGTCGTTCTATACTATCCTTGTATGTGGATGATGTCATTCTATACGATCCCTGTATGTGGATGATGTCATTCTATACGATCCCTGTATGTGGATGATGTCATTCTATACGATCCCTGTATGTGGATGATGTCATTCTATACTATCCCTGTATGTGGATGATGTCATTCTATACTATCCTTGTATGTGGATGATGTCATTCTATACTATCCTTGTATGTGGATGATGTCATTCTATACGATCCCTGTATGTGGATAAAGTGGAACTCCCGCGCTGTCAGTGAATGGGGAAAGGGAGGGGGAAAAGGGAGGTGGAGGGGGCACTGCTGCGAACGTTAGACGATAGACAAAAAATAATAATGAACAAGTGAAAATGTCTGCGCTGTGAAAATACATCCCTGGATCTGTCTGGATGGTTGTATTACATGCCATTGGGATCCATAAATACCATTGCATTGTGTGGCCATTCCACACAATGCACCACCCACCTGCAAGACAAGGCCAAATGTGAATGATGTAATTACATAATTATTTCTGTATGTGGATGATGTCATCCTATACTATCCTTGTATGTGGATGATGTCATCCTATACTATCCTTGTATGTGGACGATGTCATTCTATACTATGCCTGTATGTGGACGATGTCATTCTATACTATGCCTGTATGTGGATGATGTCATTCTATACTATCCCTTTATGTGGATGATGTCATTCTATACTATCCCTTTATGTGGATGATGTCATTCTATACTATCCTTGTATGTGGATGATGTCATTCTATACTATCCTTGTATGTGGACGATGTCGTTCTATACTATCCCTGTATGTGGACGATGTCATTCTATACTATCCCTGTATGTGGATGATGTCATTCAATACTATCCTTGTATGTGGATGATGTCATTCTATACTATCCTTGTATGTGGATGATGTCATTCTATACTATCCTTGTATGTGGACGATGTCGTTCTATACTATCCCTGTATGTGGACGATGTCATTCTATACTATCCCTGTATGTGGATGATGTCATTCTATACTATCCTTGTATGTGGATGATGTCATTCTATACTATCCTTGTATGTGGATGATGTCATTCTATACTATCCCTGTATGTGGATGATGTCATTCTATACTATCCCTGTATGTGGATGATGTCATTCTATACTATCCTTGTATGTGGATGATGTCGTTCTATACTATCCCTGTATGTGGATGATGTCATTCTATACTATTGCTTTGTTTGGATGATATCATAATATGTAATCCCTAAATATGAATGATGTCATTATGAGGTTAATTTACAAAAACTGGGGAGTGCAAAATCTGGTGCAGCTGTGCAAACTTTGACAAAAAAAAGCTGCACCAGATTTTGCACACTACAGTTTTAGGATTTCAACCCCAATATGTCATCCCTGAATGTGGATGATGTAATTACATAACTATCCCTGAATGTGGGTGATGTCCTTATATGTCATCCCTGTATGTGGATGATGTCATTTTACAGTATGTCAAAAAAGTGAGTACGTCCCTCACTTTTTTGTAAAGATTTTATTAGATCTTTTCATGTGACAACACTGAAGAAATTACACTTTGCTGTAACGTAGTGAGTGTACAGCTTGTATAAAAGTGTACATTTCCTGTTCCCTCAAAATAACTCAACACACAACCATTAATGTCTAAACCGCTGGCAACAAAAGTGAGTAATGAAAACAAAGAAGATGTCGGCACAGTAAAAATCTAAATAGATTATTGAAAGTCCAAAAAAAAAAGGGAACATGACAACGATCCATAAAAAGGGGCTCAGTGGACGCGTTTCACACAGACGTGCTGACTGCTTACTCATTGAGTGATGAGTAAGCACATCTGTGTGAAACGCGTCCACTGAGCACCTTTTTTTTGTATTGTTGTTTGTCATGTTCGCTTTATTTTATGGACTTTCAATCAATTATTTTGATTTTACTTCTGGATGTGCCGCCATTCTTCTTTGTTTTCATTGGATTTCCCTGGCTCCGGACCAGGCAGGCATCCGGATCTCTTCAGCAGCTCATCAGATCCTCACAGGTGGCTTTGAGCAGTGTGTTCCCAGCTCTTTCTCTCAACTACAATGTAAAGTAGTCAGGGGCGGACTGACAACTCATGGGGCCCTCGGGCAATAGAAGATTATGGGGCCCCCGGAATTACAGATGGCCGCCAAGCCAGGTGGCAGTACAGAGGCGGGGCAGCTAAAATCTCGGGATTTTCACATCAAAAGCATGTAGGTTTTGGACATATCAGGGACAGATGTAAAAAAAAACACAGATCTTTACATACTGTCCCTGGTTTTTATGAGCCTGGCAACCCTGATGGGGCCCTCTAGTGGCATGGGGCCCTCGGGCAGTGCCCGGGTTCCTCAATGGTCAGTCCGCCCCTGAAAGTAGTGAGTGTACAGCTTGTATAACAGTATAAATTTGCTGTCCCCTCAAAATAACTCCACCCACAGCCATTAATATCTAAAACGTTGACAACAAAAGTGAGTACACCCCTAAGTGAAAATGTCCAAATTGGGCCCAAAGTATCAATATTTTGTGTGGCCACCATTATTTTCCAGCACTGCCTTAACCCTCCTGGGCATGGAGTTCACCAGAGCTTCACAGGTTGCCACTGGAGTCTGGATTCTTCCACTCCTCCATGACGACATCACGGAGCTGGTGGATGTTAGAGACCTTGCGATCCTCCACCTTCCGTTTGAGGATGCCCCATAGATGCTCAATTGGGTTTAGGTCTGAAACATACTTGGCCAATCCATCACCTTTACCCGCAACTTCTTTAGTAAGGCAGTGGTCATCTTGGTGGTGTGTTTGGGGTCATTATCATGTTGGAATACTGCCCTGCGTCCCAGTCCCTGAATGGAGGGGATCATGTTCTGCTTCAGTATGTCACAGTACATGTTGGCATTCATGGTTCCCTCAATGAACTGTAGCTCCCCAGTGCCGGCAGCACTCATGCAGCCCCAGACCATGACACTCCCACCACCATGCTTGACTGTAGGCAAGACACACTTGTCTTTGTACCCTTCACCTGGGTGCCGCCACACACGCTTGCCACAATCTGAACCAAATAAGTTTATCCTGGTCTCATCAGACCACAAGACATGGTTCTAGTAGTCCATGTCCTTAGTCTGCTTGTCTTCAGAAAACTGTTTGCAGGCTTTCTTGTGCATTATCTTTAGAAGAGGCTTCCTTCTGGGATGACAGCCATGTAGACCAATTTGATGCAGTGTGTGGCGTATGGTCTGAGCACTGATTGGCCGACCCCCCACCCCTTCAACCTCTGCAGCAATGCTGGCAGCACTCATACGTCTATTTCCCAAAGACAACCTCTGGAAATAATGCTGAGCACGTGCACACAACTTCTTTGGTCGACCATGGTGAGGCCAGTTCTGAGTGGAAACCGTCCTGTTATAGTGCTGTATGGTCCTGACCACCCTGCTGCAGCTCAGTTTCAGGGTCCTGGCAATCTTCTTATAGCCTAAGCCATCTTTATGTAGAGCAACAATAATTTTTTTCAGATGTTCAGATAGTTCTTTGTCATGAGTTGCCATGTTGAACTTCCAGTGACCAGTAGGAGAGAGTGAGAGGGATAACGCCAAATTTATCACACCTGGCACCTTGTAACTCTAACGAGTCACATGACACCGGGGAGGAAAAATGGCTAATTGGGCCCAATTTGTACATTTTCACTTAGGGGTGTACTCACTTTTGTTGGTATTGGTTTAGACCAGGGGTCTTCAAACTACGGCCCTCCAGATGTTCAGGAACTACAATTCCCATCATGCCTCGTCATGTCTGTGAATGTCAGAGTTTTGCAATGCCTCATGGGATGTGTAGTTCCCCAACAACTGGAGGGCCGTAGTTTGAGGATCCCTGGTTTAGACCATGGGTCCTCAAACTATGGCCCTCCAGCTGTTCAGGAACTACAATTCCCATCATGCCCTAGTCATGTCTGTGAATGTCAATGTTTTACAATGCCTCCTGGGACTTGTAGTTCCGACACAGCTGGAGGGCCGTAGTTTGAGGATCCCTGGTTTAGACCTTAAAGCTCCACCAAGAATTATTATTTATTTTTTTAAATGCTGCTGCAAAAAAACAAAAAACTGAAGTGCCTGTTGCTAGGCAGATCGTCCTAATCTGCCTCTTCCTGATGCTCGGTCCATCTTCTTTCTTCTGCTCCCCGGCTGCCTCCTGTGGAATGGGGGAGCGGTGTCTTCTGGGACCTTGTGTGTGTCCCAGGAGACATCATCCATTCATGTCACGCCGCGCGGCTCGTGCATGCGCAGTAGGGAATCAGGCATTGAAGCCACAAGGCTTCACTTACTGATTCCCTCACCGAGGATGGCGGCGGCGCAGCCGAGAAGCGAGCGTTTGCTCGGCCTCGGCTGCTGTCATCGCGGGCACCCTGGACAGGTAAGTCTCCTTATTAGAAGTCAGCAGCTACAGTGTTAGTAGCTGCTGACTTTTTATTTTTTTAACCGGACCTCCGCTTTAATGGCTGTGTGTTGAATTATTTTGAGGGGACAGAAATGTACACTGTTATACATTGTAGCAAAGTGTAATTTCTTCAGTGTTGCCACATGAAAAGATATAATAAAATATTTACACAAATGTGAGGGGTGTACACACTTTTGTGAGATACTGTTTGTGGATGACGTCATTATGTGTGGATGGTATGATGTCATGCCCGGTGAAGTTGGTCAGATCTAGGTGGTGAGGTCAGGAGGTCCATGCTGTCCATGAGTGGGCGTGTCTGAGTTTGTGTGTGCTCTGTGATTGGCTCCAGCTGTCCAGTACAGCTGACAGGTCCCCATAGAATGTAATGCAGACGCACGTGGTGTGGCCCTCTCTCCCCGCACAGACCACGTGACCCGGGAACATGACACCCGAGCCGTGTGCGGGACACCCTGAGGTGTCAGTCTCCGGTCATATAAATAAAACTGCCTATTCGGGCTGTGCGGGGAGGAGGGGGAGTCTATGGCAGGCAGTCCCACCTTCCCCCGAGCACAGTCCTGGAGCCGCTTCACCGAGGTGACACTGACACTGACAGCGCCGGGCGGCACACAGCCATCATCCCACCTCCGCCTCCGAGACTACACGACCGTGCGCGTCCCCGCCCGGGAGCGCGCCTCTGCCAGCTCTGACATCACACAGCCTCAGCATGGCGGTCAAGGTGACTCTGATCTCTCTGCTGTTCCCGCATAATCCCCGCTCCGTGCTTTGCAGCCGCTTGTCCCTAACCGTCAGTGAGACCCCCTCCCCGGCCTGGAAGTACAATGCATGCCATGGTCAGACTAATAATAATGTGTCTGTGCGGGGATACAGAGGGCGGGGTGTCACCCCTGGCTGTGCCTTCTATAATGCTGCTTTTGTGTTGTCACCGATGACGTCATGAGCCATGTTTGGGAATGTCATCCATGCCAATGTTGTGTACACACAGGTGAAGGGGGAGGGGGACACTTCTCTATCAGGGATCCAGCCTGGGGGGGGGGGGGCTTCTCTATCAGGGATCCAGCCTGGTGGGGGGCACTTCTCTATCAGGGATCCAGTCTGGGGGGGGGGGGGGCTTCTCTATCAGGGATCCAGCCTGGGGGGACATTTCTTCAGCAGGGATCCAGCGTGATTGGGGAGGGGGACGCTTCTCTATCAGGGATCCAGCTGGGGGGGACACTTCTCTATCAGGGATCCAGCCTGGGGGAGACACTTTTATCAGGGATCCAGTCTGATGGGAGGGACACTTCTCTATCAGGGATCCAGTCTGATCAGGGGGGGGGGGACACTTCTCTATTAGGGATCCAGTCTGATCAGGGGGGGAGGGGGGAACACTTCTCTATCAGGGATCCAGTCTGATCAGGGGGGGGGGGACACTTCTCTATTAGGGATCCAGTCTGATCAGGGGGGGAGGGGGGAACACTTCTCTATCAGGGATCCAGTCTGATCAGGGGGGGGGGGGACACTTCTCTATTAGGGATCCAGTCTGATCAGGGGGGGAGGGGGGAACACTTCTCTATCAGGGATCCAGTCTGATCAGGGGGGTTTTGCTGTGAATTCCATACATTTTGTGTTGGTGAACATACAATCAGTTTACTGTGTGTGCTTCTTGCCTGACAGTCGTATGAAGTGCCCCATGTATATGGCAGACCCCCAGTGACCCTTTCATTATTGATTCTGATTACAGTTCACAAAAAGAGCCGATCCCAATGAGCTGAAGAATATATTCCTGCAGGTAAGGGGAAGACGGCCTCAATTTCTGCATTGTATTCTCCATGTGTGCTGACAGGTTTGTCATTCAACCCAACAAATAAAATGTCATCGATCGCAGCTTGATGATCTGCAGACGTGGTGGCTGCATTCTTTTTCTTTTTTTTTTTCGAGGGTGGAGACCGGGACAAGGGGTGGGCAGGAGGGCCGCTGCCCTAGGCGCAGTGGGTTATTGCAGGGATAGGGGGTGCCCTGACCCTAAACCTAAGGGACTGGGGGGGGGGGGGGGCAGCGCAGTTTGGCATCTTTGCCTTGGGTGCTGGATGACCTTGTCCTTGCACTGAGTAGAAGCACCGCCCCCTCTGTTCAGATCAGTGCGACGCTGACTTTGAAAAAGTTGCTACTGTACGACTTTTTGGCAATTTCGAGTGCAACTTGCATAGACATCTGTGTATGAAGCTGTACAGATGTCTTTAAAGTCAGACTGAAATGCGGCTTTAAAATCTTGTGATTTCAGATGAAGTCGCACAGTTGCAAAGCTGCAGTCAATGTGAAGGAGGGCTTATAGGTCTAAATAGACTCTACAGAGGTATACAGTATGTTACACCCTCTAATGGATAATATACTCGTATAGACCCCTGCAGAGTCTATTTAGACCTATAGGAGAAATGTTATTGTCTAATTGATTTCTTATTTATTTTTGTTTTAATTATGATTGTCAAATAATTTTTTTGCAAGATTTAATGATGACTTGCCTGTTCCTTGAGCTCCCTTGAAGCTGTTCACACTAGGGTTAGTGTTTGAAGAGCGTTCCACATTCGAGTCACTCTTCAGGAAGCATTTGACAGGTGTTAAGGAAGCTTTGTATTGCTTCCTCACCGCCTCCTTTAACCCCTTGAACACCACACTACTTAACTACAACACCGTGGAGCGCTTGCCGAGTGGCCCTGTTCACTGTAATGAGGCGCCACAAATGCTGAATGCAACAGGGGGTACAATTGCTACTGTGGCCCCACAGTTTAAGGGAAGGGCAGTAAAAACGCAGGTCAAAAGTGTGTGTGTGTGTGTTTTTTTTTTTTTTTTCTGCCCCCAACCGCAACTGTAGACATAGCCCAAGGCCATGTTCACAAATAGGCAGTTGGCTTGCATTTCTACTGTTTCCTGACCACCTATCAATGCTACTTTAAAGGATGAGTTTACCCTTTAAAAAAATAAATAAATGCACATCTTTTTGCAGGTAAAGCATTTAAGATTTTTTTTTTTGTTGGAGCCTGTAACGCATTGCACCCACAATCAGCAGATCACAGGTGCAATGGAGGGCTCCTGCATACTGTCAGTGTATCTTCTTGCTTGTACCTCATGCAGGCATGCCGTTTCACGAAGAATCTATGAACTACCAGAGCGCTTAACAGCTGTTGGTTCTTGTAGTTCATTCATTTACAGATCCATGTCATGCTCTTTTCAAATCGTGATAGTGGGGATAAGATTCCTGGCTCACTGTAATGGGTGGGGTGGGTTTGGGGAGCTGCTGCAGGAGTGGGAACATGTTTCACCCTAAAATAGGTGGAACATGTAATATGTTCCCAAAAGTGAACTTCTCCTTTAAAGTGGGAGTAAACTCCCATGCATGAATTGCCTATAGGTACTGTATACAGGGACGGTTCTACCACTATGCAAACTAGACAGCCGCCTAGGACACACTGCTGCCTAGGGCCACTGGTGTTCCTACTCTATTCTCTTTGCAGCAAGCAACCACGTCTCAGCATTAGCAAGCCACTCGCTCGCAAATAGTATCATAGGAGCAACTGCAGCGGAGGACCGTGTCTGTGTCCCGACTCCCGAATAAATGGAAGCAAGCAAACATTCATTGATGGGCGCTGGTGGGGCTGCATTTGGTGAGCGTGTCATTAAAAAGGTGTGGTATAGATGGGCAGGACAAAGAGCGTGGAGTCAGGGCTAAAGCCGGGGTGGCAAATTGAGGTTTTGCCTAGGGTGTCAAAAATCCTTGCACCAGCCCTGTCAGTATATATCTCCCAAACGTGCAACGCTTAGGAGATATTTATTGTATATGCAGCCAGTGACATCAACGCTTGTGCCCTGAAGCAACGGCATATCCATGGCATTGCTTCAGAGTTCTGTGCTGTAATACGTGGCTCCCAACGCACATGTTTACTACTTGTCTATGGCCTGATTTACTGTTGTTAAAGTGGGGAACAAATGGAGGTGTAAACATGGCAATGTTAGCGTTGTCTCATAGCGAGGCAAAAATAATGCTACTTGAAAAGTGGCGGTTTGCAACTACTTCCATTCACTTCTATTGAAAAGCTATAAACGCACCATAATATGGCTCTTAAAACACATTTAAGTCGGGGCTGCAAAACATTGAATATTTTCCATTTAGCGTTTAAAAAAAATAACCTATAGAGCATTGACTGTGCAACTCTGTTGAAATGTCCAAGTTGGGGCTAATTTTTAGCTATAGTTTTACTGCTTCCCCTTAAAGTGGTTGTAAATGTTTATGTTGTCCTTGTACCTATTCTGTAGGAAAGCCTACCATGAGGCTTATCTATAGGCAGGGGAGGGCTGGCAGCCTTAGGCCTGGGGGGCAAGTCCAGTCAAGTGGCCCATAGAGCGTAGAAAAGTGATGGATCGAGGAAAACAGTCTAAGATTTTTCATGATCACAAGAGTCCGCACCGAGGCCCCCTTTACATCAGAGTCCGCACCGAGGCCCCCTTTACATCAGAGTCCGCACCGAGGCCCCCTTTACATCAGAGTCCGCACCGAGGCCCCCTTTACATCAGAGTCCGCACCGAGGCCCCCTTTACATCAGAGTCCGCACCGAGGCCCCCTTTACATCAGAGTCCGCACAAACTCCATATACATCAGATCTGATGTAAGGGGTGTTTTGGGAAACTTGATTTAAGGGTGCATGCTGTGGACTATTGTGTAGTCTGCCCCCCCCTCCCCTTTAACAAAATCCACAGAACACCCCTTTGTATACACTGGGAGGCAGGAGAGACTAGAGAGGGTAAGCTTACCAGGATGGAGGCTGAGGCGCAGGCAGGCTGTCTGATGCTTTTTTGGGTTCAAACTTCCTGTCCAGTGCCCACACATGCCCATGGAGTGTGGGCAGGGCAGACTCAGAAGGAGGAGGAGCAGATGAGCTCTATCTCTCCTCGTGTCTGTGCAGAGAGAGAAGGGATGTCAGCGATGGTGTGCGCTGAGGCTGAGCTATGTGTGAGACGAGACATAGCTCAGCTCTGCAGCCATCTACCTCGGAGCTGACACAGGCACGGCTGCACAGTGGGAGGTGAGCAGCGGCCGTGACCTGTGATAACAGAGCTCCAGCAGACATATTCCTGCTCTTCAAAAACAGCATTTAGTAGTGGCGGCCGGTGGCTGTGCATAGTGTCACCAGCCCAGGGGAAGATTTCCACCCTGCCCCCCCTGCCAGCCCTCCCCTGCCTATAGGTACTGTAGGTCTACAGAACGGTTCCTTAAGCACTTATGCCTCGTACACACGATCATTTTTCAGCATGAAAAAAACGTCGTTTTTGAAAAACGTCTTTTAAGGTTTTGTGAAAAACGACAAAAAAAATAAAAATTCGAACATGCTGCATTTTTTAACGTCGTTTTAAACTATGTTGTTTTTCGGTTGTAAAAAATAATCGTGTGTGGGCTAAAACGACGTTTTAAACCCGAGCATGCTCAGAAGCAAGTTACCGTTCATAATGGAGTAAGCACATTCATCACGCTATAACCGACAAAGCGCGAATCCTCTTTTACCAACAAGGAATCAGCTAAAGCAGCCCCAAGGCAAATAGAACTTCCCCTTCAGAGTGCCGTCGTACGTGTTGTACGTCACCGCGCTTTGCTCATCATTTTTTTTAAAACGATGGTGTGTGGGCAACGTCGTTTTTAATGATGAAGTTGGAAAAAGTTCGTTTTTTGGACATGCTAAAAAAAACGTTTTTTTTTTTCCATGCTGAAAAATGATTGTGTGTACGCGGCATTAGACTCCGGTAACAGCTTGATGTAATTATTGAAGGAAGACAGTTTTATAATCAAATCATTTGAACAGCCTCTACATATTCCTTGAAAGGGATATACAGTTTATTGGAATAAACAATTAATATCTTACATGGTGTCTGTCAAACCGAGTTCCAATGTGTTAAAACACAGATGTAATGTACCCATGCGGTCCTGCCTGTCTCTGGATGGAAAGGTCCCAGATGTGTCACTATGCGCTAATGATATGATGGTCGAATGGCCAAGACCGCACAAAGATTAAACATTAAGAGAGCCTCTTGCCCTTGTCTGGATGGATGTAAAGCTAACGGGAGTGTAGATAGAGAGTGAAATAAAACCCAAATTCTGAGTGGTCACTAGGACAAAAAAAAGAGGGGAAATCTTCCAATGGGAAGATAAGTATAAGCCGACTCGCATTATACCTGGGGCACCTAATTTTACCACAAAAAACTAGGAATACGTATTGACTCGAGTATAAGCCTAGGGTGTCTATCTGCATGCCTCACTTTGCATCACTGTGCCCATGCCTCACTGTGTCAATGATTAGGCTGACGTTTAACATTGGAGTCTATGGATGGGGTGCCCGGCTTTGAAAACGTAGTGGTCCTCCAGACAACAAACTTTGCATACTTGTAGAGGAGAAATGGGGCTAAATGTGTGGCAAGTTCCGGGTCCAGGGGACCTACGACCGGCTGGTACCGCGTCCCCAAATTGACCGGAGAAATTACCATTTAACATGGGATTCTATGAAAATCTGTGCTTCCCGGCCGTAGGTCCCCCAGACAACAAACTTTTCACAATTGTAGAGGAAGAGTGGGGGTACATGTGTGCCAAGTTGGGGTCCAGGGGACCTATGGCCGGTACCGGGTCCCCTAAATTCGGGAGATCAGGCGCAAAAAGGTGACTCGAGTATAAGCCAAGGGGGGCATTTTCAGCACAAAAAAATGTGCTGAAAAACTCGGCTTATACTTGCGGTATATACGGTAAGTGCTTAATTCTGATTTAGTCGATGTTTAACACTGTGCTGTCAGTTCTCTTTTTCTCATTTTTATTGTCTGCTTGAAAATAAATTAGCTTCTGATTTATTTCTTGTTTATCATGCATACATCCACTCTATATTGGAACGTTCGCATGTTATAACTTGTTATTAAACCGGTTTCACTGCTTTGATTGTAAGCTATGATATTGGCCAGCATACCTTCGAAATCTTATGCAATATGATTCCTTCCCAGAGACTGACCTCTTGAATGATGGTGGACCAAGGATCTTGTTATTAAAAATAATTGCTTTCCTTACAACCCTTAAGTCCCAAAAGCCATAATACAGAATGGAGGGGATACATATATATATATACACACAGGCATACCCCACTTTTAAGTACACAATGGGGTTTATTAAAGCTGTAAAGCGTTAAATCAGGCTCACTTCTGCATAGAAACCAAGGAGCTTCTAACCCCAGCTTGTTGAATTAAGCTTTGGTAATAAAACCCGGAAGCTCATTGGTTTTTATGCAGAAGTGAGCCTGATTTTGCACTTTAAAGCTTTAGTAAATAAACCCCATTGTGTACTTAAAAGTGGGGTATGCCTGTGTGTGTGTGTATGTATGTGTGTATATATATATAATATAATATAATATATCTGCCTGTTTGTTACAAGTCAGTGACACAAAATGTATTGAACCCAGAAGATTCCGAATAAGGTAACCAATAGTTCCAGTAGTTTGGCAATTACTCCTACAGACAGGTGCTGGGTGATCTTTTGTATTACCTGGGCAGAATTTCAGAAGAATGTTCTCCCAGCAAGCTATGTAGAATCAATGGTCAGGTATAGCCTGAATATGTCCTTCTTTCTAGCTGGACAGACTAGCATGCCAGCCCTATGCCAATGTGTCCTCCCTGGTCATTTGTGTCTCTTTTATTGAATGGTTAATAGCAGTGGCGGCTGGTGCTAAAAACACCCCTCGCCCAGGACTTGCCTGTCTCTGGTCACAGCACTACTGAGTCCTCGATGTCTTCTCCCGACCTCTTCCCATCTTCTGCTATGATTGGATGCCTGATAGGTGTCCAATCACAGTGCCTGTCGCTTCAGCCAATCGGGTGACTGATTGGCTGAGAGGCAGGTCAGTTTTAGGAAAGCTTCCCTAACACGACATTGAGTAAACGGTGAACGCACAGCATCGCGCCTGCCGTTTACCAAATCGGAAGCCTATTAGAGCCTATGGCTCTAATCAGGACACCTATTAGAGCCCACGACTGTAATCAGGCGCTTCCAAAACACCCCCGCCACTGTAATTCAGATTCCCGGCACCCGACAAGGAGCCGGACACCTGAATAGGGGGCGGCAGTGGCAACCATAGATAGATGGACAGGCAGGGCCGATGCAAGGATTGGGTGCTTTTTGCAGCCCCCCGATGCGCACACACACCCCCATACATTATATCTGTGCTCCATTAGGCTTTAATGGTTATGATGCTTAAAGTGATCGTTTAACTTATTTATCTTTTACAGAGAAAGATTGCAATCAAACTATTTTTGGTTTTGTAAAGTGCATTTTATCAACAGTTGTTCCATAAATGTACTATTGCTGGGATTTGTAGTCCTCTGTAACTGCTGGTATTCTGCATTGCATTGTATATAATGTACTATTGCTGGGATTTGTAGTTCTCTATAGCTGATGGTATTCTCCATTGTGCTGTATAAGCGAGGCGCTGGTTAGTGTGGGGCAGCGGGCGGTGTTGGCGGTGCCCGCACACCCACTCAATTTTCCACCCTGTAGACAGGTGCAGGAGAGATGGGGCGGCGCTCCTGCGCCCTTTATGGACACACCGCCAGTGGTTAATAGTTTCCAGCTCAGCTGTAACACGGGGGGGAAGTTGTTTTAAAATGCCCAAAGTCCGCTCCACTTAAAACTAAAATTCCCTTTTTACATGATGGCTCCAATGTCTTCAGCAGTGAAGTATCTTCAGCAAAATTTCCAGTTCCATCCAGCAACAATGGCAATTTATATTATGAATTTGATGATTTGCTTTTGGATCCTTCAGAATGTACAATAGACAAAAACTGAAGAGTCCACTGGTAAGACTAGAACCTTACATTATAGCTTTGTCGAAGGTGTTGGATATCTTTGTGACATAAGAAACAAACCAACAGTGCATACAACCCACTAGTAATACTACAAACTATTACGTTTAGATGGATTACTGGAGTTCATCTACAGTGCCTTGAAAAAGTATTCACACCCCTTGAAATTTACAACCAAAACCGTGAATTAATTTTGTTTGGAATTTATGTGATAGACGAACACAAAGTGGCACACAATTGTGAAGTGGAAGGAAAATTATAAATCGTTTTCCAAATAATTATCTGAAAAGTGTGACGTGCATTTTTTACTCATTCCCTGATACTCCTAACTAAAATTTAGTGGAACCAGATGCCTTCAGAAGTCACCTATTAGTAAATAGAGTCCACCTGTGTGTAATTTAATCTCAGAATAAATAAAGCTGTTCTGTGAAGCTCTCAGAGGTTTGTTAGAGAACCTTAGTGAACAAACGGCATCATGAAGGCCAAGGAACAGACCAGACAGGTCAGGGATAAAGCTGTGAATAGGTTTAAAGCAGGGTTTTGTTATAAAAAAAAATTCCAAGCTTTAAACATCTCACAGAGCACTGTTCAATCCATCATCTGAAAATGTAAAATATGGCACAACTGCGAACCTACCAAGACATGGTCGTCCACCTAGATTGACAGGCCAGGCAAGGAAAGCATTTATCAGAGAAGCAGCCAATGGTTACCCATGGTAACTCTGGAGGAGCTGCAGAGATCCACAGCTCGGGTGGCAGAATCTTTCCACAGGACAACTATTAGTCGCGCACTCCACAAATCTCGCCTTTATGGAAGTGTGGGGAAAAGAAACCCATTGTTGAAACAAAGCCATAAGAAGATCAGTTTGCAATAAATCATGTGGGGGACACAGCAAACGTGTAAGAAGGTGCTCTGGTCAGATGAGACCAAAATTGAACCTTTTGGCCTAAAGGCAAAATGCTATGTGTGGCGAAAAACTAACACTGCACATCACCCTGAATACACCATCCCCATCGTGAAACATGGTGGTGGCAACATCATGTTGTGTGGATGCCTTTCTTCAGCAGGGACAGGGAAGCTGGTCAGACTTGATGGGACAATGAATGGAGCCAAATACAGGGAAATCTTAGAAGAAAACCTGTTAGGCCGTGTACACACGATCAGTCCAAACCGATGAAAACGGACTGAAGTCCAGTTTCATCGGTCCAAACCGACCGTGTGCATGGCCCATCAGTCTTTTGTCCTTCAGTCCAAAGTTTTAAAACTTGCTTTAAAATCGGACTGATGGACCCCTGACCATCGGTCCAAACCGACCGCACGGCCATCCGTTAAAAATTCCATGCATGCTCAGAATCAAGTCGACGCATGCTTGGAAGCATTGAACTTCGTTTTTTTCAGCGCGTCGTTGTGCTTTACGTCACCGCGTGATGGTGTGTACGCACATCAGACCATCAGTCTGTGAACCGATGAAACTGGACTTCAGTCCGTTTTTCATCTGTTTGGACTGATCGTGTGTACAAGGCCTTAGAGTCTGCTAAAGACTTGAGACTGCGAGGGAGGTTCACCTTCCAGCAGGGCAACGACCCTAAACATACAGCTAAAGCTACAATAGAATGGTTTGGATCAAAGCATATTCATGTGTTTAGAATGGCCCAGTCAAAGTCTAAGCCTAAATCCAATTGAGAATCTGTGGCAAGACTTGAAAATTGAATGGAAAGCATCTGTGAACAGCAATCTGACAGAGCTTGAGCTATTTTTCAAAGAATGGGGAAAAAATTCACTCTCTCTAAATATGTAAAGCTGATAGACATCCCCAAAAATACTTGCAGCTGTAATTGCAGTGAAAGGTGGTTCTACAAAGTATTGACTCAGGGGGGCTGAATTCGAATGTACGCCACGCTTTTAAGGCCGCGTACACACGACCGGTCCATCCGCTGAAGCGGTCTGATGTGCGTACACACCATCAGTTCAAAAACCGATCAAGTCCAACGCGGTGACGTAAAACACAACGACGTGCAGTGAAAAATAAAGTTCAATGCTTCCAAGCATACATCGACTTGATTCTGAGCATCCGCAGGTTTTGAACCGATGCTTCTGCGTACTAACCATCGGTTTTGACCGATCAGTAGGCGTCCGTCGGTCCGATTTTAAAGCAAGTTCTACATTTTTGGACTGAAGGACAACAGACTAATGGGGCGTACACACAGTCGGTTTGGACCGATGAAACTGAACTTCAGTCCGTTTTGATCGGTTTGGACCGATCGTGTGTACGCGGCCTAAGATATTTATTTGTAAAAAAAATGTTAAACCATTTATCATTTTCCTTCCACTTCACAATTATGTGCCACTTTTTGTTGGTCTATCACATAAAATCCCAATAAAATACATTTACGTTTTTGGTTGTAATATGACAAAATGTGGAATATTCCAAGGGGTATGAACACTTTTTCATGGCACTGTATATGGAAAGGTTTGGGGAACACTGGTATAGACAGACATGAACAGCATATGCAGCCTTTAGTCAAATTAGACATGTTAATGTATTCTGCACCTGTATTTGCAACAGAGATTATCTCTTAAACGATAAGTGCACTTATAGTGCACTTATTCTTAGTAAACCTCCTCTCTTTGCTTTTTTTCAAGTAGGCTATGCTTACCTGTACACTTCCCGTGGAAGATATTTTGCTGTGAAGCCTAACTGGTACCACACTGCTTTTCTTCCACAGTCCTCCCAGTTTGTCATTAAGCCTCCAGTGCATGCAGAGCCTAAACTTCATTTGAGCGAATGGAGTTCAGTACAGATGCACTGGCTGACTGGGAAGAAAAGCTTAGTGATGTTGGACAGTTCCCTCCCCCCCCCCCCCACAAGACATTCAGAGAAGGCCCGAGGACCTACATCCTACCAGTCAAACGTGAAACAAAACTTGTACACCAACAACCAAAAAAAAAAGACAAAGTGACCAACACGACAAACAAGTGTGGAAAGGGAAGTGAAGAAAGTGCAAGGTGCAATACAATGGCCAGCCTTACGGCCAGGAATGAAAATTTCTCTGGTCCTAGCCAAAAGAGGCAGGTGTGAAAAAAGTGTGTATGGTGCAGTGACCTAGGTGCCAGTAAAACTCAGGGTGACACCCTACTCACAGTGAGAATTGCAGTACCACCCCTGGACTGCACTCCAGGGGCACATACACCATGGCTTTTTTAGGAACCCGGAAGTGCAGCTTCATCAGGTGCAGTGCAGCTACCAGGAGGTAAGGCTTCTGGCTTTCTCAAGAGGCGACCTTTTTCTGGCCCTCCGTTCGTTGCGCAGTCCAGTATCGGCTCCCCCTGATGCCAACCTTCCAGGTTACCATCGCGCCAGTGGATTTGCATAGCCACCGCCACCCAACCTACCGCTATAGGCTGGCACAGCACCTCCACTGGTAACTGATCAGAACAGATTTTTTATTTTTATTTTATTTTTTAAAAGCCCATGGCGTGTGAAACGCACCCAAAAACTCCACCCGGCGCCAAAAAAAATGTGCACACAAATAAAGGGTGAAATACAAAAACCTGCAACGGGTGTTACACTTGTCCTCCACAAGGAAGGACCTAACCCTAATCCCCTGGGGCGTTCGGCTCCAGACGGGGACTAAGGTACTTCACATGGTCCATCTGGCCGAAACTAGATGGACCCCGTTCTCTGGAAGGTCTGCTGAAACAGACTCACTCAAGTACTAGGTGGGGCTCCCCTAAAGGGAGACCCCATGAGAGCAGGCGAACTAAGCCAGAAGGCCATGCCCTCCCACTCCCAAGACTTTCAGGGCAGGCCAGAGGACCCACACCCTACTTATCACACTGTGACAAACGTGCACACCAAACAAAAAAATACATAAGTGACAACACGGGGGTAAATAAAAGAAAGTGGGGGAGAAGGAAGATGAGGAAGAGTGAAAGTGACCATTGTGCAATACGATGGCCGGCCCTCTGGCCAGGAATCAAAAATTCCTCTCGTCCCAGCCAAAAGACTTGGCCCTAGAGGCAGGTGCTAAAAAAGAACAGATACTACACTTGATGTTAACCAAAAGGTCTATCTAGGAAATAATCCGCACAGAGGCCCCACTAACAACAAGTTAATCGTAAATGTTTTTTTTTTTTCTTTTAGTAAACCATACAGGTTATGGTGAGAAAGGTTAAAGCAATCCGAAAGGCATAACCTGTTTGGGTATTCTCTCTCGTTAGGTTCTAGATATTAGTCGATGGATAACCTGGTTTCCATATACTTCACTGGTGATGAGCAGATAACTTGAAACAGTTTGGGGAAAAATGGCTCTATAATATTATGTTATAGTAGCAGTATGTTCCAGCGGATCTGGATTTGCATCTGGCCAGAGAGGCAAATTTGCATTTTTTCCGCCCACTGCAATGAAATAAGAAATAATCCTCTTGTTTTTTGGAATATGTGATACAATACGTTTTTAATCACCAATATGCTGCTAAATGCCCAAAGGCGTTTTTACAATTCGGCACTGCGTCGCTTTAACAGACAATTGTGCGACGTGGCTCCCAAACAAAATTGGCGTCCTTTTTTACCCACAAATAGAGCTTTCTTTTGGTGGTATTTGATCACCTCTGCGGTTTTTATTTGTTGCGCTATAAATAAAAATAGAGCGACAATTTTGAAAAAAAATACAATATTTTTTTACTTTATGCTATAATAAATATCCCCCAAAAACATATATAACATTTTTTTTTCCTCAGTTTAGGCCGATACGTATTCTTCTTCTACCTATTTTTGGTAAAAAAAAATCGCAATAAGCGTTTATCGATTGGTTTGCGCAAAATTTATAGCGTTTACCAAATAGGGGATAGTTTTATTGCATTTTTATTATAATTTTTTTTTTACTACTAATGGCGCCGATCAGCAATTTTTTTTTTTTTCGTGACTGCGACATTATGGCGGACACTTCCCCGGCCCCCCGCCGCAAAGTCACCGCCGCGTTAATCCCCGTGCAATACAGCGCGCATTACAAGCTTTTGTTTGAATACTTGTAATGCCCGCCGCGCCATGTATAGACACTCCCCTTCTCGGGATTGGACGGATCTGTCCAATCCTGAGCAAGTGGGAGTGTCTATGCACAGATCTGTGTATAGACACTCCCCCTTGCTCGGGATTGGACGGATCTGTCCAGTCCCGAGAAGGGGAGTGTCTATACATGGCGAGGCGGGCATTACAAGTATACAAACTAAAGCTTGTAATGCGCGCTGTATTGCACGGGGATTAACCCGGCAGCAGTGGTGGCGGCGGCGGCGGCATCTACTACAGGTATGGGGGACATGGCTGCAATATGGGGGATAGGACATGGCTGCAATATGTGGGGGGACAGGACATGGCTGCAATATGTGGGGGGACAGGACATGGCTGCAATATGTGGGGGGACAGGACATGGCTGCAATATGTGGGGGACATTTAAAAAAAGTATCGGCGAGTACATGAAAAAAAGTATTGGTACTTGTACTCGGTCCTAAAAAAATGGTATCGGGAATATATATTGTGGCAGAGCGTGGCTCTGTCACTATAAAAATGATATGAAATGGACACACGGTCTGCATATAGCCAGATTGCAGAGGGTAAATTTAAAAACAGAGAAAACTGCGCTGGCAGTTATCTCATATTTTTCCTATTGCTACACGGGATCTCCAACCTGTGTCCAGGTTTTTAAGATGGCCTGGAAGCTGCCTTCCCAGGTGCAGACAGCTCATTAAAGGAAGGGCTGGGGAGAGCAGATGAAGAGGAAGGTGGAGTTGGAGCAGTGGCTGCTGGTGAGTGTCTCTGTGTGAGGACAAACGCTGTGTGCGTTGAAGGGCTTCAAAGCTGTGTGCGCCCAAGAAGCCTAAAGCTGTGTGCATTAAGGGACTTCAAGCTGTGTGCGTTTAAGAAGCCCAAAGCTTGTGCATCCAGGACTGTGGGTCTGGAGGAGGTGATGGTTTAAGGAACCAGTACCTGTAGCCGCAGTGCTGTTAAAGAGTAGCCAGGTGGGCTGTTATTTTCAGTTGTCGCTAACTAACGTTTAAACCCCTGCGTGGGATTCCTGAATGGACTTTTGTTTCTTTTTTCTCCTTTAATAAACGTGGGCTACCAGGTCCTTAATGTTATATGCCTGTTTGGTGTTGACTCACTGCACAAAAAACGCATCTGCCACAAGAGTTAATTACCCCCAACGTTTACAATATATATATATATATATATATATTGTAATTATACTTTTTTTTTTTTTTTATAACAAACCTGTTATACTTGCCTCCACTGTGCAGTTTGTTTTGCACAGAGTGGCCCCGATCCTCCTGTTCTGGGGTCCCTCGGCAGCTGTTTCGGCTCCTCCCTACAATAGCTACCCCCCCCCCCCCCTCTGGAAAGCTCTCTCCCAAGGGTGTTAGCTTGTGGGCATGCTCCCTGTCATATACACTGCGTCCATAGACAATCAACGGCCAGACATCATGGAGAAGAGGACAACGGGGGACGCGCACAGCAGGTGAAGGGGTTCGGGTAAGTAAACGGAGGCTGGGGGGGCCGTCATTGCCAGGTGTTTTTTCACCTTAATGCATAGGATGCATTAAGGTGAAAAAACACGAACCTTTACAACATCTTTTAAGGTTTGAACAAACTACACAGACCCTCTGGGTGGTGGTCTGAGGAGGCCTGTAAAGTACAATGCTCTGTACGGTGGTCTGATGCAGCCTGTAAATGATGCACAGTGCTCTGGATGGTCTAAGGAGGCCTGCAATGCACACAGGGCTTTGGACAGTGGTCTAAAGAGACCTGTAATACACAGTGTCCTGGACATCTGAGGAGGTCTGTAATACACACAGTGCTCTAGACAGTTGGGAGACCTGTAAATGCTGCACAGTGCTCTGGATGGTCTGAGGAGGCCTGTAATGCACAGTGTTCTGGATGTCTGAAGAGGCCTGTAATGCACACAGTTCTCTGGACGGTGTTCTACGGTGGCCTGTAAATAAATGCTCACAGTGTTCTGGATGGTCTGATGAGGCCTATAAAGTACGGTGCTCTGGACAGTCGTTTGAGGATGCCTGTATATGGTGCACAGTGCTAAGCTCACCATACCGCTAAGCACGCTATGATCACTACCTTGCTTACTGGCAGGGAAAACACAAGCTTTACAGGTGGAGCTCTGAGGAAACCAGAAGTTCACTTGGGTAAATGTCCCTCCCTCACTTTTTGTTACATCTTCTTTTGTTGATGGAAATAGGAATTGATTTTCGGCATAGGTTTTTGTCAATTACCCAAATTAAGGGGTCATTTTTTGTTTAGGTTCTTGTCACTGGAAACATGTCACTGACAAATGGTTTATCATTGAACTTAACACTCTGGAAGCTGAAAACCACTAAAGTACTGTATACACCGCTGCTCCAGTGAATCTCCACATTCGGCTGGCCCGATGCCTTGTGAATCCACTTGGCATGGATGCCATTCAGAGAAAGTTTCCTAAACTAATGCAAAGCGTTATTTTATTGAATGAGGTGAATATTGTGATATCAATGCTCCACCTCCTTCAATCAGAGAGTGCTCTGCATTCATTGAAATGTAAGGCATTTTCTGAATGGTGCCAGTGTAAAGTTACTGTCCTGTTGCATGTCATATACATACAGTAGTAACATTGATCCAAGCTGGACCAATGTATCTATGTATAACATGTCAATGACTCGGATTATTCTTTAAGAAATCTTTACTGTGCTACTTCTTTAACCACTTTACTACCGGCCACCGTCAATTGACGGCGGCACGATAATCCTCTAGTTCTGGGAGGACGTCATATGACGTCCTCGCCTTGCCGAGCCACTAGGGGGCGCATGCACCCACCACGTTACTGGGAACCCGATGCGCACGCCCAGCGGTCGCGATGTCCGTTGGGCACCCGCGATTGCCCAGTAACTGAGCAGGATCGTAAATGGTGCATATTTATAGCACTGTTCGCTGTATAAATGGTCCCATAATAGTGTCGCTATATCGCAAATAGATCGTGCCATTACTAGTAAAAAAAAAAAATGCTATAAATCTATCCCCTGTTTTGTAGCCGCTAAAACTTTTGCACAAACCAACGCTTATTGCGTTTTTTTTTTTTTTACCAAAAATATGTAGATAAATACTTATTGGCCAAAACCTGAGGAAACACATTTTTTATTTATTTATACATTTTTTGGGGATATTTATTATAGCAAAAAGTAAAAACATTTTTTATTTTTTTTTCAAAATTGTCGTTCTTTTGTTTATAGAGAAAAAAATAAAAACCGCAGAGGTGATCAAATACCACCAAAAGAAAGCTCTATTTGTGGGGGATAAATTACTACAATTTTATTTGGGTAAAGGGTTGCATGACTTTGCAATTGTCATTCAAATTGTGATAGTGCTGAAAGCTGAGGAAGGGGGTGAAAGTGCCCAGTATTGAGGTGGCTAAGCAAGGCGAGAGTGAAGAAACAATACAAACCACTGTACACATAGCTTTAGGGCACTCAGTTTCCAGTCATGTATGATACAGAAGCTTTATCAAATGTTACATTTTTCTAGGAAACGCAACAGATATTGTCTGTTTTCAGTCCTCTAGGTCATGGGATATCTAGTGGTTGTAATTCAAACTCAACTGGACAGGCTGATTATTTTTTTTAAATATTTAACTTGCCCAATTGGCTTTTTTTTTAGTTCATCTGATGGTAAGGTAACACCTGGCATTTATACCCTTATGTTTCCAAGAAGTGGGAAAGGGGGCTTTTATTTCAAATTATTATTATACAGGATTTATATAGCGCCAACAGTGCGCAGTGCTTTACAACGGTGGAGCAAACCGTACAGTTATAATACAAATCAATACAGCAGGAATTAGAGGGCCCAACAACCTTCTCTACACAGAGGTGCAGCATGTGACATCCCACGTCAATTATTTATAAGGCTTCCCTAATGCATTTAACTGTGCAATCCATGTCAGTCGTGCATATAGCTCTCATCATTAAAGGCGTCCCTGAGTATATGCCCAGGTCTTCCTTTCTAGTACAGTGGTTGCCTGCCACAGACCTAGTTCCAAGTACACTGACCATAAAGGCTCAGTCTAAAGCCAGCCATACATGGGTCGAATTTTGGAATAATTTTTCTTTCAAAAATTGTAACTTAGAATTTTCGTTCAAATTTTGCACCATTAGTGGGCCGCAGCAATGGCCGATTTTTTCATGTGGCCATCGAATTTGATTGATCTGGCATGTTGGACATTTTTCGAAAAATGAATGATTTTCTAATCAATGATGGAAGAATTGTGCAAGAAATATAATCATAAAATAAATATGCATGACTGCAAAATATGAACATTTCCTAGGATGAAAAGATTTCCTGCCACAAATTATTTTCTATAGCAACACAAGGTGAGATTGAAGACTACTTTTTTTTTTTTTTTTGTCCGAATTTCGAAATCAGTGGATTGAAAAACACACAAAATTTCTAAAAGAAAATTTGTTTGGAATTCACCTGTGTATGGCCTGCATAAGTCTTGTCTTTTTAGAATTATTGCTCTAAATAGGAGAGGCTTTCAGGATACTCCAAAAGATCAACAGGAGTACAAAGTTCTAGCACAAATCCTTATAGCTGCAGAAACAGTCCTGCATTAGGTCTTGCTCACCATATCCCAGGAGCTGACTGCCATCTTGCATCCTCGGGTGGTTCCTCAGTGAGGCAGAAGTTCCTTCTCCAGATCAGAACTTCAGACCGGTGACCTCCAGCAAAATCCTTTAGCAATGTTCTAAAGGCCCCAAAAAACAAGATTTCTCTCATTAGCTGCTTCCCAGGGGCAACAGCCCCAGGAGAATAGAAACCCGCCCAGCAAAGGAACAAACACTCTGCCTAGGGTTCACAATTTTCACCTTCCCAGCCATCTTCTGGGAGCCCCTTTGCATGGATTGGCTGATGCATAATTAATATTCATAAGTGAGTGCTTGACGCTCCCGCTCTATCTTTTGAAAGCTTCATCCAGAAACTGTCGGACAATCTTTCACCCAGCTTAGGAAACAACGGTACAGGCAAGAGTGAAGCCAGAACCTAAACATTAGATTTCAACCAGGACAGACAGCCCCAGCTCAAGGAACACTTCTTTCTTTTACAAAAAATGGTCTGACAACTTGGGATTTATCTGCCTTCTTGCAAGGTGTTGGTTACAAATAAAAAAAATAAAATACAGTTCCACTTTTTGGTATAATGGACCATTGTGTTGTACCCCTAATTTTGCAGGTTATGTACTGATAAGTAAATTTTCTTCCTTATTACACATCTCAATTAGATTTATTGTCTGTGTTAGAAAGTGAGACCTCAATACCACCACTGTATCCTGGCCTAGGCCAACAAGGCCCAGGCCTAGGGCAGCACTTTGCAGGGGGGCAGCACGGAAAGAGTCCCCGCCGGCTTGTGTTACACTGTTAGTCTAACGCAAGCTGCTTCTAATTTTGACTGTCCTATCAGCCTGGACCATAAACCTTCCCCACTGTGCTATATGTTTTCTGCTGTGCCATTGCCATAGTTATATCTTCTTAGTCCTCTCCATAAAATTATCAGAAATTTGTGCTTAAAAGTAGAACTTAAGACAACACTTTTTTTTTTTTTTTTTTTGATAGAGTAAGGGAGGATTATAGCCCCTGGCAGTTTATTTTTTACCATCCGTGTCCCATTGCAGAGATTTCCCTTACTTTCTGTTTCCCCATGGGGCAAAAAATGAAGAGGAAATCTATGTAAATTAAGGGAATCCATTCCCCTCCAGGCCCTAAGAACTAGTGTCCCCACTCAAAGAAATTCAGGGTGGGCCTTAAACAGAAAGGGGTGTGGCCTCGACAGGAAGGGGTGGTTAACATATATTTAAATTAGGGGGTGCACATGTTTAGTCAGGCCTAGGGCAGCACAAAACCTAAATACACTACTGCTCAATATAGATAAATGTATTGGGGTATTGCTTTTTTCTCTAAATGCAGCAAACAAGAATACCTCAACAAATATGTTAAAATGCTACATTTTCTTCCCTGATCCACTTGGCATCAATCCTGAAATACTTTAAATGCTTTCTCAGTAGATGAAGTTCTGTGCTATGTGAGCTTAGTGATATTCCGTCTTTGTCCAAGAGTGTGTATGTATTGTTAGATTTTGAAAATGCGTGGCGTGTGGGCTTTGGTAATCTTATTTATGGATGGCCTCTGCTGGGATTTGTTCAGAACTCTATTGCTTTGTTATTGTTTTCTGCCTGTAGTTGCACTCAGACAATTGGATTCAGTAGTCAGCAAGTGGTCCTGAACATGCATATAAGAAAGACAACACAAAAGAAAGATGCAGCTGAACCTGTACATTCTATACAATGCGGCAGCTGCTGTTCTTTTACAGACGTGGAACAAAAGGAGATGATTTAAAAATTTGAGCATATTGCTTATTCACTGCGTGCCGTGTCGTAAAATCTGAGCTTTACATTCTTCCATTGCCAGGAACAGAACATTCCTTAACTTGACATGAGCTTTCAAAAGAGTCTTCTTCTTGTTTAACTATATGAGAGATTAATAAATTTAAATTCTAGTCAAATATGAAATTTGTCTGCCTTAATGAACTCCAGGCAAGCTACTAATTACTGAATAATTTTGTATAGTGCTTTATCTGCTGTCCAGGTAGATGATGAGGCAGCCATTTTGGGCGTGTTCAGTCAAATATACTGTGTCCAATTTTAGATGGGAGCCAATTAACCTACCAGCATATCTTTGAAGTGTGAATGGAAACCAGATAACACCCATGCTAACACAAGGAGAACATGCCAAAGGATTTAGGGCCAGATTCCCGTAGAATCCCTGCTGGCATAGCGTAAGCCATTTACACTACGCCACCGCAATTTAACAGAGCAAGTGCCGTATTCCCAAAGCACTTGCTCCGTAAATTGCGGCGGCGTAGTGTAAATGGCTCTACGTATCCCCACGTAATTCAAAGGGGGCGGCTTGTATTTAAATTAAGCGCGCCCCCGTGTCGATCGAACTGCGCATGTGCCGGCCTCAAAAATAGCCCAGTGCGCATGCTCCAGCTCACGTCGGAAAAAGTGAATGAAACCGACGTGAGCGTCGTTTACATAAATCTCTATTCGCGAACGACTTAGTAAAACAACGTAACCGACGGAAAAAGACGACGCTGACCCGACGCCATACTTAACATGGCATACGACGGAACTTCGTAAGGTTACCCCTCATATAGCAGGGGTAGCCTTACGCGTACGGAAACGACGTAAACTACGACTGGGCGGCGTAAAAACGTTCGGGAATCGTCGGATTAGGCTCATTTGCATAGGCAAATGAGAAATCAACGTACAGGCATCCTAGCGGCCAGCAATGTCATTACATCTCTGATCCGACGGTGTAATTGTTTTTACACCTGTCGGTTCTTCACTGTATCTATGCGTAAGTGATTTTAGGAATCACACGCATAGATACCCAGTAAAAAAAAGAGAGATACGACAGTGTTTCCTACGAAACGCCGGTGTATCTCTTTTGAGAATCTGGCCCTTAGAATTTAGTTTAATTACTATTTTGGCTCAGACACTCCAGCCAACCAACACTACCAGGTTCTCTACTTCCATTGCAATATGCAGCTTGCTCACACCCCCAACATGCTGATGGGCCAGGGAAGGAGCAGCAGGACACAGACAAGGATATCATTCTGCTTTATCTTGCTTGCCAACACGTTCCCTGCCTGCACATGTGCACCGTGGCAGAGCCTGATTTGCTTCTGGCACAAGGCCTCCCTCTCCCAGTCTGTTGCTGTGCAGGGGTTGCAAGATCCTAACATTAAGATGCATTAAAAAGTTTATAGTAGCCGTGTTACTTATAATAGTTTATAACCATATTTACTTTGTGTTTGTGTGTGTGCTTTTTTTTTTTTTTCTTTGCATTTGTGTTTAGAGTTTAAAGTAGAACTATAGGCGGATCGGATGAAAACAGACAGGCGCTCTGTTTTTCATATGATTGCCCCATAGAGGAGAGCAGGACTGTGTCCATGTCTGCCCTGCAGAGCAGACATGGACCTGTCATCTACCTGCTCAGCAGAGGCGCCTGTGTGAAATGGGTCTAAGGGAGGGTTATAACCCATATTGGTTTATTTTTTGCCATCTGTGCCCTGTTGGGGAGATTTACCTGCACATCCTGTCCCATTGTCAAAACAGGAAGTGAGAGGAAATCCCTGCAAATTAAGGGAATCCCTTGGGGACCTCCAGGCAACCCTATTTTAAAATTTCCCCTCTATTACTTTTCTGGGACCAACTGTCTACTGTATGCTTTCACTTTCAATGCTAATTGTAAACAGGACAAATAGAGCATGAATCTCCCTAATGGGGGAACAAGCGGCAATAAAAACTGGCAGGGCATGTGTAGCAGGGAGCCAGGAAGTGAAGCCGCAAGGCTTCACGTCCTGATTCCCTTACCGAAGATGGCAGCGCCTCAACGCGCGAGCCGAGGGACAGATTGGCTTCGGGTGAGGACATAGCAGGCGCTCCGGAAAGGTACGGTAAGTGTCGATATATTAAAAGTCAGCAGCTGCAGTATTTGTAGCTGCTGACTTTTCTTCTTTTTTTTTCCGGCGGAACTCTGCTTTAACTATAAGACCTCATGCACACTGGACACTTATAAGCCTCATACACACGATCAGTCCATCCGATAAGAACTGTTCGAAGGTCGTGCGTACAACCGATGGTCGTGCGTACTAACGATCGGTTTTGACCTATCGGTTAGGCGTCTATCGGTTAAATTTTAAAGCTAGTTGTCTTTTTTTTTTAACGAAGGTTAAGTATCCGATGGGGCCTACACACGATGGGTTTTGACTGATGAATACGGTCCATCAGACCGTTGTCCTCTGGTTAACCAATCGTGTGTACGCCGCCTTACAGCGGCTCCTAGGGGTGTCTGGTGTGTTTTTATTTATTTTTGCCTCTAAACTCCTCTGCATTAACGTGTGTTCCTATGTATTCATGCGCACATAGGCTTTTGGCAGCCTTTAGCGGCAGGAGAGTTTAGAGGCAGGAAAAAAAACCACTACTAGTGTGTCCAGGAGCAGCAGAGTTTTGACAGAAAAAAAATGCTAAACACGCCTAAATGGTAGGTGCGTTTTAGCTCTTTAGCTTTTCTTTATTTACAGTAAATAGCCAGACTAAATTAAAATTCTGGCCAATGAAATTAATAAATAACCAAACGCTGCTAAACAGGTGTGATAAAAACACCGCTTAGGTGGGTGTTTAACGCTGATTATCTCCTGTCAGGGGAAACAGCATTTTACAATAAACCAGTGTGCATGAGGCCTAAAGTGGACCTTTGCCCAAACTTTAACAGAATGCTATGTGTTATTTCCTTTAAGGCAAGAACTTTTTTTTTTCCCTTTAAAACGGAGGTTCACACAAAAAGTGAACCTCCGCTTTTTGGATCCCCCCCCCCCCCTCCGGTGTCACATTTTGGCACCTTTCAGGGGGGGGGGGGTGCAGATACCTGTCAGGTATTTGCATCACTTCTGGGTTCTGACTCCCGCGGGGAATTCAGCCTTGTCATGTCAGGCCCCCCCGCCCCCCGCGCTGTCTTCTGGGAAACACTGTTCCCAGGAGAGAGCGGGGACCAGTGATGGCGCGCTGCGATCCTCGCGCATGCGCAGTAGGGAATCAGCCAGTAAATCCGCAAGACTTCACTGGTTGATTCCCTCACGGAGGATGGCGGCGGAAGCAGCCGAGGACCGAGTGATTGCTCAGCCTCGCCTGCTGACATCGCGGGCGTGCTGGACAGGTAAGTGTCTGTTTTTTAAAAGTCTGCAGCTGCCGTATTTGTAGCTGCTGGCCTATAAAAACGAAACGCGGAACCTCCGCTTTAATGCATTCCCTGCATTAAGGTAAAAAAACGTCCCAGTAGTTGTATTTTCCCCCCTCACCTTCCTATAACCTTACCCAATTCCTGGTTTGATCCAGGCTGTGCTTGTCTGCAGCAGTGCTGGTCTGTTTTCCTCTCCTCACAAGATGCAAAAGGAGCTGTGGGAGCTATTGGCTGCTACTGTCAATTCAAATCCTGTGAGAAGGAAGCAGAGGTGGTGCTGAGCCAGGCTGTGGAGGAGGCACACACAGAAGAGGAGGCCACTCTGTGCATTACCATTACACAGAGCAGGTTAGGTAAATAACATGTTTATTATTTCAGAAACAAATTAAGGCTTTACAATCACTTTGAGTGCTAGTTCACACCAGATGCAGTTCCGTGCACTTTTTTTTTCTGCACTAAAAATGCATGCAGTTTTTTTTTTTTTTTTTCATGTATTTCAATGGCTCTAGTTTACACTGGTGCAGTCAGTTTCTGGTGCAGAAAAAAATTAGAGCGTGCTGCATTTTTCTCTGCACAGAACTGTACTGGAACCTAGCAAATTGTATCACAAACGCACTGGAACTGCATGTGGTGTGAACTGTAAAGCAAAAACTGATCCGGAACGTATTGCATTTTACACCAGATGCTTTCAGGTGTGTTTTTTTTTTCAGACATGCATCCTGAATGTATAAACAGTAAAATCAATGTCTTTCAATCTCTCTACTTCATACCGTTCCATTTACTACCACTGCTTTCTAAAAACGTTCAGTATTTTTTGTTCACCAGAACATGTGAAAATGCAGTGGAATGCACATAGGCTCAAGAGGATCCTTTGGCATTCTGATTTTCCAAACGAAAAAAAAAAAAAAAAAAACGCACTGGAACACATTACAAACCCATTAAAAACACAAAGGGTCACTGGTGTGAACTGGTCTTAAAGGAAATCACTCGTGAGAGGAATACGGAGGATACTATTGCATTGTTATTGACCTGGAACAAATATGCCCAAAAAGTTTTCTGACTTTGCTTCTTGAAAGCTTCTTCTGGGCCAGTGATTAACCACTTGCTTACTGTGCACTTAAATCCCCCCCCCTGCCCAGACCAGTTTCCAGCTTTCAGCACTCTCACTCTTTGACAATTGCGCGGTCATACAACACTGTACCCAAATGAAAATGTTGTTTTTTTCCCCCCCCACAAATAGCTCTTTCTTTTGGTAGTGCAAAAATGTGTAGAGAAAAACCGGGACGGCTGCACTCCAAAAAAATGGTTCCTTTTAATAAAACTGGTCACAACATGAACATATCACAGCAAAAAATCAGGAGAAAAGCTGACGCGTTTCACACTATCATACAGTGCTTATTCATAGCTTTCTTTTGGTGGTATTTGATCACCTCTAAGGTTTTTATTTTTTGTTAAAAATAAAAAAGACTAAATAAACTAGAGTAAAAAACAAACAAAACAAAACCGTTTTATATTTTGTTATAAAATTTTGCAAACGGGTAATTTTTCTCCTTTCTTCATTGATATACACTGATGAGGCGGCACTGAAAAGTGGCACTGAAGGGCATTGATAGGTGGTTCTGGATGGCACTGAGAATTGGCACAAATAGGTGGCATTGATAGGTGGGACTGATAGGTGGCAGTGATGGGCACTGATGGGTGGCAATGATGGGCACTGGTAGGTGACATTGATAGGCAGCACTGCTAGGTGGCACTGACTGGCACCACTGGTGGGCATTGCTAGGTGGCACTGATGGGCATTGATGGGTGGTATTGATTGGCACTGGTGGTCACTGAGGGCACTGGCAGGTGGTACTTGTGTCCACTAATGAGGCAGAATTGCCTCTTCCACTTTTTTTTCTCCCCACACTGTCAGCACAAGGAGAAAAAAAAAAAAGATTACCACGCTTTGTTTTGATCACGTGATCAGCTGCCATTGGCTGGCAGCTGATCATGTGGTAAGGGGTCGGGACTGTCCCCTTACTCGCATCTGTGATCATCCGAGTCTCAATGACTCGATGATCGCGTGAGTATGCAAAGGGGAGGACGTCTATCGACGTCCTCCCGGCAATTGAAGTCCGCGCGGTAGCCGTCATTCGACTATAGCGCGGGCCCCTGGTGGTTAAAGCTAGTCAACTAGGATTTTCAAAAGGAGGTGAACAATTGAAGGCCGCATACAGTGTTTCTCTCATGATTCCTTTACCATAACTGTAATCTATAGACCTTTTTTTTTTTTTTAAAGCGGAGGTTCACCCAAAAATCAACTTTCTGACATTAGATCCAGCATACTGCTAACATCTGCAGTATGCTGTTTTTTTTTTTTTGTACTTACCATTTTGAGCCGTTATCTGGCTCCGAGCGGGGAATGGGCGTTCCTAAGCCAAGAGGAGTTGATTGACGGGCTGCTAAGGCGTGTCTACCCTTCCAAAAATACCTAAATTCCTCTTTGCTTAGGAACGCCCATTCCCCGCAGGAATCCTCGCTCGGAGCCGGATAACAACGGCTCATAAAACGATAAGTACAAAAAAAAAAAAAGACAGCATACTGCAGATGTTAGCAGTATGCTGGATCTAATGTCAGAAAGTTGATTTTTGGGTGAACCTCCGCTTTAAGTGTAACTCCACTTTTGTTGAGAAACCTTACAAGGATTATAGCAACCTTTGTTGCAGATTTCCTACCTTTTTGGTATTCTGAAGAAATCGATGTTTGTTTGTTTCTCTGTGCCTCTGTTCTTAGTGGATCTAATGGGAGTGTTTCATAACTAGGGATGCAACGGATCAAAAAACTATCGGATCGATCCTCGGATCAGGAGTCACGGATCTGATCATTTTTCGGATCAGCAAAAAAAAAAAATACTAATCTTGTTACACCCAACAGAGTTTTAGATTTCACAGTTATTTTCAACACAAAAAGGAGCTTAAATACAGTATTTGTAAATCTGACGGACTGTTTACATGTTACATTTTAAAAGCCGCAGAAAATCTTACATGCTTGCTAATGTGACAGAACACCTCTGAATTTCACATTAAGTTAAATATTAATATCAGAGGTGTTCTGTCACATTAACAAGCATGTAAAGTCAGCAGGTTTGCTGCAGCTTTTAAAATTTAACATGTAAACTGTCCGTCAGATTTAAGCTCCGTTTTGTATTGAAAATAACTGTGAAATCTAAAACTCTGTTGGGTGTAACAAGATGCCCGCTTGCCCCCTAATCGCCATCATTACTCTAGTGTCAGCGGTATCCCTCTCCTCTCTGGAGTCACTGGTTTCCCCCCCTCCTGTCTCCTCCACTCTGGTGTCACTGGGGTCCCCCCTCCTCTCCACTCTGGTGTCACTGGGGTCCCCCCCTCCTCTCCACTCTGGTGTCACTGGGGTCCCCCCCTCCTCTCCACTCTGGTGTCACTGGGGTCCCCCCCTCCTCTGGTGTCACTGGTTTCCCCCCTCCTGTCTTCTCCACTCTGGTGTCACTGGGGTCCCCCGCTCCTCTCCACTCTGGTTTTACAGGTGTCCCCCCCCCCCCCTCCTTTCCACTCTGGTGTCACCGGGGTCCTCCACTCTGGTGTCACCGGGGTCCTCCACTCTGGTGTCCCCCCTCCTCTGATGTCAGTGGTGTCCCCCCTCCTCGGGTGTCCCTGTTGCCACCCCCTCCTCGGGTGTCACAGGTGTACAGACAGCCATGCCCCCCTGGACAGACAGTCTATCTCCTACCGGCAGGTGAAGATCTCACAGACACTGTCTCCACATGCCTGCAGTCGGTGGTCCGAGGTCTGTAGTCAGCGCACTGAGGCGAGAAGGAGTGTCACGCTGTGCACTGGCAAGCACACGGTCTCCACTGGGGTGGTGCAAGATGGCCGCCGCTCCGGAGCTTCGGCCGAAGCCAGGGACTTTCCTACGGCCCGAGGCACCGGAGCGCTCCGCGGATTGCGTGGTGTGCCGATCCAAACGGGGTGACCTGTTCGGATTACGGATTTGTCACGATCCGTTGCACCCCTATTCATAACTATCTGTCAGCTGTGCAGCTGCAGATCTCTAATGAGGAAAGCTGCTGGGCCTGCATCCCTTTAGACGTGTTCCTTTTGGGAGTATCTCACCAAAAATTAAATTTTTGTTGCAGAGGATGCCTGAAATCAGAATTGTATCTTAGGCAGACTTCGGGGGAAAATGGTAAGCCAATAACAGAAGCAGGAAATGATGTTTCTGGGGGTGATCAGTACACTTTGTGTACAGAACTCCAGGTAGCCATATTCCATTGTACTTGAAAATTAGAGTGGCTGCAGATTGAAAAGGAAAGGTCATTTTTTTTTTTAATTCAATTAGAATATGACTTGTGTCGCAATTGTATTCACTATATTTTTTCTTTATTTGCTATTTTTTTCTCACGAAAGTGGATATACCCTAAAAAAAAAACAGGGGTGGCAAACACAAGGCCCGCAGGCTAAATCCGGCCCGCCAGGCCTTGTCACTTGCCTGACGAAGAGGTCCTGTGCGACTTCGAAACGTTGCTATTTTTGTGATGGTTTCTGTGCAATAAATCTTTTTGGATTTTTTTTTCATACGATCCTTGGTGTGCCGGCGAATATGTTGATATGATTGCTGTTCCAGTTCCCTGCTGGTGATCGCTTCCGCACCCTTTTTTCTATTGGCCGTTTTCCAGGAAGGTGTGAAATTGGAATATTTGAGGCCTTGTCATGTGGCCCGCCCAGCAACCTGTTATCCGAGGTATCCCAGGCAACGAGAGAAACACCCCCCCTCAGTCCCGCAAGCGGCACAGCATTTAGCGCATCCTAGGAGCATCTTCCCCCTCCGTGCTGTCTATTCCTCTGTGCCCACCTCCGTCTCCACCCCTCAGCCGTCAATGCCTCTCTCCGTCTCTGCCTCCGCCCTGTCTCCACCCCTACCCCTAGCTTTGTCCCAGTCACGTGCAGGGGGGGGGGGGGGGGGAGTGCGGATGTGCGGGGGTGCAGATCAGCACACTGATCAGCACTTCGCTCTGTGGAGCGGATTGAAGCCGCCGGAACCTCCTCCTCTGCGTTTACATTCAGTGAGGAGGAGGAGCCAGAGGGACACACACTGATGTGTGTATGTCTGCGGTCGCGGTGTTCTGAGGTCTGAACTTGTACTGTACTAGTTTAAGTACATGGACATGTGCGGGGGAGGGGGGTTAGAGGGCTGCCTATGCTGATGGGGGATGTGTATACTGCGGGGGTCTCAGTACTAAGGGGGGATTCTGCACTGATCGGGGTCTGCACTAAGGGGGTGTGTATACTGCGGGGTCTCTGTACTAAGGGGGGATTCTGTACTGATGGGGTCTGCACTAAGGGGGGTGTGTATACTGCGGTGGTCTTTGTACTAAGGGGGGATTCTGTACTGATGGGGGTCTGCACTAAGGGGGGGTGTATACTGCGGTGGTATTTGTACTAAGGGGGATTCTGTACTGATGGGGGTCTGCACTAAGGGGGGGTGTGTATACTGCGGGCATCTCTGTACTAAGGGGGGATTCTGTACTGATGGTGGCCTGCACTAAGGGTGTGTGTATACTGCGGGGGTCTCTGTACTAAGGAGGATTCTGTACTGATGGGGGGTCTGCACTAAGGGGGTTTCTATACCGCGAAGCAACAGACAGACCGGACCAGCAGGCAGTGCAGCGTCATCCTGAAGGCGAAGGCGACCTGTTGAGGGACTCGTGAGCCGCCCGGTGCACAGATTTGGAAGTTGGAACTGAGTGAGGAGGCCGAGGCCCACACCAGACACATCGGACTCATATCGGGAATCTGGATCGGGAGCTGGCTGAAGTGGGAGCGGTATGTAATATAACAAAGACAAAGTGCATGTGGTATGCTGCATTGTATTGTGCATCGTATAATACAGCAGCACAATGATGCTGTAGTTCCTCTAAAACGTGTCAGTGGTAATCTGCATTGTGAAGTATAATCATTAAGTAATTGAATGCAGAGGCAATTTTTTTTTACAACCGGCCCTTTGAGGGCAACCATACTGCTGATGCGGCCCCCGATGAATTTGAGTTTGCCACTCCTGCTTTAAAAGAATCCAAATTTTAACCATTTCCCGTCCGGCTTATAGCAGATTGATGGCCGGGCGGTGGTTCTGTTATCCTGACTGGGCGTCCAGCAGGATAACATGTTGACTGGTCGATCGCTAGTGCGACGTGTTTGTCTGACACGCCGCATCTCCGATCGTGGTAAGGAGCCTCTGACAGAGGCTTCTTGCCACATGATTATCTGTGACCAATCATAGCTGATCGTCGCGTGAACCAAGAAATGCCAGTAAACGGCATTCCTCGGTTCGATCTGACAGGCAGAGCCAATTGGCAGATCTCCCTGTCGGGGTGGTCTGTGCTGATAATCAGCACAATGATTATCAGCACAGCCCCCATCAGATGTGCCCATCGGCTGCCAGTGCCCCCTTAAAGTCTCAGTGCCTATCACAGTGCCCAGCAGTAACACTTGTCAGTATAACTCATCAGTGCTGGCCATCAGTGCCATCTGTTAGTGTCCATCAGTGTCATTTAGTATGGCCCATCAGTGAAGGAGAAAACAACATTTTTTGACACCTAGTTTTTTAGAGGAGATCAAATACCACAAAAAAAAGCTCTATTTGTGGGAAGAAAATGATAAAAATTTAGTTTGGGTACAGTGTAGCATGACCGCGCAATTGTCATTCAAATTGCAACAGCGCTGAAAGCTGAAAATTGGCCTGGGCAGAAAGGGGCAAAATTGCCTGGTATTGAAGTGGTTAACAAGCATTCCTTGCCAAAAAAAGCAGTAACCTTATGCCAGGTTTTCCTATCCTGCACCGTACACCTAAAACCTGCCCCCTTCTGCTTCTCCTGCAATTTCCTTTGTCCCATTACTGTGATGTGCAGCGTCGCCTTCCTGTGAGAAGGTAAAAGAGAAGGTGGGCCGGTCAGAGCAGTGACCACAATGGCTGGTCAACAGCAGCATGGCCAGGACAAGGGGTAGGCATGAGAGGTAGCTGCCCTGGTATCATGTGAGGGGGGGGACCACAAGAAGATTGGGGAGTGAGGTTTGTGTTGGAAGGAGAAATTTGGGGGTGTCAGGGTTTAAGTATTCTAGAAGGGGAAATTTTAGGGGGGTTGCTAGGCATGGTGAATTTTGTATTCCTTTTTTGGTGGGGGGGGGGGGGGGGCAAAGATTTGTATTTGGAGCAGGGGGAATTTATGCTTAAGGGGTATTTATGCTTCGGGGGTAAGCATACAGATCAGTGTTTCTGTGAGGGGATATTTGTTGACACATAATGCTCATACATCCAGTTTGGCATGTTCACCCTGGGCTCTAAATGACCTGGGAACTTATCAGCAAGCTGCCAGTGCCGATCCTGACCTCCCTGGGGCCCTAAGCAAAATGACATGGCACATTAAAAATGAGAAGCGGGGGGCGCTGACAACCGTGACATGTCACATTAAAGAAAGTTGAGAAGCACGGGGAGGGGGTGTTCTGCTGTCGGAAATGACATCTTACATTAAATTGAGAAGCAGGGGGTGCTGACTTCTTACATCTTCTCCCATGCAGCCAGCGAGTTGAGAAGCGGGGTGAGGGGGCGAAAATGACTTCTCACCAGGCGGGGCCTCTAGTAATTTGGGGGCCCTTTGCAACTTTGCAGGGCCCTAAGCGGCTTGCATAGTGAGCCTATAGGGCGGATCGGCCCTGCCAGCAGCATTACAGGTTTGGCTTGTGTTTTTGAGGAGCACATGTGATCTACAATGCATCAAAACTGTTGTGCAAGTATGTAGAGGTGCCCATTCTTTCTTTTTTTTTTTTTTTTTGTAACTAAATGATGTCTTTTAACCCAAGTGTTAAAAGCTTACCAGTCTTTAGATGTGGTGGCTGCATTCATTTTGTTTTCTTAAAATAGTTTTCCCTTTATTTTCACCTTGAGATCATGCCAGTATTTCCGTTGGGTCTGATGGTGACAAAGCTCACCTACCATACTAGGTGAGGGAACAGTGTTGTCACCCTATGCGGATTTCATGTGTTTATGTGCCATTGGAGTCTAGGGCACCAAACAAGACAACTGTATTTTTTCCCAAGATGCGCGTAAGAGAAATGCTGGTATAAACGGGCCCCATGAAAAATAATGGTAATACCCTTGTGTTTTGTTGCACGTCGGCCAACACGTGTGAATGGGGATTTAAGAAATGACCTCCCCACTGAACAATTACAAGCAAGCAGGAAAAATAATCTTTGTTTTTTGGATTAGTAAAGTCCTGACTAAAGAACCAAATCACCAGCGTATCGCTGATCGTTAAATCACTTTTGTGTAAATGAACTGCTGAGCTCCTTCCAGCATTGATCCGCTCACTCCGGGTGTATTGACAGAGCAAATATAGACTGGGTGCATATAATGGCTACATCCGCCTACAGTGGGCATTGTATTTTAACAAGCCAAATACCAATTTTATATCAAAGTCTTGATCGTCGTGTGTACCCCCTCTGTCCCATTTTAAAGTGTCCTTGTGCAATGACATGGAAATGTCTATAGTGGGAAAGGCCCGCTTGTCCTATTCACAGTGCGGTAGGTCACAAGGCTTCGAGGTCAGCACCTGGCAAAGGTTAATGACTCTGTTCTAAGTTTAGTTACAGGGCGTTCTGAAGAGAAACACTTAACAATAACTGCATGTGGAAAACCGAGTGTTCTGTTTCATTACAAATGGTTCAAGTCTGACAAAGTGATGTTGGCGATTTGTGTAATCTACAGCACAAAGCCGTCTTTGATTTTTAAAGGTTCCGTGTAGGATAATGTGCTTGCAGTAGTTTTCACTTATAACTATTATTTTCTTATTTTATTTTTTAATTTTGATTTTTATTTTGCATTTTTAATTTTTAACAGATATAATTGTATTAAAACATATGCAGCAATGTACATGAGACAGTATAGGAATCATACAAAGTAGTACAAGCTCATGTATGCTGTCAAATTACAGTTCGTAGGCAAATATATATAGGAAATAATCCAAATTTCCATTTCGCATGTTCCTGGGGAAAGCTCCAGGATACTGGGTGCTGAAGCAACCACCAGCTAGATACTGGATCATGAAAGCCACAACAAATATATTTGCCAGCACACCTCGGATCTTGGGTCCAAAAGTTTTTTTTTTTTTTTTCTTTTTATTAAAGCGTGATCACATCATAAGCAAGAGCGCGCAAAGTTTCAAAGTCATGCAGGACCCCTTCGTTAGGCATGTGCAAGATTCGTGTTGTGCTGGCAAATCTATTAACCACTTCAGATCCGTGCTATAGACAAAAGACATCCACAGCGCAGACCTGAAGTGCCGGGTTGATGTCTTTGGACGTCATGTTATTGTAATTCCCCGCGCACGCCACTGGGTGGCGCGCAGCGGGGAACAACAGTGCCATCGCATCGCTGAGGATTCGATGCATGTACCCGGCGGCCGTGGTGTCCGTCAGGTACAGGCGATCGGCGGTGACAGAGCAGGGACGTGGAGCTCTGTGTGTAAACACAGAGCTCCACGTCCTGTCAGGGAGAGGAGACAGATGCTGTTTCCCTTGTACATAGGGACACAGCATCGGTCACTTCCCCCAGTCAGTCCCCTCCCCCCACACAGTTAGAACACACCCAGGGAATACATTTAACCCCTTCCTCACCCCCTAGTGTTAACCCCTTCAATGCCAGTCACATTTATACAGTAATTAGTGCATATTTATAGCACTGATCGCTGTATAAATGTGAATGGTCCCAAAAATGTGTCAAAAGTGTCCGATGTGTCCGCCGTAATGTCGCAGTCCCAATAAAAATCGCAGATCGCCACTATTACTAGTAAAAACGAAATGGTAAAAAAAAAATCATAATTCTGTCACCTATTTTGTAGGAGCTATAACTTTTGCGCAAAGCAATCGCTTAGTGCGTGTTTTTTTTTTTTTTTTTTACAAAAATACGCAGAAGAATACGTATTGGCATTAACTGAATAAAAAAATAGTTTAAAAAAAAAATTGGGATATTTATTATAGCAACAAGTAAAAAAAATATATTTTTAAATTGTCGCTCTTTTTTTTGTTTATAGCGCAAAAAATAAAAAACGCACGGGCGATCAAATACCACCAAAATAAAGCTCTATTTGTGGGGAAAAAAGGACGTCAATTTTGTTTGGGTGCCACGTCGCAAATGTCAATTAAAGCGAAGCAGTGCCGGAAGCTGAAATTTCGCCTGGGCACAAAGGGGGTTTATGTGCCCAGTAAGCAAGTGGTTAATTTAAACATAGAAAAGTCGCAGAGATATTTATTTATACAAAATAAACAACCAAGGGCAGAGGTAGAACTGTGTGCAATTGCCTCGCCATATCCTACAGCAGGGATATGCAATTAGCGGACCTCCAGCTGTTGCAAAACTACAAATCCCATAAGGCATAGCAAGATTCTGACAGTCACAAGCATGACACCCAAAGGCATGATGGGACTTGTAGTTTTGCAACAGCGGGAGGGCCGCTAATTTCATATCCCTGTCCTACAGCTTTGTTTTATTTTGCATTTTTCAAAGTCAAACTTTTTTTTTTTTTTTTTTTTAACTCATCCATCAACATGAAAAACATTTAAAATATTTTTTAAACCCCAACTGACTGACCTTTAGTTTGCTAAAGCACCATGGAAGATGTCTGTTTTATTTATTACAGGTATTTTTATAGCACCATCAATTTATATAGCACCTTTACATATATATTATACATTCAGAGCAGTCCCTGCCTTCAAGGAGCTTACAATCTAAGGTCCCTAACTCACAATCATACATACACATACTAGGGCCAATTCAGATGGGAAACTGTTTACCTACCAGCGTGTTTCTGGAGTGTGGAAAGAAATCTATGGAGATACACACTGGTGACCGATGGCGTATGATGTGACACAAGACAGACAAGTGCACAGGGAATGACAGCAGTAAGGAGACTGTTAGGAGGGTCTTAAAAATTGTTATTTTATTTTTTGATGTGAAGGAGATATCCTTTAAAACCTAAAAACAAAGAATAAAAACTTTAGCTCTGGTGCTTCTTAAAGTTATTTTATTTTCTTCTCTACATACCGGCACTCCGGGGGGATTTGTGAAGAGTTGGGGGGATTTGTGTAGAGGTGAGATGGGGGGGGGGGGGGTAATTGTCATAATTATGAGTTCCCCCCTCTATCAGGTTTTTTATCCAGCCACCCTGTAACCTGGCGTTATGTCAGGGTTATTGGCTGACTGCACTGCTGTAAATAAGTTAGGGGGCGCAGATTACTTGCCACATAAATGGTTTCTAACTTTTTTTTTGCTGGCTCCTACATTCAAAGTAAATTTGTCAAGCCATGTGGTAAGGCGTATTCAATATGTACATTATATCAATTGTGAATTAATATTTGTGACTCACAATGGTATGCAGGTTAAAGTGGTTGTAAACGCAATAAAAAATAAAATAATAAAAAACCTGCAAGACAAAGGCATAATGAGCCAGTATGCATTGCATACTAGCTCAATATGAATTACTTACCTCACATCAAAGCTCCCGCAGCGGCCCTCGCACCCTCCACTGGCTGGCGACCTCTTTCCCAGAGTTGGTATCGCGGGCTCTGGCATTGTGATTTGGCTAGAGCCGCGAAGACGTCGCTCCCGTGGGTGTCGCCTGTAACACCACTCCCACTGAAGCAGCGGCACATGCATGCCTTTGCTTCAGTGCACATTTGCCGGTGACATCGGCACATGCAAGGGACATCTCCTAAACTGTGCAGGTTTAGGAGATATCCTGGGTAGCTACAGGTAAGCCTTAATATAGGCTTACCTGTAGCAAAAGGTGTTTGTAAAGGGTTTGCTACCACTTTAAGGTCTGATTTGGCTATGTAAATGCAACCCTTGTAACACTCTATGGATAATGAGTTCAATCTTCCTGAGTAAATTTTGGAATTGATCATATTCTTTTGTATTCTAACAAAGTGGGAGATATTAAAGGCCTAAATTGTTTTTATGTACATATGGTGTGAATGAGGCCTAAATGTAAAATATCACATAGTTCCATAGTACGGATTTAAAGTGGGAATATCCCTTTCATTCAGTGTTGGTCTTGCGATGTATTTGACATGTGGAGCTGTGCCAAATTTGTATTGCTTTGACTTTTGTGATTTCTTCTATAACCAGTAATTGCCTTTTAGACAGAATTTATTGTTGAAGACGTATCTGCAGCTGAATTGACAATTCTAACATAACAAAACAGGTCTGAGGAACAGGCATCAAGGAAGGTCACACGAGTTGGTGTGTAGAACATTTCGTCTTGAAGCTCATAAAGGCCACACATACCGGCCTAAATTTGGCTCTCCTTCCTGAAGGAGTTCTGTATAGTTGCCTTCCTCTAACTGGCACACTTTGTTCTGATACAGCTGCCATTCTGCTTTAAAATACATTTTGGCTTGTCATCGTGATAAACCTGCATGTGAAAATACATATTTAGTAAAACAAGGATTTTTGAAATGACTCGTCTCAAGTTTCTCCTCAGGTTTAATGTCTGCGTGCTTACATTTCTGTCATTATGACGTCCTGTACGCACCACATAACAGAGGGCTAATGGATACATCTTACTGTATGTGTGGCTTTATTTAAACATTGGATATCAGATACATCGACCCTCACTGACCTGTTCCTGCTGACCTTCACTGGCAAAGGGTGGGAGAATGTCTGGAGACTTGATACTCCAATTTATAAATCTCAAGCTCAATTGTTAAATTACTCAATCATAAGGATAATTATTTTCTACAATGTGATTGTTTGTTTTATCCGATTTTCAAAACGTTTTAAAAATAACTTAAAAAAAAAATTGAAAAATTTAACATGTTACTATCTTGCTGTACAATCTCCTTTTAGATTAGTTTACCAACTATGTAGTGCAAGGGTCTACTTGATTGGATGCAGATTGATTGGAAATAAGACATGTGCAGAATGGAAACATTTGTTTTGTTTAGTTTCCGATAGATTTGTTATGTTATTAATTTCAGAATTCAAATTAATTTAGTTTATACATTTTTTAAGGCCACGTACACACGATCAGACTGGTCCGATGAAACTGGTCTGACGGACAGTTTTCATTGGACCAGGCTGAAGTGGTCTGATGTGTGTACACACCATCGGACCAAAAATCCGATCAGACGAGAACGCGGTGACGTAGAACACACCAACGTGCTGAAAAAAGGAAGCATGCGTCGACTTAAATCTGAGCATGCGCAGATTTTTGGTCCGATGCTTTGGCGTACTAACCATCGAATCTGTCCGACGGACAGGTGTGCGTCTGACAGATTTTAAAGCAAGTTTTAAAACATTCGTCCGACGGACATCGGTCCGATGGGCCGTACACACCATCGAATTGGTCCGATGAAACTGGTCTTAAGACCAGTTTCATCGGACCGGTCTGATGGTGTGTACGCGGTCTGACAAATTCAAATTTTTCAGAACTATTCAATTCGGATTGGTTGAAAAATGATCGACCAATTTGAATTCTGTTTGAAGAGTAGCTGGTTGTTGAGGAGCAGGCCAGGAAGCCGGCTGCTACGTCCTTAACGACTGTTGACTCCTCTATCGTCATCGGGCTTCCCCACTGACAGCTGAAATATAAACAAAAGTATGCCGGCAATGAAAAATTCTGAGAAAAAAACAGCGTTGACCATTATCAAAAACTATTACTATGTACTCCATACTCATTCACATGGGAGGCAGGACCTGAGGGTCCCTTTCAGATTAAAAAAAAACAACAACCGCAGGTCCCAAAAACCACAAGTGCTTTGGGGGGGGGGGGGGCATGTTGAGGGCATGTGGTTTGGTATGGTTCAGCAGGGGGCACTCACCCGTTTGCCCCCCCCCCATGCTTTCCTGGCGTGCTTGGTTCCCCTTAAAATCCATACCAGACCCATGCATTTTTTTTTTCTGAACGCCTTTTCCTTTCCCTCCTCCCCTTATTTGGAGTGCCAAACAAACAAGAGCCCAAAAATTGTCTTTTATTACTTCCACAAATGACAGCATTATAACCCCTGTCCTGGTAATTTTGCCATCTGTGTCACTTTGTGGAGATTTTCTTTTCACTTCCTGTCCCATAGCCAAAACAGAAAGTGAAAGGAAATGCCTCCAAAGTGGTTGTGTCCGGGGTCACCAGATCTAGTGTCCTCATTGAAACATTTCCCCTCTATTACTGTTTTGGGGACAACCCAAAATTTGGGATTTTCTTTTACTTTCACTTTTGGTGATTACAGTAAACGGGACAAATTAAGAGGGTGAATCTCCCTAACGGGTACAGACAGCAATGAAAACCTGACAGGTGTCATAATTACTGTGCAATCTGTCCAAAACTAATTGGCACTTACTTCTGATGGTGGGTATACCATATCTGCATATTTATGTACCCCAGGTTTTGAGGTGCTCTGGAACTTGATAGAAGGGATGGACAGGCACCATTGGGTAGCACTTCACAAGGAGTGCAGTGGGACCTTAACGTGGTACTTAACACATGGTGTTTAATCTAGTTTGGCCCTCCCTCCCCAACGACAGGCCATTCAAAAAGCGTACCGCACTTTACGGTGTTTATGCTGACTTTTTTTCCGTGCCTTGAGGATAACACCCAAACTGACTATCTTTCCCAGCCTGTCTACAGGAAAACATAAGCAGGAGGAGCCTCTAGTCCTCCTGCTGCTGGTCACATTTTATAAATAATAAAAAAAGAGCCTTTGTATAAATTTATATTTGTAATTTAAATCTTTTATTTTGTGGAAATAATATTGAGCGGGTACATTTCTGCTAGTCATAGGCTGTGTCATGCCCCTGCAGCCCTTGTCTTAAAAAAATAAATCGTTTTTAAAAAAAGGGGGGGGGAAGGGAGGTGAAGCCTCAATTAATCTACTTGTAATATCTGGTCCCTATTGTGTTTAGCTGGTTAGTGGGCATGGAGGAGGCGGAGCAGGGAGAAAGTGGGCTGTCATTTACAACTGTGTATAGGCCCACATGGATGACTCTATAGTCACAGGGGGTGCTTAGATGTGATAGGGAGGAAATGCTCAGCATAGAAACTCAAGAGTTGTCGTCAATCCCTAGCTGAATTTGGGACATGAACAGAAGGTGGGGATAGAGAACAGCAGGATCAACCAGTTTTTTTGCTGAATACAGAAAACAAATATCATAGTGACTAAGTATGAACAGCATGTAATACACCATTTATTGTTGGTTTTTATTGATGTTGGTTTAGTGACACTTTAAGTGCAGTAGAACATGTCCAAAACGCGTAAATGGACCCCTTTTATTTCTGTCCCCTCATTTTCTGCCTTTTAAATGTTTATTTTGTTTTAATAATCTGTAGGCGTTTAGCATTTCACGCCATTCCCGATATTTCTAAAACATATTCTGTGATAGAATACAAAACCCTTTTGACATTGATTCTGTCACTTTCTTGTCGCCTTGTAAAACGAGAGGCAAAATATTTGTGTTTGAAATTAACGTGTAACTTGAGGTTCCCCTGTGCATTGTGAGTGTGCTGAAAACCGTCGGCCTAATGGGAAGGAGTTTGTCTCCAATAACTGGCTATGGCAGCGACAGAGCCCCATTGCTAGGATCTCACTAAGATTCAGTTCTAAGAGGTGGAAAGAGTCCCTGCCCCGAGATACGAGTTATTTGTGTCAAGGTTTACAGCCGGTGTTGCATAAACATCCATCTCATTGTTACTTTTCTGACTGTCAAAATTCAGAGTCTTTAGAATATGATGAAATTAGGAAGATTTTATTATGAACATTCTTGTCATTCAACGTGACTTGTAAATTCTGTACATTTTCAATGTACGTAAACAGCTTTTGTAGCAACAAAAAGCACTTTTCTATAATTACCATTATTACATGCGTTCTTAAATGGATGTTCTGAGTACATGTTGGGATGTTTGTGCTTATAAATCATTTTTTATTTTATTGCAACTCAAAACAAACTTTTATTTTTGTTTTTTTGGGTAATATGATGCAAAAAAAAAAGCTATAAAAGACACTTGAAATCATTCTTTAGGCCTCGTTTAGACTAGCCGTTAAAGAGCGTTTAGAAATGCGCAATTCAGCTGCGTTTTTAGGCCCCCTATTAAGCTGCAACTGAGGTGTTCACATACCGTGGTCGTGATGCTTGATTTCCGCAGCAAGAATAAGGCTCCATTCACATGCTACTTGTCAAGCAACTTTGGACATCAAGTTGCAAGACAAGTCGTTTCCCAATGATTCCCATTCATATATGCACGGCTTAAAGTTGCAGCAACTTCAGAGCAGTTCATGCACTGCTTTGGTCTGACTTTCATGCAACTTGAGGGCCATAGACTTCCATGTTAACCCTCAGAAGTTATGACTAAGCACTAGTTTCAGTGCGAAACGCGTCAGCAGTCGGGTTTTACTTTTTTTTGCTGTGACTTGTAGTGCTGTCCTTCTTTTAATAAAAGGCTACAATTTGTTCAGAGTGCAGCTGTCCAGAGACATATTTTTTGGTCCTACTTTGCTTAGTGCATTGCCTGCACCTGAGTTGTCTGCAGCGGAGGATATTCATCTGGGTTCCCACCTGGAGCGGCTATTCCCTTAACCCTCAGATGTTGCATGAAGGCTGTACCTGAATGTTATACAATGCAACTTGTGTGCAACAGTTGTCCATTACTACTGGTCAAAGCCAAAGTCGTATCCAAGTAGCACCCATCCAAAGTTGCACCCCAAAATCTGCACCACTTTGAAGTCATACAAGTGTGAATGGGGCATTAGTTGCATGTTACATTTTAGGACTGATCTACCCCATCTTTCCAATGAAGGAAATTTATCTTATGAAACATGTTGTGATCTGCTTGAAGATTACACCCAAACAGACCAAGCTACATGACTGTTGGCAGTTTTTTGGTGTACCTTTTGATCAGAAGGGTATATAAAATATTTGTATGTAATGTGGCTGCAGCATGTCAGTTTGGCAATATCATAAATGGCACCATAAAACTTATTGTGCGCTGCAGTTCACCACAACACAATGTCCTGTGCGTTGTGTTGTATTGCAGGAAAAAAAATCCAGGCTGTGTTGAGGTACGTAGCAGCCCATTGAAGTGGTTGTGAATTCTTACATATACCCAGTGAAATGACCATCCTTAGGTGATACATAAAGATGAAACAAATCTTCTAATGTAAGTTGTACTTGTTTATCTGCAGTCTTCTCTTCTCTACCGCTGTTGAAAGTCCAGATTTTACAAAGCTTTTCTGAAATCTTAGAAAAAAGGTGGTGGAGAGCTGAAATTACACTCTGCAGGGCTCGGTGAGGAGAGCCCCTGAGACCTGATTGGAGGGAAGAGATACACACCCCTCCACATAGCAACAGAGCTGAGGCTGCCAATCAGCTGGAGATCCCTCCCCCTGACACCATTTTTCCCTTGGTATCAAAAGTGATTTATGCTGATAGCAATGGAACAAAGCAGCAGACAGAAATGAGTACACACTATAGAGAAATATGCTTTGTTTCTATTTCATGTCTGAGTTTTACAACCACATTAAATTAAGGTGTAAACCCTTACAGATCACTTTAACCTGCAGGTAAGCCTAGATTAAGGCTTACCGGTAGGTGCAACAAATCTCTCCTAAACCTACATGGTTTAGGAGATATTTGCAGAAAAGACTGGCTACGTGCCGTTAGTGAAGTCGATCGTGCCGGCCCTGAGTGATGTCATTGCGGCTCGGCCAATCACAGCGCCGGAGCCACGATACTTGGAAGTCCCTCGGGTATCATGACAGCGGTGGAGGAGAGGAACGAGAGTCTCTTCGGGGGCTTCGATCTCCAGGTAAGTAAGTAATTCATAATGAGCTAGTATGCTATCCATTTATCTTTGTTTAGACTTTTTGACATCCATTGCATTTAAGTGCGGAAATGTTTACATGCGCATAAAGAGGCAGTCCAGGCCCCCCAATTTTATTTTTATTTTTTTAAAGTCAGCAGCTAGAAATACTGTAGCTGCTGACTTTTAATATTAGGGCACTGACCTGGAATCCAGCGAAGGCCTTTACCCGAGCAGGTTCTTCCCATCTTGACTATGGGCTTCACAGCTGATTTCCTACTGCACATGTATGAAGCGTGCTGTGCTTTGTAAATGGGTCACAGTCTTATGGGACCTGTCACGTGTCCTAGAAGGCTGCAGTGGAAGAAGGGGGGCGAACCAAAAACCAGGTACCCGCCCCCCTCCCCCAACAAAAGATGCCAAATGTGGGAGCGGATGGGTGGAGGAGGCAGACAAGCGAGGCTCCCCTCTTGGTTGGAATCACAGCACACAATTTATTATTATTATATATATTTTTTTCTTAACTTTATTTGAAGTGCACGAAGTGGCATTTCATTCATGCCTCTGCTCAGCAATGCAGTGTATTGCAATGCTGTGCACTCACATGTGGTGCGCTGTGCTAAAATACAGTATGTTTGTATTTTACCACCGCTCACTGCATCGGGGGATCCATTGCAATAGGAATGAGGCACAAATAAAACAATTGTGGTGACCAGCATCTATCCAGTGCGAAACAACGCTAGTTAACGCATAATGTGTGAACGAACCCTAAAGGGGGTTTACAAATAAATGTAACCAATTGGCCAATTGAGTAGAATGGCCCAGCTCTGCTGTAATGTAGAATCCCACTTGTGTACCTTAGAAATGATTCATTGTATCTCTTGTTGCAAAGATGTATTTCCTGTGCTCCTTATCGCTATCTAGTGGCCATAATTGGATATTTTACTAATGCCCATAGTAAAAGAACATTTGCTCAGAAGAAAAAATTGCCTAAAGAACATTTTGTTTTTGCCAATTCACTGTATGTATGTGCAAATTTGTTGGGCAAATGGGTTTACATTTTTATTTTTGTAAATTGACCCCTTAGTGTGAACATAGTTGGTTGATTTAGAGGTGTATTTTTTTACACATTTTTATACAAGTATCAAGAAAGGTGAATAAAGTAAATATGTATAAATAAACATCCAATAGCATATAATATAAATACACATAGGGAGTTGCTTACTAAAGGGAAATTCACTTTGCACTACAAGTGCACCAAAAGTGCACTTGGAAGTGCACTCGCTGTAGATCTGAGGGGGACATGCAAGGGAAATCAAAAATAGCATTTTAGCTTGAAAATTATTGGATGATAAAATCAGCAGAGCTTCCCCTCATTTCAGATCTTCCCCTCAGATCTACAGCGACTGCACTTCCACTCAATTTAATGTATACAGGAGTCTACTATAACCGCACAATGTATATACAGCAGGCTTGTGCCCTGTACTGTTTCCTATAGGATAGAGCATTGCTCCTGTTTTACATACAGTTTGCGGGTTTGGTAATCTGCACTGCACTGTCGAAATGAGCCCTAAAGGATAATTGGGTTACTATGGACAACGGACACTATACACATGAGAAATCTTTGGTCTGATTGTTTAGACTGCTTTTGCACTAAAATCGCAGTAAAGTGGTTACTTGAGCTATGTGATATAATGGCTTGCGAGGCCATTGTAGCAAAAACCGAAGTGATATTGTAGCCTAATTTATCAGGACCCTTGTTCCTTTAAAGTGATGTTATTACTTCTTACAGGTATCAAAATAAATTTCTAGATACAGTTGCATTTCTCATAAGTGTACAATGTGCAGGAAGCCAAGATTTACATAAAGCCATACAGAATACTTTATTTCTTCATATTTTAATAGAGATTGAGATTTTTTTTTAATAATGGTTCTCTTTTCAAGCAAGTGCACTATGAAATTATCAAAATGTTCTTTTGGAGTCTTCCTTTTCTTAATGTCTGCATAAGGATGTCAGAGCTTGTAATGTATCCTTTGTATTGTCCCTGTCCATTAACATGCTCATATTCCTTCTTTTGTGCTTTTCTTAGTATGCCAGCGTTAAGAAAGATGGGGAAGATTACATGACACCATCTGACTTTGTGCAGAGATACCTCGGGCTGCACACAGATCCTCACCACAATCCCAAGACTGTAGAGCTACTAGGAGGGGTTGCTGACCAAACCAAAGATGGGTAAGACTAATTCCACAACTTGTCGAAAAAAAAGTACCAAATCAAGTGTGATGCACAAGCCTAAAATAGGCAAAAATCTTCCTTCACCTCCCTCGACTGAGCCAAATCCTCCTTCCGTTGTGTCTCACGTGATTCCCCCTCTCAGACATTGCAGATCACAGTGGGAGGGTTTTAACAATGGAGACAGGGTTGTCCATCCAAAAAACAGTGGGCAGGTCTAGGTGTGTCCTTGTACTGATTGACAAGCAACAGGGTGTCAGTCAGCATTGGCAATGCTCATAGCTGAGCCTTCAGAATCCCATTGTTTGCAATTGTGCCTGCTCAGATTTCAAAGCTCAGTGGATAGTACTCTCAATGCCCAACGCTCAAAGAAGTATATTCATTTTATTTTTAATTTTTTACCATAATCTGGTATTTTTGACCCCATAGACCATAGTGGGAATACCTGTAAACACGTGACCCACATGTGTTCACAATTTTTTTTTGCTGCTTTTCCCTTTCCCAGGCTAGGAAATAAACTGCAAAATCTTACACATGCAAAAACACTTGCGTAAAAAGTGTCTTGAAAGAAGTGTGATTTTAAAATCACCAGGAATATACTGGTGTGAATGCAGACTAGATATGTGCAATTCGTTTCGGTCCATATGTAAATTCGGATACATTTTTGGTGGTTTGGGTGTGTCCGAATCTCTGGATAAAATAGTAAAAAAATTTAATTACGTATCGTTCATTTAATCTCTAACAAATTCCAAATTTGCGGAACCATTCGCATTCGGACCACCCAATTCCAATTCTGTGTGAAGAATAGCTGGTTGTTAAGGAGCAGGCCGGGAAGACGGATGCTGCGCCCTTAACAACCGATGGCTTCCCCGCTGAGAGCTGAAATTTAAACAAAAGAATGCCTGTGTTTTTTATTTATTTATGGCATTTTTTTGTTTACATTTCAGCTCTCAGCAAGGATGTCATCGGTTGTTAAGGGCGCATATGAATTTTTCTGTGCTGCACATGCCTGCATCCATTCACATGCATCTACCAGAGACCCTTGGAGATGTCAATGGATGACAAGTGTGTTGATGTCAGCGTACATGTAGGCCAGTGATTTCTTCCTCCAGCCCCATAACAGAAGGTCTATTCCTCCATCATTGAGAAGCAGTTGTTGCTGGCGTGCTGATCACTTACATGAAACACTTTTCAAACACTGAGGAACTGAGCTTCAAATTGCCGTAAAATTTACGAGTTTGTGATCACAACTCTGATCTCCTTAGCACTTTTTTTTTTTTTTTTTTTTTTAAATAAAATCACTGCAAATAATTTGCCACTTTGACATGGCCCTTACATGTCTTGGGTACTCTAGTAGGAACTACCACGACCTACCCACTCAGCTCACTGTCATGACTTTTTCAAGAAGATCCTGCTCTCCCTGCCATTTATCACAGCATTTACCAGATCACGTAGTCATTCATACATACATCTTTGTATGCATATACATAAAATATTTGTATAGAAACCCAACTGTTATTTTCAGTATCTTTTTATTTTATTTTATTAAGGGAAATATCCTTTACTTAATTGTACAATGGTAAGCACGATTTCCAAAAGAAATTACACTTTGCTATAATGTAAAGTAGTGTGTACAGCTTGTATAACAGTATAAATTTGCTGTTCCTTCAAAATAACTCACAGCCATTAATATCGAAACCGTTGACAACAAAAGTGAGTACACCCCTAAGTGAAAATGTCCAAAATGGGCCCAAAGTGTCAATATTTTGTGTGGCCACTATTATTTACCAGCACTGCCTTAACCCCTTTGGGCATGGAGTTCACCAGAGCATCACAGGTTGCCACTGGAGTCCTCTTCCACTCCTCCATGATGACATCACAGAGCTGGTGTTGGAGACCTTGCGCTCCTTCACCTTCCATTTGAGGATGCCCCACAGATGCTCAATAGGGTTTAGGTCTGGAGACATGCTTGGCCAGTCCATCACCTTTACCCTCAGCTTCTTTAGCAACGCATTGGTCATCTCGGAGGTGTGTTTGAGGTCGTTATCTTGTTGGAATACTGCCCTGAGGCCCAGTCCCCGAAGGGAGGGGATCATGCTCTGCTTCAGTATGTCACAGTACATGTTGGCATTTATGGTTCCCTCAATAAACTGTTGCTCTCCAGTGCCAGCAGCGCTCATGCAGCGCCAGGCCATGACACTCCCATCACCATGAAGCCGACGGAATTCCGCTCAAGCTTGGCTTGCTTACACACGGTCACACAAAAGTTCTCTGAACTTTCGTCCGTCAAGTACGCGGGAACGTACAACACTACGACGAGCCGAGAAAATTAAGTTCAATGCTTCCGAGCATGCGTTGAATTGTTTCCAAGCATGCGTCGGAATTTTGCACGTCGGAATTGCTACAGACGATCGGATTTTCCAATAGGATTTTTTTCCGTCTGAAAATTTTGAGAACTAGCTCTCGATCTTTTGTTGGCGGAAATTCCGACAGCAAAAGTCTGATGGAGAATACACACGGTCGGAATTTCCCTTCAAAAGCTCACATCGGACTTTTGCTGTTGGAATTTGCGATCGTGTGTACGGGGCATTAGAGACCTGGCAGATTTACAAATGCCATGGGTGATTGACTACACCATGGTCTAACCATATACTACAGTACAGAGGGCAGGGATTGAGGGGTGTGCTACCTACAGAGGGCAGGGATTGAGGGGTGTGCTACCTACAGAGGGCAGGGATTGAGGGGTGTGCTACCTACAGAGGGCAGGGATTGAGGGGTGCGCTACGTACAGAGGGCAGGGATTCAAGGGTGTGTGATATACAGATGGCAGGGTTCAAGGGTCTGCTATGCCCAATGTGCAATATATCACTTCCACCTCTTCTCCTGGGTTCCTACCCCTGCACCAGCACTCTGTCCCCATCCCTCCACCTCTAAACACATCTTCCTACACACTTATACATCCTCCCCCCAACATTCCAAAGCTAACCTCCCATCTGTACTCTCTCCTACCTGGTGTAAGATGGTATTTACAAGAATGCTTTCATGGCTAGTACTGCTACAAGTCCTCAAAACCCCTGCCTCAAGATGCAGCTGCTGGATGTAGATTGGAACACACAGCCGCCAGAGCAGTCAGGTACCTCTGCCAATGACGGGCTATGCTGGATCTACACACTACAGCCGCTACACACAGCCGGCGCCGCTGGAGAGACTGAGGAGGAGAGTGGAGGAAGTGTTTACTCCGGTTGCCAAGGAGACTTGTTTGTGACATCGGCTGGGAGAACAGGAGGTGGAGACTGGCGGCCACTGTTCAGGCCACATGACAAGGCCTGGCCGGCTTCATTTTGCCTGCGGACCTCGTGTTTGCCACAACAAGTCACAACAATCCATGTAAATGTAAAAGCAATAGTGGCCATCAAAGGGAAACCCAAACCATTTTTTTGAATGGGGCCCTTTACTGTCAGTGCCCATATCTACTTGTTTTCTTAAAACATACATAAATATAGCAACACAACTGTTCATGCCAAATTCATATTTTTTTACTCTACGTGGGGAGTGTTGTCTCGCATGGTACCAACCAAATATAGATGTACTGTAATCCTATCGCATGCCTATAATATCATGATTTTAAAATTTAAATCTTCAGGATTGATGTAACTGGTAACAGTTCACATTTTGGAAACCTCCTCAGAAACCATTCGTGTTTCATTGACAAACTACATATAAAAAAACAATATGAAGCAGCGCTCCTCAATTGGAATGAAACATGCTATAATATGAAAGTCCACAGTTCATATAGAGAAATGATGATCAGAAAGGTAGTCCCAAAGTAATCCGTGAAGAGAAAAGATGAATCTCATATGGATCAGCACCAATAAATTCCTTTTAGTCACCACCACCACGTGCAATAGTTAGGTAAAACTCTTACCAGACAGCGCTGGTTATAAAGCGTTGTATTATAACACACATCACAGCCTGCGATGATCCAACTCCACTCCTCTTTTTAGATATCAACTCGCATGTGTGAAAGAAAGCAAATGGTGGCACATAGCATAATTCCGTGGGGTTTATTATTAAAAGACATACAAAGTAAGAAATGCACTTACAAACTCGATGGAATGGTTAGGCATGTATCATACAACTAAAAACCGTCCATCTAAAAACCGTGTTTCATTGCAATCCAATTCCATTAGATCGACTTACTATCGAAATGTAAATCGGAAATGGCAAGACTGTGTTACCTGAGCAGTACATTAGTCTTTTTGCTTCCCATGCTGGAATTCCATCTGTTTAAATCTCTGTCATCACATGTGGGCTCCGACATAAGATAACACGCTACAATAATGCATTCGGTAAAAGGTGAACAAGTGCACAGATTGGCGGCTAGATAGCAGTACAGAAAATGTTTACAGAATGTACCACTTTGTTAACTTGAGCCCTCTGCTACCTATTCCCTCTTTTACTCTGCCTGACAAAGTGTATTTATTTTGTTATCTGCAGGTTGATCTCCTTCCAGGAGTTCCTGGCATTCGAGTCGGTGTTGTGTGCCCCAGATGCTATGTTCATTGTGGCTTACCAGTTATTTGATAAGAGCGCCTTGGGGGAGGTCACTTTCGGTAAGTGTCGATAAATGGCATGCACGGTTACCATTAAAGTAGATTTCAGGTAGGAGTTAATGTATCCTTAAAAGGCCACTACTGCCTAAATAAATCAAATTAGAACAGTTTGTAGATCAGGGTCACTTTTCAGTTTCTGCTTGCCCGATTAAAAGCCCAAGTGATGCCAAAGCTTTTATAGCTTAGGCAAGTTCAGGAAACATAAATGTTTAAATGGCTATAATTTTTTCTTTAATAGTGGCACTTTGCTATTCTAAACTTCCCTTTCCCAGCAGCTGAAGATGGTAATTTACATGTGCTGTGAGTCTCCTGTAACAAAACAAGAATGTAAATGACACAAAATATAAATGTCTGTCTTGCACCTATTGAAGATTCAATTGATTTTCTTTCGTTGACTCTTCTCCTTTTCTTCTTCACTTTCTCCTTCTCCTTCTCCTTCTCCTTCTCCTCCTTCTCCTCCTTTTTTTTTCACCTCCTTCTCCTTTTTTTCACCTTCTTCTTTTTACCTTCTCCTTTTTTTTTTCTCTCCTTCTACTTTTTTTTTTTTTTCACCTTCTCCTTCTTCTCCTCCTTTTTTTCCCTCCTTCTTCTCATTGTATTCTCCTTCTCCTCTTTTTTGTTCACCTTCTCCTCCTTCTCCTTTTTTTGTTTACCTTCTCCTCCTTCTCCTTTTTTTTTTTCACCTCCTCCTTCTCCTTTTTTTTTCACCTCCTCCTTCTCCTTTTTTTCTTCTTTTCCTTCTTCTCCTTCTTCTCCTTCTCCTTTTTTTCACCTTCTCCTTCTTCTCCTCGTTTTTTTCTCCTTCTCCTCGTTTTTTTCACCTTCTCCTTTTTTCTCCTTCTCCTTTTTTTTTCTCCTTCTTCTCCTCGTTTTTTTCTCCTTCTCCTCGTTTTTTTCACCTTCTCCTTTTTTCTCCTTCTCCTTTTTTTTCTCCTTCTTCTCCTCGTTTTTTTCACCTTCTCCTCGTTTTTTTCACCTTCTCCTCCTTCTTCTCTTTCACCTTCTCATTCTTCTCCTTCTTCTCTTTTTTTTCTTTTCTCTTCTCTTCTTTTTACTTCTCCTTGTCTTCTCCTCTATTCTTTCTCTAGTTGGGGTTAATTTACCTTCTCCTCCTTCTTCTCTTTCACCTTCTCATTCTTCTCCTTCTTCTCTTTTTTTTCTTTTCTCTTCTCTTCTTTTTACTTCTCCTTGTCTTCTCCTCTATTCTTTCTCTAGTTGGGGTTAATTTACTAAAGACAAATAGGTTCTTCTCTGTGCTAGGAAATTTTCCTATGTGAATGACCTAAAGCTCTGCTGACTTTTCTTTTATTTCCTTGCACATGATTGGGTATCCACCATTTCCCTTCACCTCATTAACTAAAGGAAAAATCTCTCACACAAAGGGGAAATTCCATTGCAAAGTAAATGATTTAAATATAAGCCTCTTAGTGTAAATGGTAAACATAAAGTTATAGTACCATCATCCTGTAGATCAATTTTGAATAGAACAAGGATTAATGGGACCCCAAAGGCCCAAAAAGACCAAGGACAAATAGGGGCAGAGGGACTATGTTGGTACTAGATAAGAGAAATTAGAAAGGAGTTGTAGTAAGGGTAAAATATATAAATCAATTTATTTAACATAATATCAAAAAAACAGGAGACACACATGGTTATAAAATACATCAGAACAGCAGTATAAAATGGTGGACATATTGTACGACCAACCGTCCCAGTCACCGAGATGGCATGGACCCTAGACGAAGGGTGGCGGTGAAACGAAGGGGGTCATACAAGTCAAAATCTCTACTAGTTTCGCAACGATCGTCAGTAGAATTTCTAAAAAGATGATATATACTTGTTAGCGTCACAGGCTATATACATATAGGTAGATATGTAAAACACCACTCGGGTATCAGAAAACAAATATACAAATATCAGTATACAGATATTATAGGGGACAAGGCAAATGCTGTGCGGCTTACCTGTACAGGAAATGACCACTCGCTAGGAAGCCAAAGGCCAACCGTGGAGAGGAACTCACACGGCGACCAAGATTGAGGGGGGGGCCCAAATGCAGAGGGAAACCTGTATTGGCTGTATATATAGAAACGTTATCAGTAGGGCTAGCCTGAACAGGGGAATATTAGTGAAGTGAGTGTGCCACCGTGGTGAGGTTGCTGAGCACCATGCATGCTATAGAGGTGTTAAATACCTTTCCTTTAGATCCCAACAGGGAGAAAGGGAAAAAGGAAAACAGGAAATAAAAAGAGGGAGGGGAAAAGGGAAGGAGATGGTGAGGGGAGGAGGTGCAGGGAAAAGGGGGGGTGAGGAAAGGTAGAGAAACAGGGAGGAAAAAGCGGTGGGAGAAAGAAATGGGCACGAAAAACAGGAAAAAAGAGGGAAGGAGGAAAGATGGGGGGGGAGAAGGAGATGAAAGTGTTGAGGTGGTGATTACAGAGGATTATTAAAGGTAAAGGCGAGATGAAGAGGTGAGTTAAGGGAAGAGAGGGGTGGGGAAGGAAGGGGAAGGAAGGGGAAGGGGGGAAGAAGAAGAGGGGGGGGGGTGACAGAACAGAAAGATGTAGAGGGAAAAGGGAGGAGAGGGAGAGAAAAGGGGGGTGAGGAGCAAGTATTAAAAAAATAGTGCTGAAGAAACAAGGGGGACAAAATGAGGGACATGGGGAGTGGGAAAAGGGGGGGGGAAGAAAAACAGGGGGAAGGACGGGGAGGAAAAAGAAAGGAGGGGGTGGGGGGGGGGAACAAGCTGGTGAATTGGGGAGAGGGAACCCCTGAAATTGTGTGGAAAAACAAGTGATCACAAAAAGCAAATAAAAGTTTGATATGCGAGGTAAATGTGAAGGCATACACAAGGGAAGAAGAATTATAGTGTGCATATTAGATAGGATTATACATGTAACTATACCTGTGTAAAAATATAAAGGTAGAAAGGCCCTGGGACCTATGTGAGGATTAGCGGCAAATGATCAAGAGCCGCACAAGAAGCTGTGTGTTACAGGTTCAGGTACGCCGGCAACAAAGAAATTTTGTTTGTAAATAGGCAGCCTAAGGGATATAAAGAATAAGCAATGAGGTGTCTAAAACCAGTTAAAAATTCCACACTTATGGTCAGGGATGGTACTGGAAAGGATCCTTTAGGATACTTGCTTGATGTTGGGTAGAACAGCAAGCATGTCCCAGGGCCAGGTGTGTATCACAGCCATGATAAGTGGCTATATGCTTTTATATCAAAATGCAGCTATGTCATCAAATGGGCGTCACTGCGTTGGGCGCCCGCATGACGCAATCGCGGCAATAGACCATGCGCGCTGGGGACTGAGTCGACAGAGGCAGTGTCGGCCAAGGGGCGGGGCTGTAAGCAAAAGGACAACGAATGCATGAAAGCCAATGGGTGGAGATTAACGCATAGCAAGTGGAAGGAACAGGGCAAAGACCGCACAGCATTAGCGTTATAATAAGTCAAGAAATAATAACAAAGAATTATACAATTTAAACATTAGGTAGATACAATAATTAACAGGAGTATATTAATACTCTGACAAATAATCATAAAATATACAAAGCATTTTAACATAGAAATGCTCAAAATAGTGAGCAGGCAGCATTGTTACATCAGATATGGGTTTGGGAATCAATATGCATAATAGATAACAAATCATATTTATACATACATAATCATATAGAACATGGTTAAAAACAAACAGGCGTAGGTCAGTTGGAGAGACATGGGAGGGGGGAAAGAGGGAAAGAAATGAATAGGAAAGGGGGGGGGGAGAAAGGGGAGGGAAATGAAGGCAATATATAGGTATATATTATGAAATGATAAAAATGGTTTAAAAGAATTCACTTCATTGAGGCCAGGGGGTGTCAAGGCATTAAGCCGTTCGATCCAAAGTGCCTCTCGCTGGAGGAGGACCCTGTCGCGATCGCCACCCCTGGGATCAATGGCAATTGTCTCTAGAACTAAAAATTGAACTGCTAGACGGTTGTATCTTTGATGGAGACCTATATGTCTTACTATAGTGGTTAGTTTACCACTAGTTGAGCAATACAAGTGGTCGCCAATGCGTTGGCGTAATTCTCGGATAGTTTTACCCACATAGAAAGCACGGCAGGTACACAGCATCAAGTAGACAACTCAAGTAGTCCCGCAATTAGCTGAAAATCAGGGAAAAAATACTTCTCCATTTGGGAGTTTATGTGAGTGTCCCTCTAGGATCCAAGGGCATTTAGGGCACTGCCCACAGCGTGAGGTGCCCCATTGCAAAGTAAAGTATTTGATTTTAGTAAATCAACTCAATTGGCACAGGAAATGTTTAGAACCCACATCAAGACAAAAAGTGGGGACATATAATTGATGGCGAAACTAAAATTGTTATACGTTTTAAAGTAAACTTCTCTTTGCAGTGGCCACCAGACAATTTTTATTTCAGATTCTTTGATTCAATAAATTCTTTGAGAAAATATAACATTTATTTGTGAAAATGTTTTTTATTTTTTTATGTCATGAAGCAATGTTAATGGATTTGGTAATTATTTCTTATTGCATTCTCACGTTTTTACTTTTTTTTGGTTAAGATACCCCGAATTGTGCGTCTGAGCTCAAAAACTGAAACTTTTATCCAAGCGTCTATGGTTATGAATGTGTCCTTCACTGACAGTGGGAGGCAATATTCAAGGGGTAACACACAGATCTCATTCTGTTCTATTACAGGGTTAATTGCCTTACTAATTGACCTCTAATTCTGTACAGATGAAGTTATTCTTTTCATTGGAATCATTACATAATTGAATGTATACAAAATCTGATATTTATGGGATATAAAAAATGTTCACAATCACCATTTTTTTGTCAATGAAATTTACAATTATATATTGTTTGTTTCTTATATACACAGCATTGCACTTTTCTTTCTTTTTTTTTTTTTTTTTGGGCAACTGAATTCTTAACCCTGAAATACCATACTGTACATCTAAAAGAAAAGGGGTCTTGATTGTGCTTGATTTTAGTCAGCATTGCATGATCCAAGTATATTACAAATATTGTTTTCTTAGTCTTAAATTTTTTTAGTGTACAGTATATCCTTATTATATAAAGCAGGGGTCTCTAAACGTTTTAGTACAAGTGTCACACTGAATATTTTACAAATATTCACGTGCTGAAAAAAAAATCCTGTTTTCTTAATGAATCATAAGTCCCACTCACCCCATATCGGAGTCCTCATCAGATTATCCCCCCCCCACTTGCAGCAGAGTTTCCCCACTTGCAGCAGAGTTTCCCCACTTGCAGCAGAGTTTCCCCACTTGCAGCAGAGTTTCCCCACGTGCACCAGGGTCCCCATCTGAAGAGTTTCCCCACGTGCACCAGGGTCCCCATCTGAAGAGTTTCCCCACGTGCACCAGGGTCCCCATCTGAAGAGTTTCCCCACGTGCACCAGGGTCCCCATCTGAAGAGTTTCCCCACGTGCACCAGGGTCCCCATCTGAAGAGTTTCCCCACGTGCACCAGGGTCCCCATCTGAAGAGTTTCCCCACGTGCACCAGGGTCCCCATCTGAAGAGTTCACTTCACCATTGTAAAGCTTACAGTATACTGTAACAGCAGGGTGAAAACTGGGAAGCTAAGCAGGTCTTGACAGAGGAAGTCCTGTGAATGCTGAGGCAGGCGCATAATTGGCTGCTACGCTGATGAGAAACTGAGCTTGCAACTGGGAAGGGAGGGGGTGTGACTGCTTGGGGTGACGTGGAGACCATAGGCAACCCCTGGTGACCTGAATTCTCAATCTTTGCACATTCACATTGAGGGTACACAACTGACCCTAATGCCGCGTACACACGGTCGTTTTTTGCGATGAAAAAAAAACGTCGTTTTTTAAAACGTCATTTAAATTGATCGTGTGTGGACAAAACGTCGTTTTTTGTCTTCAAAAAAACGACCAAAAAAAAATTCCAACATGTTTGAATTTTTCGTGTCGTTTTTCAAAACGTCGTATTTTGTTTCACAAAAAGTCACCGTGTGTAGCAAAAACGTCGTTAAAAACGACGTTTTTCAACCCGCGCATGCCCAGAAGCTAGTTATGAAGCGAGCTTTAATGGAAAAGAGTGGTTAACGTAACCTTGCTTTTTGTGAAAAAACGATGGTGTGTATGCAAAATTGTCTTTGAAAAGTGACGTTTCAAAAACGTTGTTTTTTACTTCACAGAAAACGTTGTTTTTTTTTTCATCGCAAAAAACAACCGTGTGTACGTGGCATAACTCTAGGCCAGTAAAATCTTGTAGAGGGCCAGATGTGGCCCACGGGCCGTAGTTTGGAGACTCAAATGTAAAGTATCTCTGAGATTCTTCTAAAAAATATAATTGTGTATATTTTGAGAAGAGCCACAGATATAGGTACTACGCTTGTTCATATTCTTTTACATAACAGTACTGTAAATGTGTGGAGATATGGTTAAAGCAGTATTATACCCAAAACCAAAAATGTAATAAATTGCAACTTACAAATCATTAGATATGATGGCTGCATTCGTTTTTCTTTTTTCACTTAATGATTTGGCCAGTAATACAAATCCTGTATTAGTGTCCCATACTCTGGATAAAGCAGCACATGGACACAGCAGACAGCAGCGTTGTTAATGGGGGGGGGGGGGGGGGGTGTGTTGTATGCACTTTCAGATTAAGATACTCTTAACAACTTGAAGCCAAACTGCATCTTACACTGAAGTTACCCAAGCATTTACTGCAAAAGTTTTTTTTCTTTTTGTATAAATGTTTTGCACGAATAAATAAAAACTGAGCATTGTAAGCACCCTGCCAGTGCTAGGTGGTTTTATCGCAATACTGTAAAATGATAGCTTGTTAGCTTGTTCTGTTGAAAAACAGACTTCCTGGCCAGATCACCCGATGAAAATTTTATTGAAAAAAATACTAAAAAAGAGAATTTAATGCAGCTATCTCCCCACCTGAAAATATAATAAATGTTTTGCTTTTGGGTTTAGTACCACTTTACGCATTTTTTTAAATCCTACATTGAGGACACATGATCTTAGACTTGGATGGATGCAGCTACCTTCGAGTGATGGGATACTGGCAAACAAAACTGTAAGGACAACTCCATCATAACCCCTCCCACTCCCAGCAAGCCTCAGTTTTTTGCTAGTCGTCTTAGGTTCCACGGTCACCAAGAGCAGAGAGAAAATACATCTATACACCTATCAGGGATATCTTCCCTTACTCACAAGGTTGCCTTTCTTGTGGCTCTTTGAGACTTATTTTTTGTGCTATAAACAAAAATAGAGCGACAATTTTGAAAAAAATTCAATATTTTTTACTTTTTGCTATAATAAATATCCCCCAAAACTATATAAAAAAACTTTTTTTTTCCCTCAGTTTAAGCCGATTCGTATTCTTCTACCTATTTTTGGTAAAAAAAATCTGCAATAAGCGTTTATCGATTGGTTTGTGCAAAATTTATAGCGTTTACAAAATAGGGGATAGTTTTATTGCATTTTTATTAATAATTTTTAATTTTTTTTACTACTAATGGCGGCGATCAGTGATTTTTTTTTTTTTTTGTGACTGCGACAATATGGCGGACACATCGGACAATTTTGACACATTTTAGGGACCATAGCAAAAAGTGCTATACAAATGCATTTTTTACTGTGAAAATTACAATTGCAGTTTGGGAGTTAACCACTAAGGGGGCACTGAAGGGGTTAAGTGTGACCTCATATGTGTTTCTAACTGTAGGGGGCGGGGCTTGACGTGACGTCATTGATCGTTTTTCCCTATATCAGGGAACAGACGATCAATGACAGCGCCACTGTGAAGAATGGGAAAGGTGTGTTTACACACACCTCTCTCCCCGTTCTTTAGCTCCTCTGACCGATTGCGGGACTCCGGCGGCGACCTGCGGTCACGGAGCTTCAAAGGGACATTTAATAGCAAAATCGAAAGATGAGGTAAGTGAAGGATGACTGCACTAAGGTAAAGGAAGCTATTTAGGAAAAAAAAATTGTACCTTTACAATCCCTTTTAAGGAGTGTGTCTTTGGGAATGTTTGACTATTCTTCCAGAAGCACATGTATCAGGTCAGGCACTGATCTTGGATGAGAAGGCCTGGCTCGCAGTCCCCGCTGGTGTTCTATCGGGTTGAGGTCAGGATTCTGTGCAGGCAAGTCAAGTTCTTCCACCCCAAACTTGCTTAGCCATGTCTTTTATTGACCTTACTTCAGTCATATTGGACCAGGAAGGAGCCATCCCCAAACTGTTCCCACTAAGCTGGGAGCATGAAATTGTCCAAAGTGTCTTGGTATGCTGACACCTTAAGAGTTCCCTTCACTGGAACTAAGGGGCCAAGCCCAACCCCTGAATAACAACTCCACTGCAATACTTTTGATAATATGGTGTAGTACATATTTAGCAACAGGAAACAAAAAAAAGGTGGCAAGAGGAAGAGACTACTATCCTTCCCTCTAAAAGGTCAATCGCCCATGTACTGAGCATGCTCTGGTTAACAACCATACGGAGCATGGCAAACGTGTGCTATATTATATCAAAAAGGATATGAATGCAAGGAAAGGATTAGGTAAAGGAAAGGGGACAGAATACCCGACCAAAATCCCACACATCCTCCACACCAACCGGCATATGTTAAAATGGACATTGTAAGTGGCATAAATGGGAATCCCAAACTTCTTCAAATTTGGCTTGTTTATCCTGAAGGATACTAACCAATTTTTAATTTAACATGATCAAGGTGAGTTTGGACATCATGACAGATATGTCAACCGCAGGTGTCTTCCAAGTAGTGGAGATAGATAACTTGGCCACTAAAAACACATAGATTTCTCCAAAATATTCTATAAAGATTTCATTCTACTGTCTGGAAGTGGTACACACTGCGAGTTTACCCCAAAGCTACAGCTTCTTTTACACACTTGGATTTACTTTGTCATTTTTAAGGGTTCAGGTAGAGAAAATCCTGTTTCTTGTTCCACCGGTGCAAGATTGATTAGACAAGTCATCATCTGAGCCTACAGTCTAAAGGATGTTAAGGTGCACTCTATCAGGTCTGTAGGTGCTCCTTTTAAGCTTTTCAACACCAGCATCACAAATATTGAAAGGCTGGCCTTCTGATCACATTTTAAGTTTTACCAGGTTAATAATCAGGCCTCTTCTGATGCCAGTCTAAGCATAAGGGGCTTCATGCTGCACTTTAAATTTTCAAACCCTTGCCCGTTTTTGTGGCCTTAGCATTTGTTGCTGTGTTGCCCACGCTTCAGTTGCACTGCTTTCAGATAACCCAATCGCCTAAAACTAAGATCATGTGTACTGTAATGTACGATTCAGGGCTGATCCTAGGGTCACAGATGCCTGGGTGCAGAAATATTTCTGGTCATCTTACTAACTCCTCCCCTTTACAAATGTTTCTATGGCTAAGACTCAGACTCAAACACAGAGATGCTCCCCTAAGAAGTCTTCATTAGTGACCCCCATCAGAGCCCCCCCACAGCAGGTGTCCCCCATCAGAGCCCCCCCCCCCCACAGCCCCCCACATCAGGTGTCTCCATAGATTAGTACTTGTCCAATAGATCCATGTAGCTCGGGCGTGCTGGGAGCAGAAGCACATTACAGGGGGGTGGCGCATACATGGCATCTTTGGTTACTTGGAGGGTGGCACTCGGAGAGCATTTCTGGGGGTGCACAGGATGATTGGCAACAGCTCCGGCCAACCCAGAAGCCTCTCATCACACCGTCTATGGGAAAAGAGCCGACACACGCAGAGGGGGCGGGGCAGACGGGAGACTGCTCCATGCACACCAGACAGAATTAATTAGTGGAGCCTAGTACCGGAACGTATTCCAGTTTTCGGGGACAGCGGGAGGTATGTGCTCTTGTCAGCGGAGTGAGCAAGCAGAATGGAGAACCACAGCACCCAATACATGAGCTCCACCTCTGGACACAGACAAGGAGGAGGGAGGGGAGCACTTTGGACCTTCTTCGCCCCCACCTCTGCGGCGCCTGGGTGCAGAGCACCCCGTGCACCCTGCCTAGTATCGGCCCTGGTACGATTAATAAAACTGGGTTTTTGACTTGCCTGTACAGGTTCTATCCTTCTGTTCTTATGATTCACTCCTTATTACTTACTAATAAACTGAGATTTGCTGAGAGTAGATTAGGTTATTTCGGGACTGTTTTTTACAGATTTGTTTGCAAGTGTCATCTGAAGGTAGCTGCATAACCCGAATGATCCAAGATTCTTTAACAAATACAGCCCTTAATGTTTAGTATCTAAGGGATTGAAGTCGTGCAATGCTGATTTTGTATCATTGAAACTGTTGGCTTTGGTCCATTATTACTAAGATTCTATTTAATGCTTTCAATGTATCATGTTGGTCCTTTCAACTATAGTTAAACAATATGACTTTCTGGATTCATTTTCCTTCTAAGAGAATGTTAAGGAAATATTCGGACAGACCATCATTCACCATCATATCCCTTTCAACTGGGACTGTGAATTTATTCGACTACATTTCGGCCATAACCGGAAGAAACATCTTACCTACTTGGAGTTTACAGAATTTTTACAGGTGAATTATTTATATATACAATGCAGAATCAAGAAAATGGGCTCTTGGGGCTTATTCATTATAACTGGAAAAAGATGATTGTCTCAAAATGAGTTTTACTTCATGAGTTTTACTCATTGCAACCAATCCATATTCTTGTTTAACATAAGATGAAAAAATGAAATTTACAGTGTGAAAATGCATAATTAGAAGAAAAAAATACTCTAGAAGACAAAAATAAGTATATTTGGTGATTAACTAATTTCACTTTATGATTCTAGGTTTATTCTTGTCCTAAATCTGGAAATTTGCAGAATTTTCAGCAGTGTACATACTACTATAGTTTTCCACTGCGTTGTAAATAGACTGTAAAGTTTCATTGCTATCTGTGCCCGCTCGGGAGATTTATCTCTCCACTTATTCTAGTGACCACTGAAGTAAAAGGCAGAAAGTGAGGGGAAATGCAAGAATTTTAGTTAGAACATCCGTCAATGGAGAAACCTGTTATTGTGACAGCTCTATAATGCCGTGCACACATGATCGGATTTTCAGTCTGAAAAACCTTGGCTGGTTTTTCCAACGGAATTCCGCTCAAGCTTAGCTTGCATACACACGGCCACACAAAAGTTCTCTGAACTTTCGACTGTCAAGAATGCGGTGACGTACAACACTACGACAAGACGACAAAATTAAGTTCAATGCTTCCGAGCATGCGTCAAATTGTTTCCGAGCATGCGTCGGAATTTTGCATGTCGGAATTGCTACAGACGATCGGATTTTCCGTCCATCTTTTATTGGCGGAAATTTCCGTCAGAAAAAGTCATATGGAGCATACACACGGTCGGAATTTCAATTCAAAAGCTCACATCGGACTTTTGCTGTCGGAATTTCTGATCGTGTGTACAGGGCATAAAATCCATAAAATTTGTAGCAATTTTTTTTTTTCTTGTTGTGTCTCTAGGACAGTGAAGGGAAATCCCTGGCACAGGCAGCAAAAAATAATCTGATAAGGGTTTGAACCCTGCCCTACATTATCAAAAACTAAAGTAAAAAAAAAAATTTGGGGCTTTACATGAACCTTCTTTAACATTTTTCCAGACATTAGGTAGTAGTAAAATGTTGTACCGTGTTCGCCATTGTTCAATGCACATTTAGAGTAGAAGTAACGTCCATTAATATCTAGAGGGTTATTCTGTCAGACAGCAGAAAAATATAAGGCTGTAAAATAATTGTGTTAGTGTAAACTCACTGAAAATATGTTGTACATAAATATTTAATTGCACCCTAAAATCTGTTTTTCTTTGGAATCTAGGAGCTGCAACTGGAACATGCTCGACAAGCCTTTGCCACGAAGGACAAGAGTAAGACTGGCATGATTACGGCCTTGGACTTTAGCGATATTATGTCTACTATACGCTCTCACATGCTAACGCCATTTGTAGAAGAAAACCTTGTCTCTGTAAGTAACAGCTGGGATCAATAACTGTGTTTGTGTGTAAAATGTCATAACAATGCTCATCCAAGCAGCGTTTGTCTGCAAAGTGTGGAACAGGGGTAAATTAAAATGTAACACAACGCAAAATGAAAGTGAGTAGGAAGTTTCAGGCTCTGTTACACGCAAATGTGTTTTTTTTATATCTAAAACAGATTTGATACTCCAATACCATCACATGCATGTCTGTTGCCTCACCTCATCTGGCTTTTTCTTGCATTACTATTTATGTTTTACATTTTAACAACCCCAGCTCCTTCTCCCTTGTCTGTCCCTCACGTGAATGCCATTTCTCCTGGCTGGCTTTTGCTGCACTTCTAATCAAGGCATCACTATTAAGTCCCTGGGTTTCCCATCTACCATTTTGGCCTCTGCACTTCTCATATTGTCTACAGCTCTACTTCTTTCACCTCCTCTTAAAGTGTGTATAAGGCAGGGGTCCCAAACTTTCTAAACAAAGGGCCAAGTTTACAGACCTTAAGACTGTAGGTGGGTTGGAGTGTGGCCAGTGGGAAAAGAAAATGTCCTGGCATCATTGGTGTCAGTTAGAGAAATAGTGCCCCATTGTTTTGTTTTTGTCAGTGGGAGAAATGGTTCCCCAAGGGCCATATAAAGGCAAGCAACAGGCTTCATCTGGCCCCCGGCCACAGTTTGGAGACCACTGCTATAAGGCAACCTAAAGGGAATGTTTTAGAGAATAGATGAAAATCTTGGCAGTTTTTCTTGCCGTGTGTGGTCAGTTTTAGGAGATTAGAAGATTGCTCTTCTTCTTTTTCTGTCTTTATAGACACAACAGTACAAAGGGAGAGGAAATATCTCTGAAATAAGAGAGCTCCCTTCTTGGAAAGTTGTCACTGAAATGTATGTCCTCATTGGATTTTTCCGTACTTTCAGTCCTGGTGACAATGTTGGGACAAGTTGAAATGTTGTATATCGCCACTGGGATAACAAGTGTTTCTTTCCTTCCTCTATCCAAAACCAAAAAAAGTTTAGACTTCTGTAACATATCTCCCTGTCAAGGGCAGTATAGTAACTATTTTAGAGGAGTGATAACTGTATTAGGCCAGCTGCTGCTTTTTGTGACCCTTGGAGACGTTAGTGGTTAGTTGGTAGTGGTGATCCCATCATTTGGTTTTGCAAGGTCCATAGCAATTGATTGAAGCTGGGATTTGTCGAGGGGATAACTTGCTACTGAATTTCCCAAGGGATATTGGCTACAATGTGATTTGGTATATCTGCAACCACCAAAGGGGCAGGTTTTTCTACATAAAACGTGTCTGCTTTGTAAAGAAAACAAGCTGTAAGACCGCGTACACACGATCGAACATGTCCGATGAAACTGGTCCGTTGTCCGTCGGACAAAAGTTTTAAAACTTGCTTTAAAACCTGTCCGATGGAAACCTGTCCGTCGGACAGGTTCGATGGTTAGTACACAAAAGCATCGGACCAAAAACCCGCGCATGCTCAGAATCAAGTCGACGCATGCTTGGAAGCATTTTGAGGATTTTGGTCCGATGGTGTGTACGCACATCAGACCATCAGACAAGTTCAGAGTTGTCTGATGAAAATGGTCCGTCGGACAAGTCTCATCAGACAAGTCTAAGGCCCTGTACACACGATCAGACATAACACACCTTTTTGTTGGAATTTATGTAACTGATTGACAATTTTTACAATTGACCAGGTTTACGACAAGTTAGAGTATGTAAATCCAACATTTTATATTCCTAATATGTGCCTGCTATACCATGTACTTGTATGAAAAGGTATACTGTTCTCTTTGTATTGCTTCCTTCATGTGAATTCCCTGGTGTTCCCACCAGTCCCTCTGCTTTCCTTTTAAAAACTGACCACACTAATCAGGAAACACATGGGCAGTTCTCTAGGTATGCTGGGAACTCGGCCTGCTCTCCTCCAATGATCAGGCTTGTGCCGACATGACGACTGCCCCCCCCCCCCCTGCACAGCTTTTCACTGAGAAGCTCAATGTGCTGCTGCTTCTTCCCCCCCCACAGCTCTTGTGCAGCTGAGAACAGAGGGTATGTGATCATAATAAAATTATTTGTTTTTTTTTATATCTATGCACAGCTGTGTTTTAAACTGGATGGGTTGTTTTACAAGTTGATCATTTGCAATCACTTTAACTAAGAAAAAAAAATATTCTGTATAACTCTCCTTTAAGTTATCAAATTGTGTGTGTTTGTGTGTATATATACACACATGTAATATATATATATATATATATATATATATATATATATATATATATATATATATATATATATATATATATATATATATATATATATTTTTAGACCATAAATGTAAACAAAAAAAACCTAAAACTTAGGAATGTTTTTCTTTTAAATTGAGCAATCATATAACCTGTTTCTAACTAAGTCCTTTAGGCCCCCCACGCATTCCGAGTATCTGTATTGGTTAAACCCAACTCTCACTCATCACATGCTGTTTTCTTTAGGCTGCAGGAGGAACCATCTCACACCAAGTCAGCTTCTCTTACTTCAATGCCTTTAATTCCTTGCTAAATAATATGGAGTTGATAAGGAAGATATACAGTACATTAGCAGGCACAAAAAGAGACTTGGAGGTCACTAAAGGTAATTTCTTGTGCTTTTTTTTATTGTGCTTTCATAGTTTTTCCATGTTAACATTTTTTACTTAAAGCTTAACGAGACACAAAAACCTTAATTTGATTATATTCCTCAAAGAAACCCTTTTAATTGCACTAAATACAATTGAAAACCTAGATATTGCATAGCTTGTAAAGAAAAAAACGGAAGCTAATTTATACTGAGTTGCTGCACAGATCTGAAACAAATACACAGTACTTAAAGTGGTTGTAAACCCTCCCTTCTGACTTTTACCTATAAGTAAGCCTAGAATAAGGTATATCTAAAGGTAGTGGAAATATCTGGAAATGTGTGCCGTTAAGGAGGTATTTCACTTGTAGCATGCGCTGTGAAGAAACGGCCCCTCGTGCTGTTTCTTTCCTAGCGTGTGCCATTACTGATGGCTCCCACACGCATGCGTGGGAGCCGAGGTCACAAGGCTCCGGCCAATTACAGAGCCGGAGTCCAAGGCCTCGGAAGGAGGATGGGCGAAATGGACGCAGCCTGCACATGGGACAGTGCTGGATTTGTTTGCAGGTAAGTGTTACATAATGGGCTAGAAGCGGTGCATACTAGCCCATTATGCTTTTAAATTGCAGGAAGCAAAGGAGGAAGTAAAACCCATCAGGGTTTACTTCCTCTTTAAGTAAGAATAGCTCAGCTCTTGTATTTAAACAATATTTATTTAGCTTGGATTTCAGGATTAAAGTTTACTGTACTATAAGACTTCAGAGTTTTTGATGCTTTGATGATTTTCTTCCAGAGGAATTTACTAGTTCTGCAAACAAATTTGGACAGATTAGCCCACTAGAAATTGACATCTTGTTCCAGCTTTCAGATTTGTTTAATGCTACTGGGTAAGTATGATTGTGTGCTGAATAAAAAGCTAGCTCCAACTTCGGCTTATGTTGAGCATGTGATGGAACCGCTTCCCACACTCTGCTTGAGTGCTTCCATCAGTATATCGCTTCCTAACTTCTAGAACACGAGATCGGTGAATCTGGCCACAGTTACCCCAAGAATTAGGCAACACCAGTTTTGGAGTAAACTAGAATAACCCCTTCCCGCCGAGCGTACGCAAATATGCGTCCTCCGCTTTCGGGGGTTATACCGGGATGATGCCCCGCAGCTGCAGGCATCATCCCGATATAATTTTTAGAGCCGGCCATTGGATTTCCAGGGATAACAACCGATGTGGCTAAAAGCCTCTCGGTTGTTATCCCGGAGAAGCTGGAGGGGACACCGCAGTCTCCGCCCCACTTATCGGGCCTCCCATCCCACCAGGAGACCCGATCCACGATGCACCACCTCCGGTGCCTAGAGAGAGACTGAATCAAAGCCAGTCTTCTGTAATTTAAAGTAATGCAGAAAAGGAGGAGAAGATCTACAGTTGTCCTTCAAAAGGAAAGATGCTTTAAGGAGCGCACCTTGCTGGATAAATACACGGATGCTGATACCCTGCAGAAGTTCTGGTTATCCAAGGAAATAAATATAGAGGTGTATACCCAACTTAAATGGTACCTTGAGCCCTCAACCCAGAGAAGCCATGTCATACCAACCATGACTAAAATGTTGGCTGCATTGGAGTGCCCAAACAATTCGTTTTTGCATTGGCGGTGACCACCCTTCCTCACGGCCTACAAAAAAATTTGATCCCCTTCTCTCATGTCATGGAATGCTGATGCTTGGCCTTGGGGATGGCATAGTTTTTGAAGACTCCAGCACTCCTACCATTTAAATAATGCATGCACTGAGCTGAAGCAGGATCAGGTCATGGAGAACAAGAGCAGCCTGCCCAGTTTGTGAACAGAGATAAAACAAGGACTTCATCTCTGTGCACTCATCGGTATTCATTATAGCCATAACCAGCCTCAGCTGGATGCCATATTTATTCATGAGTTAGACGTGTAGTCCCTAAATACTGTGCCAGCCCTGAGCAGTGGGTAGTAGCGTCTCATGAAAATTGGGGTTTAGGGTCCGGTTGACTTCATTTGTGCAGAGGGCAGGGGTGGGAAATGTTACTTTATATGAAGGTGCATTCATCCTTTAATCCTTGGTCATTTTTATGAATGAGTGATGTTTGTGATGATGGGCCGCATGCAGAGGTTTTTTTTTTTTTTTTGTGTATGTATATTTGGTTGTATATGATAATGTCCATTTTTTTATTTATTTTTTTCTTTGTTCAGGCGTCTCACTCTGACAGACATTGAGAGAATTTCACCACTAGGAGAAGGAGCTTTGCCTTACAACTTGGCTGAAACTCAGAGACTGGTAAGAGAACAAGGACTATGCACATGCTAAAAAAATGTTTCCTAAACGAAGGATGGTTATCAGGGACTATATGAAGCACACATCTAAAATGAACAACCCAATGAATATATGATGATTGTTTATTGCATATGAGCATACATACATCTAAAAACGGTAGGATTTATAATATATATTAGGTCTCAATAAATATAATATAGATAATTTGTAGGTATGTACACACTTATTCTAACATGATACACATTGTATTGAAATTGTAATGAAAGTATGTATACCCAGAGTAAACAAACATGATGATAGTAATGGGAATAATTCATTATAGTAAAACGCTAAAATTCAAATCTTGCACATAGTTACTGTGATGTAGCATCGTAGGAAAGCTCTACGCGTTTCGTGGACATAGTGCCATTGATCAGGAGCAGATGCAGATTGGACGTATCTATAATAGAATAAGATTGGCAAAATAGTATGTTGGAAGACAAAAAAAAAGGGGGGGGGGGGAGGGAAACAACAATGGATCACAAAGGCTCTTGCCTAACCATAGTATGTGGGTAAAAAATGTATTGAGGATAGCAATGGCTGGAGTCATTGTAGGAGACGTCATACCCAGGAGTTTAGTAGTAAAAACTGTGGCAAAACGGCGACACCAAAATCCAGTGACTAAGCATAGGCATGAACTCCCCAGTTATCAGCTGTGATATGTAATTGGTGCTGTATATAATTCCATAGAGTTTCTGTGAAAATGTTATATTGTATCAGTAAAGTGATGACAAAACTGATAAATTAAGCAAAAGAAAAAGAATGGTAACCCAAAAAGCTGTGTAGCATGATAAGAAAGCCAAGTAAATAAAAAATCCTTCTTCTCATTCAAAGAGTTTTTTTTTTTTTCATGACTATGAAAATTGTAGAGTCACACTGAAGGCATCAAAACTATGAATTAACACATGTGGAATTATATACTTAACAAAAATATATGTCATATTCTAGGTTCTTTAAAGTAGCCACCTTTTGCAGCAGACACATCTCTAGAACAACTGTTAAGAGGAGACTGTGTGAATCAGACCTTCATGGTAGAATATCTGCTAGGAAACCACTGCTAAAGAAAGGCAACAAGCAGAAGAGACTTGTTTGGGCTAAAGAACACAAGGAATGGACATTAGACCAGTGGAAATCTGTGCTTTGGTCTGATGAGTCCAAACTTGAGATCTTTGGTTCCAACCACTGTGTCTTTGTGCGACGCAGAAAAGGTGACCGGATGGACTCTACATGCCTGGTTCCCACAGTGAAGCATGGAGGAGGTGTGATGGTTTGGGGGTGCTTTGCTGGTGACACTGTTGGGCATTTATTCAAAATTGAAGGCATACTGAACCAGCATGGCTACCACAGCATCTTGCAGCGGCATGCTATTCCATCCGGTTTGCGTTTAGTTGGACCATCATTTATTTTTCAACAGGACAATGACCCCAAACACACCTCCAGGCTGTGTAAGGGCTATTTGACCAAGAAGAGTGATGGGGTGCTGCGCCAGATGACCTGGCCTCCACAGTCACCGGACCTGAACCCAATTGAGATGGTTTGGGGTGAGCTGGACCGAAGAGTGAAGGCAAAAGGGCCAACAAGTGCTAAGCATCTCTGGGAACTCCTTCAAGACCAATTTAGGTGACTACCTCTTGAAGCTCATCAAGAGAATGCCAAGAGAGTGCAAAGCAGTAATCAAAAGCAAAAGGTGGCTACTTTGAAGAACCTAGAATATGACATATTTTCAGTTGTTTCACACTTTTTTGTTATGTATATAATTCCACATGTGTTAATTCATAGTTTTGATGCCTTCAGTGTGAATCTACAATTTTCATAGTCATAAAAATAAATAAAACTCTTTGAATGAGAAGGTGTGTCCAAACTTTTGGACTGTACACACACACACACACACACACACACACACACACACACACACACACACACACACACACACACACACACACACACACACACACACACACACACACACACACACTGTATAACATGCACCATTAATTTTGAAGAGGGAAATTTTGAGAAAAAAAATTACATTTTAAATAAAGAATTTTGAAGCAAAATAAGGGTCAGTGCCGATCAGTGCAGCCTTATCAGTGCCCATCTGCAGTCTTGCCCTTGCCCATCACGCAGTCTGATCAGTGCCCATCTGCAGCCTTGCCCATCATTGCAGCCTAATCAGTGCCCATCTGCAGCCTTGCCCATCATTGCAGCCTGATTAGTGCCCATCTGAAGCCTTGTCCATCATTGCAGCCTAATCAGTGCCCATCTACAGCCTTGCCCAGCATTACGGCCTAATCAGTGCCCATCTGCAGCCTAGTCCATAATTGCAGGCTAATCTGTGCTCATCTGCAGCCTTGTTATTGCTGTTCTGGGCTACTAGAGGTATCAAAAACCTGGAGCATATCTGTATAAGTGGCTCTCTTCTGTCCTTTAAATCCTTAAAGGAGAAATTTGGCCTACAAATCGTTAATTATTTAGATTTCTTCAAATTCGCCATGCCTTCTCTACCCAATTTTGTCCCACCCCAATACTTCTTCAGCATAACCTTGAATGCACATTAAGGGATACTCCTCTGATCATACCTACCTCTACTATTTACAAAGCTTTATTACCTTCAGTCCACTTTGGTCTGGAAGACTCTCTAAGTGGCAGGGCGAGATCCCTGATCTGGATTCGGAAGACTGGGAGGATGCCTGGCAGTATCCGTTCTTACAACTCATCTCTATCAGAGATTGGTTGATACAATTTAAACTGATTCATAGGGTCAATTTGTCACCCATAGATTATCCAAAATTTACCCAAATTCTTCTATCTTGCCAGATGCTACCCAGCCAAGTTTGACAAAATTTGGCACGTATGGTTAGAATCGGACAACACGAACGCAACACAATTGGCTCTGGATCCCATTGTTTGTTTACTTCAGCTAAAAGTCTTGTAGCAGTAAAGACCTAATTTTGCTATTATCTGAAGGTTCTTTTAGATGTGTTATGCTGGCCATACACTCCACGAAAAATCGTCCGAACAAACTTTCGAAAAACTAAAGTTCTTTCGTGAGTGCAAACATTAGTGCCATCATGTAATGGGCGATAAATCGTTCAGTGGACATAAAAAAAAAAAAATGGTTCGTTTTTTTTACATATACGTAGTGCAGAAAGTTCGGACGGGAAACACATTAACCTTCCGATTTATCGTTCGTTCGGCAGAAAATTTCCAAACTTGTCCTTCGTTTTTTCGGCTCAAAAACGTCCAAATGATTTTCGATTTTGTGCCCATTAACTGGCCGAAAAACTAAAGATCTTTCTTTGCGACCGATTTTCAGCCGGATTTTCGTATAGTGTATGGCCAGCATAACCCTCAACTTCAGAATCTCTTCCTGAAGAGGTCATCTAAAGCAGTGTTTTTCAACTACAGTCCTCAAGGCACACCAACAGGTCAAGTTTTCAGGATTTCCCTCAGATGAAATGGCTGTGGTGATTACTAATGGCCCATACACACGATCCGAATATCGGACGAAAACGATCGTCCGATGATGGATCGTACGATTTTCGGATCGTGTGTACACTACTTTCGACAGCCGATCACGACCGTTCATCCGATATTATTCGATCGGACAAGCTCGAAAATTTTCCTCGTACGATGTCAGATCGTACGATTTTCGTTTAGTCAGTACAGCCGTCGTCCGACAATACAATACAAATACATTACAACACATGACATCACTTCCGATCATTTTTTTCTATCGTACGATAATTTTCGTGAGTTTAATAACCTATTTTATTTTACTCGCGATTATTAAGCGAAAAAAGTCGTACGATCCGTCGGCCGATATTCGGATCGTGTGTATGGGCCATAAGGCAGTGAAACTGATCAAATCACCTGTGCAAAATAATGGAAAGCCTAAAAACATGACCTGTTGGTGTGCCTTGAGGACTGGAGTTGAAAAACACTGATCTAAAGTACATGATCCATTATCCTCCCCCCCTAACCCTTCTATTTTGACGACACAAGTAGTTTAAGTTGTAGTGGTTTCATTTGAATAGTTAAAATGTATAGGACTGTTATAATGTTTGTTATGTCAGCTGGGGTATGCCCAGAGGCTGTATTATGTAACCCTTTTTTTCACAAGAAAACTCAATAAAAGGTATTTAAAAAAATAAGTCCCACTCTAGTGGACTGAACAGGAGGAAGGTTGAAGATTAGACCTTAAGCTAGAATTCTTGCAAGATGCATATACATTTACATTTTTGTAACTAATTTGGTTTGTAAGCTATGCAGCATTTCACTAGTAATATGACAGATCTGACAGCTAACTGTGATGAAAACAGTACCTCGTTCCTTCGCTCACAGCCGCGTGGTTTAATGTAAAACACACTATGTTTTTGAGAATGGTCATTTTTAGATTGTTTCTTGTTGTCAATTACAGAGCTGGAAAATGTTTGTTTGCGTAACTGTCTGGTAGGCTGAATACTGTTTTATATCTCTGCATTTGTCCGAAATCTGAAGCTGTAATTGTATTCTCTGATTTTACTCACCTCTATACATACTGCCTGTTTGGCAGTCTCATCAGATCACACCCATAATACTATAGCATATATAGTTGCAATAAGGTCATATCGCCGAGTTGCTGGATCGTGAATGATCATACGTAGAAAAGATAAGCTGGGATCTGGGAGGAGATAAATGGCTAATATATCCCTAACTCCAAAAAATATATATTTTTGTAAAACAATTGGCTCTAAAATAAGGTTTACAAAGAGAACATATAGTGGATGGCAGGGAACATTACGGGGTCCACCATGCCGCTGGGCGAACCCTCTGTTTGATATAGATAGCTCCCCAGGATCTCAGGCATTGCTATCTGACCCCCCCCCCCCCCGACTCCCACTGGACTGAGCACTTTCAAACAGTCATGAAGTGAATTTTAAACATTCATCACAGGCTATACTGATGTAAGTGATTTGCCACTATATCTCTGGGTGTGGACTCATTGGATAGAGATATATTGTATCTACCAGTTTTTATGGGGTCATCACATATGCATGTATAGTCAGTGGGCCTGTGTTGGCTACCTGTTCTCCAGATAGTGTTTTAGTCTGTATTTTTTTTCAAATAACAATTTTATTAGTTGTCAAAGAAAAAAAGGGCCAAAAAAAAAAATATTTAAACGTTCAAGTAGCAATGAAAAAGAAAGGGACAGTTGCAATGTTCATAATATACGTTCCATAGTCCGTAATGTCATGGTGAGAGAAACATGGAACTAACAACTGCAAATAACATGTTGTGAAATTATGCAATACCACTGCTGGAACATTATAATGATATTAAGCGATATAAAGTCTCATATGACATAAAATAAGGCATGAAGATAATATGAAAAGGAAAAAAGAAGAAGAAAAGGAAGCAAAGGCAAAGTAGAGGGTCATCTCATTGGCACCCCCACAGGTTCAAGGCGGGTCCTCCTGGAGGCGCCACAGCTCCCGGACCTTATCGTGGGCTTACAGTCTATCCTGTATTCTAGCGATCATTTTCTTCATTAGCTCCACATCTTTGACCCTAGCATACAGGGCAGGGTGTTAGTCTGTATTTTTAATGTGCTCAATAAAGGGGTTTTGTACTTTTTTATATCTGTGTATTGTGTCCTTTAAAATCCCCGCAACCCACTATATGTTGACTTTGGTTCCGTATATTTTGGGACGGGCACTTCAGGTTCAAAGCTGACAACAGACATAAGATGCTGGGGGAAAGTGATGCTTCCTCAGTAAAGTCTGCAAGGAACAAAGCGTATTGGATTAACAATATTCTAAGATTTAGGTTGTAACACTTGTGGTTGGGGGAACAGGTGGTTTAGCTGCGCCCCCCCAAAAAGAGGTTTTACACATGTCCGGTCATGAGGATTTGCTTTGCAGGCACTTCTGTTGCATTCAGTGGCAGAACCGCCACAACATGCGATTCATTCATGTGAATGGCGCCGCACTGCAGCTGCTATGATGCAGCCGTTTGGCAGTTGCAGGGTGTGCTTTGTGGTTTGGCATCTCCTGGGTGAAACAGGTGGTGAAGAGGAAACCCTGCACATCTAATGCTTTGCCTAAAGCCCCATACATAGATGTAGATTTTTGTCTTTAGATTTACTAAAACCATGTAGTGCAAGGGCCTGCCTGATTGCATACAAATTGAAACTCTTGAGGTTTGTCCTCATATTGTATGGTTTTGGTAAATCTGAAGACAAAAATCGAATAGAGTGTATGGGGTTTTATGCCGCGTGTAGTCACGATCGGACATTTTGACAACAAAACCGTGGATTTTTTTCCGACAGATGTTGGCTCAAACTTGTGTTGCATACACACAGTCACACGAATGTTGTCGGAAATTCCGAACGTCAAGAACGTGGTGATGTACGACGCGCCAACATTTTTCAATAGGCAGTGCGGCTCCTCTGCTTGATTCCGAGCATGCGTGGATTTTTGTGCGTCGGAAATTGGCTACACACAAACGGAATTTCCGACAAGAACTTTTGTTGTCGGAACAATTGAGAACCAGCTCTCAAACATTTGTTGTCGGAAATTCTGACCGAAAATGTTCGATGGAGCATACACACGGTCGGATTTTCCGACAACAAGCTCACATCGAACATTTGTTGTCGGAAATTCCCACCGTGTGTACACAGAGTCATTACTGAATTCTGGCTTTCAAAATCTGTAGTCCACTAACTCTTTGCCAGATAATTTTGAATCAAACTTCTAATCTTTAATGAGCATACAAATAGAATGAGAAGTTTACATTTTTATCAAGGTCTGCTGATAATTAAAATAAAATGTGCAGTATATCTTGCTGCAGGATATACTGTAGGGTATGCAGTGGATAGCCGTATAGAAGTCTCATTGAATGTGAATTCATGGATCCTGTAGCAGAGCCTTGTGAATACACGCCAGGCCTGCTTAGTGCTACAGAAGTGTCATGAACAGATGTTCAGGAAACCGGCCTTTTACTTGTTTTGAAATTGCTCACAACCTGTCGCTCTGGGATGGTGAATGTCACAATAGTGAACCTTGTTGGCCCACCAACAGAGACAAATGAGGCAAGGAAGAAATTTTATTCACCCAACATGTTTCTCCTGACATGGCCAAACGGCCGTACTGAAGAGAAAACAACATACAAAGATATTCTAAATCAAAAAGTATACAATATTTGCTGTGTACAAAACAATTTTGTCAGTTTGGGATATTGGCTCTAGCATAAAAGCAGAAAGGGTTAATTTTCAGTGACCATTTTACATGTTGCATGTTCTACCTGGATAAATACATGATGTCAATCTGTGTTGGCTTATAACTGGAAACTAATAGTCAACATTCCACAGTAAGTGCCATTTGAGGAGATTTTCTTATTTTATACAGATGCTCCATAGAAGACCCCTGGAGAAGTTCTAGCTTAGAGTGAGACAGTTTAAATTGGTTCTAAAGGCATGATGTTTTTTTTTCTTCCCATAATGCATTCTCTAAGGCAAGTGTCTCCAAACTTTATCAAACAAAGGGCCAGTTTATTTTCCTTCAGACTTTAGGGGGGCCGGATTGTGGCCAACAGTGGCAGAAAATTTCAGGCCCATCATCAGTGAGAATAAATATGGCCTCCGGGTTGGTGGTCAATAGGAGAGGAGTGGTGCCCCTATTAGTAAATAGTATACCATCATTGGTATCCATAGAATAAATAATGCCCCATTGTTGGTGTCAGTGGGAGTAATAGTTCCTTATATCAGTGGAAGGATTAGTGCCCCAAGGGCCAGATAAAGCTCTAAGGTAAAAAAAAAAAAAAACTTCCATGATAAGACACCCCCCCCCCCTTTAAAATGCTTACCTGGCTTCTCTTTAAATTCAGCACTGTGCTTATTTGCAGCAGTACTTGTCTTCTCTCCCTCTCTCCTGCAGGCACAGAGAGAGCAGTAGGAGTCATTGGCAATCATATCCTGTGAGAAGGTATTGGGGGGGGGGGCAGGGCTTTGCTGTGCTATGTGTGTCTATGGATATACACAATCTGGCTTGTAATTTCACCTGCATTAGTGCCCTCAGAGAAGACCCACTCGGGTCACTCAGAGAAGATTAAGCCTCCCTGGGGAATAAAGCATGTAAGCTGCTTGTTTTCTGGATTTTGTACCTCCATTTACATTAAATGAATGGATTTTATGCTGTGAAGGATCAGAATTGCTGATTTGCATTCGTCCTAAATCACTCAGAGAAGGAGCAGAGCGCACTTACGGGGGACCTTGGATGAGGTAAGGGACTGCTTTGTACAATACCATTATACAGAGGAGGTAAGTATAACATATACAGTGAGGAAAATAAGTATTTGAACACCCTGCTATTTTGCAAGTTCTCCCACTTGGAAATCATGGAGGGGTCTGAAATTGTCATCGTAGGTGCATGTCCACTGTGAGAGACATAATCAAAAAAAAAAAATCCAGAAATCACAATGTATGATTTTTTAACTATTTATTTGTATGATACAGCTGCAAAGAAGTATTTGAACACCTGAGAAAATCAATGTTAATATTTGGTACAGTAGCCTTTGTTTGCAATTACAGAGGTCAAACGTTTCTTGTAGTTTTTCACCAGGTTTGCACACACTGGAGGAGGGATTTTGGCCCACTCCTCCACACAGATCTTCTCTAGATCAGTCAGGTTTCTGGGCTGTCGCTGAGAAACACAGAGTTTGAGCTCCCTCCAAAGATTCTTTATTGGGTTTAGGTCTGGAGACTGGCTAGGCCACGCCAGAACCTTGATATGCTTCTTACAGAGCCACTCCTTGGTTATCCTGGCTGTGTGCTTCGGGTCATTGTCATGTTGGAAGACCCAGCCTCAACCCAGCTTCAAAGCTCTAACTGAGGGAAGGAGGTTGTTGCCCAAAATCTCGCAATACATGGCCCCGGTCATCCTCTCCTTAATACAGTGCAGTCGCCCTGTCCCATGTGCAGAAAAACACCCCCAAAGCATGATGCTACCACCCCCATGCTTCACAGTAGGGATGGTGTTCTTGGGATGGTACTCATCATTCTTCTTCCTCCAAACACGGTTAGTGGAATTATGACCAAAAAGTTCTATTTTGGTCTCATCTGACCACATGACTTTCTCCCATGACTCCTCTGGATCATCCAAATGGTCATTGGCAAACTTAAGACGGGCCTTGACATGTGCTGGTTTAAGCAGGGGAACCTTCCGTGCCATGCATGATTTCAAACCATGACGTCTTAGTGTATTACCAACAGTAACCTTGGAAACGGTGGTCCCAGCTCTTTTCAGGTCATTGACCAGCTCATCCCGTGTAGTCCTGGGCTGATTTCTCACCTTTCTTAGGATCATTGAGACCCCACGAGGTGAGATTTTGCATGGAGCCCCAGTCCGAGGGAGATTGACAGTCATGTTTAGCTTCTTCCATTTTCTAATGATTGCTCCAACAGTGGACCTTTTTTCACCAAGCTGCTTGGCAATTTCCCCGTAGCCCTTTCCAGCCTTGTGGAGGTGTACAATTTTGTCTCTAGTGTCTTTGGACAGCTCTTTGGTCTTGGCCATGTTAGTACTTGGATTCTTACTGATTGTATGGGGTGGACAGGTGTCTTTATGCAGCTAATGACCTCAAACAGGTGCATCTAATTTAGGATAATAAATGGAGTGGAGGTGGACATTTTAAAGGCAGACTAACAGGTCTTTGAGGGTCAGAATTCTAGCTGATAGACAGGTGTTCAAATACTTCTTTGCAGCTGTATCATACAAATAAATAGTTAAAAATTCATACATTGTGATTTCTGGAATTTTTTTTTTTTGATTATGTCTCTCACAGTGGACATGCACCTACGATGACAATTTCAGACCCCTCCATGATTTCCAAGTGGGAGAACTTGCAAAATAGCAAGGTGTTCAAATACTTATTTTCTGCACTGTATATTATTTTAAGAAAATATTAATTGCATCTTTATAGCCACTTTAAGACCTTGTAGAAACAGGCTTCGGGTAGCAGCTTGTACAGCATTTGTATAGCTTTTAGCAGGCTTCAGTTATTCTTGAGGCTTTTAAAGCACCCTCCTGCTCCAGTTGGGATATGTTAAAATTAACTAAACCTAACATTTTAAAAACTGTGAGCAGACAAGTGTTTATTGCAGAAGAGGCGTGCTATGTCTCTTCTGCAATAAGAGACACTAAGAGTCGGTTCACAATGGGGCGACTTGGGATCTGACTTGAGGTCGCCTCAAGTCGTCCCAAGTCGCGCTGTAGAGAAAAACAATGTAAGTGAATGGGAGCGGTGTTAATACACATTACTCAAGTCGCTCCGACTTCAGAAAAGGTTCCTGTACGACTTCAATCAGACTTCTAGGCGACTTGTACCCATTGATTTCAATGGAAGTCGCCTCCAAGTCTGATCCCTGTCTTAACTGAAGCGATCTTTCAGCAAGATAACATACATTTCTCAGGCAAACCCCTTCCTCCCCCTCCCTCTCCCAGAGCTGATTGTTGTTTTATTGGCCACTGGAAAGTCTCCTATCCTGGAGACGACTTCAAGTCGTGTTGTAAATCGCCCCAGATCGCCCTGTGGTTCATGCTTAAGTCGTGTCGGAGTCGCCTCTGAAAGTCGCGCTGGAAGTCGTGTCGCCCCAGCCTATTTGCAGTCTTCTAATAAATGTACAATGAGTTGCACATGTGTAGCTCAGCATGCATTCTGAACACACTCTGGCTGTGTCAAAATGACTGACTCATTCTTGTGCACATGTGCGGGGTGACGTCATCCCCAGTTGGCTAATCAAGAAGCCAAAAACCTGGCATCCAGAAGTAGCCGATGGAGAAGATGACAGCGGCTGCTGAGGGATGTAATCATTGAATCGCTGGAAGTTGGGGGTGAGAATTTTGCAAAGTTCTGCTTTAAACACAGACCTTAATGGGAGCATTGGCTTTAACATGAAACACGCCGCAAGGAAGCGTCAGCACTAAAAGGTGTATTTAGAATTTAGATTGTAAAAGGATATCTGTTAGGCCTCGTACACACGAGGGGATATGTCCGCTGAAAACGGTCCGATGGACCGTTTCAGCAGACATCTCCGCTCGTGTGTATGGGCTAGCGGACAGATTTCTCCACCCGACAGATTTCAAAGCATGCTTTGAAATCCATCCGGTGGAATCTGTCCGCCCGACATGTCTGCTGGTTAGTACACTTACCAGCAGACATGTCGTCCCCCACCGCCGCCGCGCCAGCGCCGAATGTATTCGGCGCATGCGCGGAAGTGTTTTACTTCCTGGTGCGGTGATGTGGCGATGACGCGGCGGCGTCAACGTCACCGGCGCGTCACCGCGCCGTCCGGCGGCGGGGAATTTGATCCGATGGTGTGTACACGCCATCGGATCAAACTCCCGATCGGACATATCCGATGGAAATGGTCCGCGGACCGTTTTCATCGGATATGTCCGATCGTGTGTACGAGGCCTTACAAACTGTTAATGATAGCCATGGATCATTACATCATGTTAACCACTTACCCCCTTTGTGTTTTGCTATGCTGCACTGTGTTACTTTAACTGGCGTCATGCAACGCTAATTACATTTTATATATTTTTTTTTTTTTCACACAAATGGAGCTTTCTTTTGATGGTATTTTTTATATTTTATTATATAAATAAAAAAATACCAAACATTTGGGGAAAAAAACTATTTATTTTTAATTTTTGCTATAAAACATATCCAATAAAGAAAACTAATTTTCTTCATGAATTTAGGCCCAAATGTGTATTCTGCTAAATGTCTTTGCTAAAAATAAAAATCCCAATAAATGTATATTGGTTTGCATGAAAGTTATACCGTCTACAAATGATGGTGTGTATATATACTGTATTTTTTTTTTATTCCAGCAGCGGAAATTTGACACTGAGTGGGAACTCACTAACTGACACTATTGCAGTAATCAGCGCTAATACTATACACTGTTTTTAATGACACTGGCTGAGAAGGGCTTGACATCTAGGGCAATCAAAGGGTTAGCCGTGTGCCTAACAATTTGTAATGTGTGCTGCAGGGTTCACACTGCTCCGATATGGAAATCGCATTATCCGATCCGACTTTGTTTATGCGACTTCAATGAATGGGATCCGACTTTAAGACGATTGTGACTTGTCCTTTGACCAATTAAAACAATTTATTTGGTTTTGGTATAAATGAAACCTCACGTTAAATGTATCAAAAAATAAAAATGGCATGGGGTCCCCTTCAAGTCCATACGAGGCCCTTTGGGTCTGGTATGGATCTTGAGGGGGAAACCACACAACAATATTAAAAGAAAAAGCGGTATGAATTATACCAGACCCTTATCCATGCATGCAGCCCAGCAGATCAGGAAAGGGGGAGGACGAGCAGGCTCACCCCCGAACCATGTTTATGGAAGGGAAGGGAAAAGGGGACAAATTTGCGCTTAGTAAAAATAAATAAAAAGTGAAAAAAATATCGATAATCCCTGAGGGTATTATCAATAATCCCTGAAGGTGTCCTGCAGCTAAACACTAAAAACTTTGATACCAAGTCCAAAGAAACATATATACAAACAGTGTAGCGCTGGAAATAAATCAAAGTGAATAAATCAATAGTCATACATTCTGACAATCAAAAACAATGAAGTGAGGATCTTAAGATATGTGCTGAAAACATATTTTGAATATAATGGTGAATGTTCACTGAAAAAACAATAAGTCCAATGGATCAGCAAGTGAAAGTCCAAAAAAAATATTTAAAGGAAAGCTGTGCATCCAATGTAGGTTGAGTGATTCCAGAAAAACATGAAGTCAGCCCATCACCTAATAGTAAAATCAAAGGCTTACCAGAAACCTTGCCTTCGCCCTTTTCAGGGGGGTCAAACAAGCTTATAGGATGAGGTTATCCTGCAGATCAGCTGAAAGGATCCTCCGTCTCTCCAAACCACAGCTCACAGGTACTTCCAGGAGTGCCACAGGTGTGTGTGTGTGTGGTAATGGGATACACACTCAGCCCTGGTTCACACTGGGCTGCGGGAGTGAAGCAGTGCGAGTTCAGCTGAACTCGCACGATTTCACTCCCGCCCGGCAGTCCCGATTTCAGCCGCGATTTCAGAGACATCTGTGCAGGTTTCTGCACAGATGTCAATGTAAATCGCAGGCTGAAATTGCAAAAAGTAGTACAGAGACTATTTTTTGAAATCGGTGCAATGCCGCAGATGCAGCGTCGCGCCGATTAGGACAGTGCCATTGCCGGCAATTTGCGGCAAAATCCGCCGTTTTAACATGCGATTTGACATGCCAAATCTCATGTCAAAACGCACCAGTGTGAACCAGGGCTCAGAGTGAGAATAAATATGCCGCAATGGAAAAGAAACAAAGTTCCGTAGTGCAGGCATTTTTAAAAAGGTTAAAGGATTTATTGGTGACAATAAAAATACAAACTCTCATAATCAGCGAGATAATGAATATCCTTGCAAGGAAATAAAAACAACTAGTAGCTCCATTTGGCGTCAGGCCGCCTATGGGAAGAGAAAAACATGCATGCACAATGCGTGTTCGAACCATACCATGCCACATGCCCTCAACATCAAAGCATGTGGCATGTTGAGGGGACAAGGGCCTCTTTGCTACAAACCTGGCTGTTGGTTGTGGGGGTTTGTGGGCAGGGGCTCATCAAAATCTAGAAGCCCCCTTTAAGAAAGGGAGTTCCCGGATTCTACCCCCCCCCCCCCATGTGAATGAGTTGTGATACATTGTACTCCTACCCATTCACCAAAAAACAAACAGTGTAGTGTTCTAAAAAAAAAACAGAGACTGTTTTTGATAAGTCCTTTATATTTTTGGGGGGCCCATGTTGTTTTTTTTTACGTGGAGTTTTCCCTCAAAATCCATACCAGACCAAAAGCTTTTGGATCTCTTTACTTTGGCATGGGGTTCCCCCTCAAGAGCCAAACCAGACTCGGAGCACAAGTCGAATGCCACAAGTCGCATCAGTTAAGATGGTGATCTGACTTTGATGCAACTTGCATTCAAATCAGTGGGCTGAAATCGTGCCCAAGTCAAACCAAAGTAGTGCAGGAACCTTTTTCCAAGTCGGACTGACACTAGTCAGACCAGTTAAGACATCTCTCATAAGGAACCATTGATTTTGACATAGAAACAGCCACATCACTGCTTCGGGTACAGAGCCCTGTGTAGTTAGTAAAACAGAGGGCTCTCTGTATTGTGATTTGCTAAGCCGATCAGTGGGTCCCAACCATATATCATTGGCTGAGACCTGCTGACCGACTTGTGCTGTAGCGAATGACAATACAGATTGGGCGAGAAGGTGCACTCACACGCCCCCTACCCAGAAATGCCAGGTCACGTAGATGTACATGATCCGGCACAGAGCAGACACCCTGCCGCAGTATTTTTGCAATGGGTAGTTAACTTATTTTTTTTTTTTTGTCCTTGGCCTTTAATCACCTTGCCATCTGGTGTAGTGGCAATATGTCAGTCCTAAATATACAGAAAATACATTTAATCAATAATACCAAAAAGAGTTGGTAATTGCTTGTTTTAGGATAATGGGTGGAGCCATTTAATCACTCCTTTTTCTCCATGCTTCCTGGTCCAGCTGTTTATCCAGGATCACTGATTTAAATCAGATACAGTCTAATATAATATATACATTTGTTCTACAAAGGCATTATAGTATATTGCACTGGTTCAATGTTGGGGTGGGGGGTTCCCTTTTTGTCCAGCCTCACCAATACCTGTGTGGTTGTACGTTTTTGGCTAGTCTTGTTGCCTATACAAATAAGGACAGAAATGCCGGCAGGTTAGCCTAATGAGCTCTACATGTGTGATTGCCATATCTTCATCCTGCCTATGTGGCAGGGCACATGTCAATAAACTGTTTTGACATGTTACAGGAGACTGACAGAACTGCGTTGCCGCTGACTGTCTGAACCTTTCTATATATTGCCTCTCGGAAAGCCATTTATGAGACACCTGTTGGGGCAGCAAAATTAGGTGTCTAAGCAAAGCCTGAGAGAGAATTCAGACTGATTAATGTCACAGCGGTGATTAATCAAAACTAATTACTGTATTCAAGCAGCAGAATCCTAACTTCATTTTGTTGATTCTGGGAGGCGGGAGAGAGATGTTCTCTGGGTGCTTCTTGGTAATGGTCTAGTTAGACTAGAGCAATTGATGATAAAGGAAAAGGACTCGTTTTCATTTGGCATTCCAGTCAAAACACTGTTTAGAGCTCATTTATTAAAAAATAAGAAAAATACTGCAATGAAAAGTGGGTGTCGTGGGTAACATGACACTGAACAAACATGTAGTGCTCATGAACATCAAGCAATTGAAAACGGACCCTCTGGGCAGACTTTGTTTAGACTGCTGCCCTTCTTGATATTGCTGATGCCGTATATGATTTTTGTAGTGCCAAATTTCACAACACCCTGTAACAATATGAATATATGTAATGCTGTGTACACACGATCGGACATTCCGACAACAAAACCGTGGATTTTTTTTCCAACAGATTTTGGCTCAAACTTGTCTTGCATACACACGGTCACACAAATGTTGTCGGAAATTCCGAAAGTCAAGAACGCGGTGACGTACAACACTTACGACGAGCCGAGAAAAATGAAGTTCAATAGCCAGTGCGGTTTTTCTGATTGGTTCTGAGCATGCATGGAATTTTGTGCGTCGAGAATTGTGTACACATGATCGTAATTTTGGACAACAAAACTTATTGTCGGAAAATTTGAGAACTATCTCTCAAATTTTTGTTCTTCCAAAATTCCGACAGCAAATGTCCAATGGAGCCTACACACAGTCGGAATTTCCGACAACAAGTTCCCATCAAACATTTGTTGTTGGAAATTCTGATCGTGTGTACGCGGCATTACTGAAAGATAATTTCAGAAATTGTGAATAGAAAATACTCTGAGCACACTGGAAAAGTCCTCCCCATGCCTACCATGCAAAGTATCTAATAAGGTGAAAATACAGAATACTTAACACCACAAAGAAAAAAACACAAGACTTTACAACTCCTTTTTAAGGTTTCAGAACACACAGGTCAAAGACCGTATTTGTATACAATACAACCAAGTATACAATGCAACAGAACGTTCAAGCAAAAAGTACAGTAGTACAGCATTATATCACTAATTCCAAATGGCACATTAGAATCATGAGAAGGAGGATATTCAAGATCGTACATCTAAGAAACCACAGACGTTTATCCAATATTTGGTAGCCCAGCATTGTATCAAAAACAAGTGTAAACGAGGGGAGACCCCCCCCCCCCCCAACAAAAAAAAAAAACAATTTCTCCTGAGTACTGTGGGCATCATGGGCACTCATTACAGTGACCAATGAGGGAGAAGCAGCATGGATATATATGAAAGGCAAGGGGAAAAAAAGGGGGTGGGGAGGAAAAAGAGGGACACAAACATCGAGATTCAGGAAGTCGCCGAACTCTTAAATCCTACCTGATATGAAGGATGTAAGATTAGAGGACTAGGGTAAATGGGTCCATACCGTCCATGTGAGCCGGTATGACTCTGTTCTGTCTTCCTTCCAGGCTATCCTGTGTTAGACAGAAATTTTAAACTAACCCAGGTAGGTTTTGGACTCTTGGGCAATAATTCACAGCCATATGCCATGAGATTGATGCTCGGTCAGCCAAAATATGACATGGTATCTTTCAGTGTATGCCTACTATACTGATGTGACCATGACCACCTTCAGCTTTCCTTCTTGTAAAGTCTGGTATCTACTGCTACTATTAAATCCCTTAATGTAACCCCAGAAGATAAATTTCATTTCGATCCATGTGGTTCTAAGAGACTGCAGACCGCTGTAATTACTGATATACAGCAAAATTCAGGTAACCAGACATTGTGTGTTATCTGCTACTATTTAATTGAGCGACGGAGACCTATCCTTCAAAGAAAATTACAGTATTTACAGACATACAAGTTTTAGCCAAGAAAGCGATTTCAAACAATGGGTAGTGTAATCCTTGGGTTTCTCTGTGACTTGGGGAAGCTTATGAGGAAAGGAATTGTCTTTGAAAGGGATAAAGATAAACAGGTGTTCCTAAGACGGGGAATCCTTGTCAGAGAAGAAGGTACCAGCATGTCTGCCCTCTCAGATCATTCTTTATGGCTGCTAGGCTGCCATAACTCAAACTTCAAGGGGCAGACCTATTTAATGTGGGATATTTGGCTACAGTAAGTCTGCAAGTTTTAATCCACATTGTTTTTATTCCACAACAACTGCTATTAGTAAAGAATGCAGTAACACTGCATGAAACAATCAAGGAAATGTTAGTGTTGAGATCAGTTTAGGGGGTATTATACGCTATGCCACCCTACATTGACTTTTCAACTATTGGTAGATTGGTGGATTATGACGAGCTAAATCAGCTACCAACCCCTTAAAAAAAAAAAAAAAAAAAAGTTGGAGATGGAGAGAAAGTTAGCCCTCTAAATTTTTTTGTCTTGGTGTATCCATATACTCTTTTCTCTCATAAATGCCTCTTCCAGCCTGTCAGCAGTAATGTAATCTGAGCTGTGTATGCGCAGCTCAGACTACATTGATGGCACCCTCCCTATGCCATCCTGAAGTATGCCATTCAAGCAGCCAGAGAGAGCGAGACCTGGAATCGGGGGAAGTCCTGATACCTAATCAGATTACACTCAGCACTTTGCTCTATGCTGTGCAGTATGTGACATCCGATTCCTGCCCTCTGGCTTCTGGAGCTGGGACATGCTGTGTAAACTCTGTATTTTGAAAGGCTATAGAGGACAACTAGCTGCAGATAAACAAGTACAACTTACACAGAAATGGAAAAATTCCTCCAATGTATCACCTGAGGCTAGTCACTAAATGGACCCACAAATACTTTTCTCATCTAACCTGTTGTTTTAGTGTGTATTGTTTTGATTGTATGTATCGCTATTATAACAAAACCAAAAGTTGTAACAAATATAACAATAAATGAAAATTGGCGTAAAGATGAGAACCGTAACATTTTAAAACTTTAGCTCTACATTTTTATTATTGCTCCAACCACAAGAATAAAGTACACTTATCATGATTTGCTATGCCAAGTATAGGGGTTTTTAATATTGATGATGGAATTTAGAACTGGGGAATGAAATCTAGAGATGTGGGTGGTATTTTTGGCAGGTGTCCCTGGGCATATACTGGAGAAGTAAAACATACTGAGAGAAAACAGGCAACAAAGAGCTAATGACATGGCAGTGCCGCAGCTATCATCAGCAGAGAGAGTTTTAATCCCTCTCTGAAAACATAATTATAGCTGGCCTTTTGAACTTTTGCAGTGATCTTTGTTAGTTAGCAAGTGCTGGAGTAGACTTTGCTGGGATAGAGCTGCTCCGATGGCAGCCGGCCTCTATTGAGTGAATTCCCTTACAGTGAAACTCCCTCAAGCTTGACACAGCCTGATAAAAGTAGCGGGGCATAAGCAAAGGTGCTGTCATCACCCAGATCACAATGATTTAAAGAGCAGCCAGTGAGAGCAATCGTGTTAAGCCTCAGCCATTCATGCTACAGATTTCATGTGTGTTGGCGGCATTATAAAATAAAATCTGGGGTATTCTGCTGCTGATCCAGACTTTCCAAGATTTTAGCTCATGAAGCGAACGCACAAGAAAACATATTTGCCATTAAAATATTTATTACACTTGCAGTAATTATTATTATTATTATTATTATTTTTTTTTTATTGTCACTAAAGCCTCATACACATGGTTCGGATTGTTGGCAGGGGATTGTCTGTTGACAGACCTGTTGTCAAAACGAGCGTACTAATGGTAAGATTTTTGGACAATTGTACAACTTTCAGCCAATAAATGTTGGATGACAGCCTAGTACAGTAAATTTTTGTATGGTCGGTATACAAATCCGTCACACAAAATTCAAAAGTACAAACATGCATGCTCAGAATCCATGCTCACTAAACAATGAAATTGGCAGAAGAGGCACAAAGGGTGTCACTCAAGAGCTGAAATTCCTCATAGTACGTCACTACGTTCATGTTTGTGGCACGACAATTGTGTACGGTAGGTATGCAAGACACGATCCTGCCCGTTTGACAAAAATCACCCTCTTTCTCCTGGGATTCCTGTGATGCAATGCATGACTTTCTTTTATTGGCTGACCGGTAAAGGTTACCTTACAATAAAGCGCACATGTGCAAATGAGTCCCAACAATAAGTGCTGATTAGTATGCACCCGGTAACTATTCGAAACCAATTGCTGGATATGGTACAGATCGTGGATATAAAACCACCACCGAGAATTGCACCCGAAGTGATCAAAAAAGGATGGCTCCTTACCGACACCAATAGACTCTTTTAAAAAAGAAGTCATACAGCGCTTTTCACAAAGTAATTTTTCAACGATCAGGATTTTCACAGCAGGTGACCCAATGTTCATAAGTATGAAAGTCAGAACAAAAGAGCGATCATGGTGAAATATTGTTTATTAAAAAACGTTAAAAATAACATGCCAAGTGGCTGCTTACTTATTACAGTGCCCCGATTCCGGCACTGAGGCTTTTAGGCATATGTGTGGAGGAGAACCGTGTGTCTGTCGCTCTGCTAGTCCTGCTAGCTGGCGTGCGTTCCACCGTCGTGAACCAGCGGATCCGGACCCGGAAGTAGCGTGGGAATGCGTGACTGGTATGCACCTCGACGTACGTTTCGTAAGATTCCTGATGGCGTAAATCTTACGAAACCTACGTCGAGGCGCATACCAGTCACGCATCCCATACGCATCCCAATATAAGTAAGCAGCCACTTGGCATGTTATTTTTAACGTTTTTTAATAAACAATATTTCACCATGATCGCTCTTTTGTTCTGGCTTTCATACTTATCAACATTGGGTCATCTGCTGTGAAAATCCTGATCGTTGAGAAATTACTTTGTGAAAAGCGCTGTATGACTTCTTTTTCAAAAGAGTCTATTGTGTCGGTAAGGAGCCATCCTTTTTTGATCACTTCGGGTGCAATTCTCGGTGGTGGTTTTATATCCACGATCTGTACCATATCCAGCTATTGGTTTCGAATAGTTACCGGGTGCATACTAATCAGCACTTATTGTTGGGACTCATTTGCACATGTGTGCTTTATTGTATGGACATTCAACTTGATTTCACTAATATATTGTTGAGATTTCTCTGCATGTTTAATTAATTAATGAATTTTTGTTTTGCACGTATGCACTTTAGTATATATAGTAATGGTTTATTATTTATCAATTTGTGCATTTAGCGCCCCCTAACACCATTTTCCAATATTACATTCAGACACTGAATTTACCTGGGAGGCTGCTCACAAACGTTTATATTTCACATATATTAGATCAGTGTTTTTCAACCTTTTTTCAACCAAGGCACACTTTAAAATCTGTCAGAATCTCGAGGCACACCAAACCAAAAAAAAATAAAAAAAATTATGCCACTTGCTATTTGCACAGTGGTTCAATTAATTAAAACAAAACACAATATAATACCCCAATTTGTGGGTAACCTTCATCTTTTCTGTGAAGAACTCTAGCAGCAGACAATGTAATCCAGCAATAGCACATACCTACATGCCTTTGATTAAAAATTATTAGAACATTTTCTTCCAGCATAATACTTCTGAAACTCGCAATAAGAAAGTATGCAATTTTCTATTACGTTTTGTCCTGGAAGGTGTCCACCTTATTATGTTACTATGTAAAGATTAATTTGACATTCTGCCTACACCAATGCTATGTAAGGTTGCCACGTATCCAGTAAAAATGTAACTTATCACCAATTACATTAATGGGACCATAAGGCTGATATTTTTCGTTTCCGATAAGGCTGATATTTTCCCAAAAATGGAGGCAACTTTAATGTTATTGGATATAAACACTGAAGCCACTGATTTTACCCCCAAAAAATACCTGGCAAGTCAACGCAAATAAAAAGAAAAAATTTGACAAAGAAGCTTTTCAAAACAATGACTAACCTGTGTACATATGTTGTGTGTCAACATGGAGGAGGAGGCGAGGAGAGAAGAGCCGCTGTACCAAGCTGATCCCTGAGCGGGGATGGATCATGTGACATCATGGCGCGCTGGGCGGCTTTGTAATTCCCGCCTTCTGAGCTTGCAGCGCCTATGATGAACGTCACACGTCCCGTAGTCACAGGTTGGAGCAGTAAGACATCCATCATAGGCGCTGCAGCTTCCGAAAGCCGGGATCTGTGTCTCGCGACTCCACACTCGGCAACACACGGCGCTCGCTCGGAGCTCATAATTAATTATCCTCCTAACCTGCACTGTAATAACAAATATTAACCAAGTGCCCATCAGATAGCTGCCTATATTGGGGGTCATTTTGCCACGGAACACCTAGGGACTCTTCACGGCACACCAGTGTGCCGCGGCACACTGGTTGAAAAACACTGTATTAGATTGTACACCTGGTATTCTGCCCAATACTTGGGAGCTATACCTTTTTTTCCATGGCGCAACATTATACACATTTTTTCACAAAGGTTACCTTAAGCCTGTGTCGTTTGCTTTTAGGAAGTTATTTTTATATTTTATTTTTTTGAAGGGATTTGATCAAAAAGCAAGCAATTAAGTGAAAAGACTGATAAAAACAGCAATTTCCTATCTTGTATGTGACATTTGAATCCTAAGTGCATTGACTTGGTGAATAAGTTTACTGACAAAGGAATAGCCTGTTGCGTACAAGTTGATGAAGACCTGTCTCGGAGGCTTCTTATGCAAGTGTATTGCTCTGTGACTGGTTCTCTTTACAAGAAACCCTTGGTGGGAGAAACATGTAGGGCCCATGTCAATGAGCTTTGGGCTTGTGTTGATGGCACCAGTTTGAGACACTTCTGAGATCATTTTGAATTGCTTGACAAGTGCATTTGACCTGCAGTTAAGCTTCTTATCTGCATCTGACCTGCTTCAAGCTGGTTTTGCGTTCCCATAAACTTGTATAGGAATTCCAAATCTGCGTAAGGGAAAAATGATCCAAACACTACTTCTGGTAGTTGTAACAGCAAACTGTAAAACTTTTTAAAGGGATGTCGGTATTGAAATGCAGATCCTGGCTGTTCCTGACTTAACTTTGAAGGTACAGGCTCCAGGGTGGTCATCCTTTTTCCTCCACTTAAAGAGTCACTAACCGCGCACAACCGAGTTCTGATACCTAATCTGCAAATAGTCTGTGATCTACCAAGTAGTGGAACAAGTAAAACAATGTGGCGCACTCACTACTCTAGCAGTTCTAACTAAGCCCGGGCACAGTTCATCCTCTTGGTCTGATTCATTTTTGTTATGAGTGCTCCAAACAGTTGCTGGGAATAGGTAAAATGGAAGTCCAGGCTGGATCTAACTGAGCTTAAAATTGCTTACAATACCCTCCTAACTCCTGTTCTTACTACTACGTAGAAGGAAGATGCTTATACTTGCCTATTCTCAGGGCGCCCAGGTCTGGTCACATGATCGGCTCCCAGTGGCCAGCTTAATGAGGGAGGAGGGACAACTGATGCCCCATAATTAAGTCTATGGGTGACATCACCACTCAGGCATTTTATCCATGGTTGGTGCCCTCTCTTCTACAGGTCGTTAGAATAGGAGTTGGAAGGGAGATGGGAGCAGTTTTAAGCTTAGATATAGTGTTTAAATCCACTGGTGCAATCACAGTGGGACTTTGAACCAGTTCTGGGTGTGGTTCAGCTCTCTACACCAGTTCATTTGTGTGGTGTAAATGTTGCAAACCATGCCAAGGTTCGATTAGGCGGTACTGCACCTGGAATCGCTTGAAAGAGGTTCACTTGTGGTTCAGAATGGTTTGCTGCAAACTGTGCCAGAACATAGGACTCTTCATAAAATAATTTGTACAGAAGCAGGAATGCCAATTCTGGTTTAGCAGGAGTGATGATGTAAGTGTGCCTGGGACCACTTGCAAATGTGCTTGGGATCACACTTGCTTAAGGCTGGGTTCACGCTGGTGGGGTCCCAGCAGGGGGTCCGGTGCATCACTGTTCACCGATTCAGGTGCAAATGTTTGCCTGAATTTGCACCTAAAATAGAGCCAAAGACACACAGGACTCTATTTCAATGTGAACCGCTAATGCCCCGGAGCTGTGAGATCTGGCTCCATTGAGAGCCGGTCAGTCTCCTGTCATGCAAATTGGATTTGGGGAAACCCACATTCAATACACAAGTGTGAACCCAGCCTTAAACTTTAGTGTGAGTACGGAACAGCAGGGAGGGGGAGAAGTGAACTTGGGCATGGTTCCCTTAAACTAGTCTCAGTGTGAGCGTACCCTAAGTTTATCATGGCTGGAAACACTGGGGCAGATTCACAAAGACGTAATATTCCGCTGCGTAATCGAAATACGGTACGCTCCCGTATTTCACCAGACTCTACACCGAATTCAGGTAGTTTTTTTGCGCGTACGCTATTGTGTCGTATTTTTTTTCCGCCGCGCAATCGAAATACGTGATTAGGGGGCGTGAAGCATTTAAATTAAGCGCGTCCCCGCGACGATCGAACTGCGCATGCTCTGTTCAGGAATTTCCCGCCGTGCATTGCGCGAAATCACGTCGTGACGTCATTCGTTGTTTGAGTAGCGGCGTTTACGAACATTCCTATTCCCGGACGACTTACGTTAAAAATAATAAAAGACAACGGAAAACGTTGAAATTCGACGCGGGAACGACGGCCATACTTAACATGGGCTGTCTAATATTAGACCAGCAAAAAGCTGGTATAGTGAAACGGAAAAAAAAGATGACTAAAGGTGCCGTAAGAGATTGCGTTTAAAGTGCGAAATTTTGTGGATTGCAGGCAAAAGCTCATTAGCATACCCTGACGGCGAAAAACAACAGGAAGTCCGCCCAGTGGCCGCAATTTTCTTGCAGCGTAGATCTGAAGGCGTACTAACACGTAATACAGTCGAAATGAAGCCCGCAGGTGTCTTTTCATGGTTTGAGGATTTCGACTAGCGTAAAAACGCCCGTAAGTCGAAATTACTCCAGTCTAACAACATTTACACAGGCGTAATCGCTTTGTGAATCTAGGCCACTGTGTTTAAGCACAGAACTCCCCATAGGTGACTGAGCACAAAAGTAGGGATTACTGTGGTCTGGTTGATGTAAGTGTGCCCAGGAGCACCTGCTTTATAGGCCAGTGTGAGTACAGACCAGTGGGAGGGGAAAACATTAAACTTGGGTACGGTTCAGTAAGTCTCTTGCCAACCCTCCTTTCCATCCTAACAGATTCATCTTAAAATAAAAAGTAAAGGCCCATTTATTTATTTTTTGGATAGAGTGGGGAGGGATTAGAACCCCTGTCAGTTTTTATTGCTATCCCCCCACACCCTCTCTAAATGTCCTGTTTACCATTATCATTGAACGTCAGTCATATCAGAGAAAATCTTTTTTGTCCCCAGAAAAGTAATAGAGGGGAAATCTTCCATTGGAAACATTAATACTGGTGACCTGGTGGTCCCCAAGGGATTCCCTTAATTTGCAGGGATTTCTTCTCACTTCCTGTTTGGCTATGTATGAGACAGGCAGTGAAGGGAAATGGGACACAGATGGTGAAAAAAAAAAAACTGACGGTTATATCCCTCCCTTGCTCTTCTAAAATAAAGTTTTGCCTATAGTTCTACTTTAAGCTCATTGTAAGTAATGTGACTTTCATGGTTGTACCATTATAACTTATTCATGTTTTTTTTCTCTGAGATGGTGTTACATTTTGCTAGTAGCCCTTTAAGTTTGTCATATTTATACACATTATATACACTTGGTACGTTTTGAAAAGCTTTATATGACTTGTTTCGTATGTCAGGTATTTTTCTACTAATACTGTAATGCATATAATTATTCAAAAATGTATCACTGATGGAAACTTCATGCTTCATATCTACAAGACCACCATGTCTTTTGCTTTAGTTCCCATGTACTTTTTCATTATTTTTTTTTTTTTTTTGTTTCCTTCTATAGCAATCCTACAGCGAGAAGGGTAGGCCTATCTGGCTCCAGGCTGCAGAGTCTGGCTACAGATTCATGTTGGGTTCAATTGCTGGAGGTGAGTGATATGTCTGTATGCTTGGCTTAATGTAATACTAGCTGTGTCGAGCGGTACAGATCAGCTAAGGTGCACTGCATTGTTCACCAGAGTAGGAACCGGAGGCCTATTTTTTGGCTGTGATCACAGGGACCCGTCAGATCGGCTGTGCCACCTCTGGCTCCAGACAGTCTTGAGGACAGAACTTCCATAATAATACAGTATTTCCGCATACTGCGTTCTCTGCGGAGATTAATTATGTGTGGTGGCACCGATACAAGCAACAGAGAGCCTAAGATGAAAGAAGAGAGAAAAATGTGGAATCTATAAAATTAAAAGGAAGCAGAAATTATATCAGTGGAGCAAGAAAATACCTTTACTTTAGCTGGACATTCAAAAGACAAGTTTACTTTGTTAGAGAGAAAATATTTCCTTAGGAAAATTTGCTGAAAGTTCAAAGAAGCTGTACAGTATTGTGGGATAAACGTTGTTCAGTCCTTAAAATGCTTTATGGGTAAATTTTAATACACACATTGGAATTTATTAATATACCTATTCTAAATGTTTGGCAGCTATAAATGGCACAAATTAACGCAGCTCTGTAATAAATATTACATTGCAACATTTATTTTTAATATAATCGGTGTAAGTATATGCATTTGACTTGGTATCGGTCCACAGCAGAGCTTTCAAAGGAGGAGGGAGAAGCAGCACAAGGAGCCAGTCCAGTGCTGCAGGACAGCGCCAATACTGCTAGTTCTTGTACCATCCAGTCATGTGCGATGAAAGGGGTGTGTGTGTGTATATACACATACATACATCTCAAAAAAGTGAGTACACCCTCACATTTTTTGTAAATATTTTATTCTACCTTTTCATGTGACAACACTGGAAAAATTACACTTTGCTACAATGTAAAGTAGTGAGTTTACAGCATGTATAACCGTATAAATTTGCTGTCCCCTCAAAATAACTCAACACACAGCCATTAATGACTAAACCACTGGCAACAAAAGCGAGTACACCCCTGAGTGAAATGTTCAAAGAGGGCCCAATTAGCCATGTCCCTTCCCCGGTGTCATGTGACTCGTTCGTGTTACAAGGTCTCGGGTGTGAATGGGGAGCAGTTAAATGTTAAATTTGGTGTTATCGCTCTCACTCTCTCATACTGGTCACTGGAAGTTCAACATGGCAACTCATGGCAAAGAACTCTGAGTAAATGGGAAAAAAAGAATTGTTGCTCTACATAAAGGTGGCCTAGGCTATAGGAAGATTGTCAAGACCCTGAAACTGAGTTGCAGCGCTTTGGCCATGAACTAGTGGTGCAATGGGTCATCATTGATCCGTGATCCGAACCGCACACACATGATCCGAGTATTGATTTCTGGAAAAAAATAGTTTTGCGCATGTTCATTCTACACACAGCATGGTCATGGCGAGCGGAGGAACAGAGGAACTTGAACGCCCCGTATCATTTAAATCCCCTGTATGGGAGCTTTTTGGCTTCCCTGTCAAATATAATGGTGAAGGAAAGAGGTTAGTGGATGAAACCATGACAGTGTGTAGGCACTGTGGCACAAGAAAGCCATATGACAGTGGAAACACATCAAGCATGGCCATGCATTTGAAGTGAAATCATCCCAGTGTTTCACTGACAGGAGTGAAAACGAAAGCTGCTCAACAACCACTTATCACCGGAGAATTTAAGCAGATCCTCCTTGCATAGTCAGACTGGGCTAAAGCCATCACAAACGCAATTGGTGTGTTTATAGGTGCAGACATGAGGCCATATTCAATTTTGCAACACTAGGGCTTAAACACATGCTTTAAGTGCTTGAGCCACCTTACATTTTTTTGGGCTGATCCGATCCGTGTTGTCTGATCCAAGTAACGATCCGAACCGTATGTTTTTTGATTCGTTGCACCCCTACCATGAACCATACAGCGGTTTAACAGGGCAGGTTCCACTCAGAACAGGCCTCGCCATGGTCAACCAAAGTTGAGTACACATGCTCAGCGTCATATCCAAAGGCTGTCTTTGGGAAATAGACGTATGGATGCTGCCAGCATTGCTGCAGAGGTTGAAGGGGTGTGGGGGTCAGCCTGTCAAGCCTCTTCTAAAGAAGAGACTTGGCCACAGGGCAGTATTCCAACATAACGACTACACACACACACACCTCTAAGACTAACACTGTCTTGCTAAAGAAGCTGAGGGTAAAGGTGATTGACTGGCCAAGCATGTCTCCAGACCTAAACCCTATTGATCATCTGTGGGGCATCATCAAATGAAGGGTGGAGGAGCGCAAGGTCTCTAAAATCCACCAGCTCCATGATGTCGTCATGGATGCGTGGAAGAAGACTCCAGTGGCAACCTTTGAAGCTCTGGAGAACTCCATGCCCAAGAGGGTTAAGGCAGTGCTGAAAAATAATGGTGGTCACACAAAATATTGACACTTTGGGCCCAATTTGGACATTTTCACTTAGGGGTGTACTCACTTTTGATGCCAGCAGTTTAGACATTAATGGCTGTGTGTGGAGTTATTTTAAGGGGACAGCAAATTTATACGGTTATACAATCTGTACACTCACTACTTTACATTGTAGAAAAGTGTAATTTCTTCAGTGTTGTCACATGAAAAGAGAGAAGACATTTATAAAAATGTGCGGGGTGTATGTATGTATGTGTGTGTATATATATGTGTGTGTGCGCGTGTGTGTGTGTGTATATATATATATAATACACACACACTACAGACCAACAGTTTGGACACACATTCTCATTCAAAGAGTTTTCTTTATTTTCATGACTATGAAAATATGAAAATTGTAGATTCACACTGAAGGCATCAAAACTATGAATTAACACATGTGGAATTATATACATAACAAAAAAGTGTGAAACAACTGAAAATGTCATATTCTAGGTTCTTCAAAGTAGCCATCTTTTGCTTTGATTACTGCTTTGCACACTCTTGGCATTCTCTTAATGAGCTTTAAGAGGTAGTCACCTGAAATGGTCTTCCAACAGTCTTGAAGGAGTTCCCAGAGATGCTTAGCACTTGTTGGCCCTTTTGCCTTCACTTTGCGGTCCAGCTCACCCCAAACCATCTTGATTGGGTTCAGGTCCGGTGACTGTGGAGGCCAGGTCATCTGGCGCAGCACCCCATCACTCTTCTTCTTGGTCAAATAGCCCTTACACAGCCTGGAGGTGTGTTTGGGGTCATTGTCCTGTTGAAAAATAAATGATTGTCCAACTAAACGCAAACCGGATGGAATAGCATGCCGCTGCAAGATGCTGTGGTAGCCATGCTGGTTCAGTATGCCTTCAATTTTGAATAAATCCCCAACAGTGTCACCAGCAAAGCACCCCCACACCATCACACCTCCTCCTCCATGCTTCACTGTGGGAACCAGGCATGTAGAGTCCATCCGTTCACCTTTTCTGCGTCACACAAAGACACGGTGGTTGGAACCAAAGATCTCAAGTTTGGACTCATCAGACCAAAGCACAGATTTCCACTGGTCTAATGTCCATTCCTTGTGTTCTTTAGCCCAAACAAGTCTCTTCTGCTTGTTGCCTTTCTTTAGCAGTGGTTTCCTAGCAGATATTCTACCATGAAGGTCTGATTCACACAGTCTCCTCTTAACAGTTGATCTAGAGATGTGTCTGCTGCAAAAGGTGGCTACTTTGAAGAACCCAGAATATGACATATATTTTCAGTTGTTTCACACTTTTTTTGTTATGTATATAATTCCACATGTGTTAATTCATAGTTTTGATGCCTTCAGTGTGACTCTACAATTTTCATTGTCATGAAAATAAAGAAAACTCTTTGAGAAGGTGTCCAAACTTTTGCTTACCTGTTTTGTGTATGGTAGTGTTGCAGTTGTAACTACCATAAGTCAACAACTGGCTACAGACCTGCTTGGGGCTATCCGCTGGACATATTGTTCTGCTGTGTGACTGGTTTTAAAAAAAGTCTGTGGCCCTGTGGTATTTCACCAGTTATGACTAGGTGATACTCAGCTGTCCCACAGTATTGTTTTCCCTTTTAAAATGATTGCCAATTGCTGCAGTAGTTCCAAGTGCATATCTATTCACCATTTTGATTTCAGTATGTCTAATTACTACAAATATAAAAAAAATACCAAATGTGATTGTGTCTTAAATACTGCTACTGTAACTATATGAAATATATCTTATCTCCCTACAATCCTCTGCACAGTAAAACTAAGAGCCTATTCACACCACAATGAGGTACGGTGGAACCCGCATTCCATGCGCGTATACCACAATGCGTTCAAAATGCACTGCAGTTGCGATCTGTACTGGGTGTCAATATTAGGCTAATGACACCCCAAATGCAGTGCATTTGCTCACACCAGATCACATGGTACAGAAGTACCATGCTATCCTGTTGCAGTGAGTTTCCAAAAGTAGTGCATGCACTAGTGCATGCAGTTTCATCCCATTCAAAATGGGCTGAAATCTCACTGCACGGAAGCGCATGCGAGTCACACAGGAACACACTACACATTTCTGTGTGATTCCCAGTGTGAACCGGCCCTAAGAATAGAGTGTTATATGCTATCTAACATGTTTTCTGCAACATATAGTTGGTGGTGGTGGTGGGTGGGGGTATTGTTTCTTGGTTAACAAAATGTTAAAACCTGAGCAGCACAAAGATCACATTTAGATAAGTCATAGTTATGGCATATTGAAAAAAAAGGGGAGCCCAGAGAAGTCCTCAGTGTGATGATGAGCTTTCACAGTCCAGTAAGCAGACAGGTAACACTGGAGGCTGTATTGTGGCAAGAAATGGTGGTTTTCTATCCATCCCTGTTTAAGGGAAATTGTGATACTACAGGGTAAAAAGATGGTAGACTTGCAGTATTAACTGTACATTTACCTTGTCTTCTCAGCTGTCGGAGCTACGGCTGTTTACCCCATTGACCTTGTGAAGACTCGCATGCAGAACCAGCGATCCTCCTTTGTTGGAGAGTTGTTGTATAAAAACAGTTTTGACTGTTTTAAGAAAGTGTTGCGCTATGAAGGTTTCTTTGGGCTTTACAGAGGTAAGTGACTCAATGACTTGTTTACAATCTTGTTTCATTGCTTATATAACTAACCTAGAGTAAGCAATAAGAAAATACACTTTCCTTGAGGCTAATGCCACATACACACAACCGTTTTTCGGGTTGTAAAACATTACGTTTTTTTTTCATGTCGTTAAAGCCCACACACAAACATTTTTTACGACAATGAAAATGACATAAAAAATTAGAGCATGTTCGAAATAAAAATATGATAATGGCACAGCCTTTACTTTATAAATAAACTTTATAAAGAATTCCTCAAGCACTATGAGTTACTTGAAGGGACAGCATAGCAGTAGGTCCCTGTATTTCAGGCTTTTGATTGAAAATTCAAACAGTCGTCTGTGACGTTGTTCCCACTGTGTGCAAATTTCAGCTTGAGCTGGTGAGCTCTGTTAATGATAGACTTGCTCAACAAAGAAGCAAAGGTGAAAGGAAGCCTAAGGAGCCACACGCATGCTGGAAGGAAAGCTACCTAGTATTCATATGATAGCTTTACTGTTCCTTCATTCGGGTTAATATAAAATATATGTTTTCATACATTTTAGTCCTGAAGTATAATAATAATGTATATACATATAGTGTGTATGTGTATATATATATATATATATATATATATATATATATATATATATATATATATATATATATACACACACCACCTTTTAAAGTTGGCTGCACATGTTGCAGTCTGATTGTACAATTTTTGTAAATTCGCCAGCAACTTTTTATAGTGTGGTGGACACATCCAAACCATTGAGTCTGCATTCACTCAGGTAGGTCATGACATTGTTGGGAAATTCAAAGGGACTTCTACAATAAGACTGTAAAATGTTTGTCCTTCTTCATTCAGTTTTAGCAGGAGATAATGCGTGGTGACTGCATAGAAGTTATTGTGAAGAACTTTTCACTCTTGCTTTTAGTTTAAAGCAGGTCTTTAAATAGGCTGTCCTGTTAGTTCGCAGTTCTGTACCACTAACACTTTTCTGTCTTAAATAATATTGCACCACAGTAGAAGTTTCTGTATTTTCAAAATGATTTCAATGATTTAAAGTGCGTTTTTAAAATAAGGAATCATTCATTGTTGTGCCCTGCGTCATTGGCTGTTGTGATGATGACAAAAGACTTAAGACTACATGGGCTGTATTCTACTGAGCAGTATTAATGGATGGCGTGGGAGGACTTGAAAAGCTGCCTAGCTGCTAGCACTGAACACTGCACCTTCCCTGGTGAATTAGATTGGAGGGTAGAGGTGAAAATGAATAGAAGGTCTTATATTTTTTTGGAAAGCTTTAGTACGGTAGGAAAATGTACTAAAGCGAAATCTGTTATATTAAAGAAAAATAAAAAAAAACGACTTTTCAACTCTGTTGAGGTGGATTTTTGAAGCTATTTATTAAGGCAAAGTGTAGTATGCAGAGCCAGAATTCATCTGTCATTCTCTGCACCGATGAAAAGGATAGAAAATGTTTTGGCCTGCAGGAGGAAACTAGAGTGACTAAAATAAATACAGGCAAAAAAACAAACTCCTCATTTATGGTGCCCTTGATGGATGTTGAGCCAAGAAATACGGCACTGAAAGGCTAAAGCTTGGTACACTTCTTTTAAAGTTCAATTATTGAGGGTATTCTCTTTTGTACCTCATATGTTTTTGGGGATGTTGGCAACAATTTAGTATTTTATTTTTTCTGGTGGATTTACAATAAGCCTGGTACACAAAGCGGCCGCCATTCAGCTTGTGTGTACAGCAGCCTGTCCCACAGAAGCCGGCTGAAAAACGATTGTGCGTGCCTAGTACACACAATGAGAATATTGGACGAATGATCATCCCAGTTTTTTTGTTGCTTGCTTGTCTCGAAAATGAATAGGTTGCAAACATTTCCATAATACAGAATATCATTTCGGAAGTAATGTATTGCATTATGTTATGTATTTTTTAGTTCCTAAGCATGCGTGGTCTTGGTCACTCAATTTTTTTCATACAAAAATTTACTAATCGCATGAAAATCATTAATTCGTTCTGTTCGTTCTCTTATCTTACAAGAACATTTTTTGTGCTTGTCCCTATTTTCGCACTTCGCACATGTATCGCTATGTACAAAAAGATTATCAGACAGTCGCTCTGTTGTCTATTTTTTTTAATCTGTGTACCAGGCTTAAGTGCCAGCCCTTTGGCTATGGTGCTGACCACTTTGCCCACCACATGTTTTGGCCCTGCCTTGTTAAAGGGAGGCTGTGATGATGAACAAACATATAAGTCACCTCTTCTGACAATATTTGCTTCATGTTTGTTTTGCCTTCGTTTCTCAATATGCCGAGAAGGTTGATAGTCTGGTAGTTGTATGATACTGTTGTGAGTAGAGGTTAGTTTAAAAGTATAATAGATTTAAATGTGTATTTCTAGTTGAAGATTGGTTTATGGTACAGATGTGGAGTTTTGGGCTCTAGGCTGCTGCCTCTCTGATCACCATAGTCAACTTTTCTTTGCAGATGAACAATGTGTCGGTGTATGGTTAGGAGCACCCATCAAAGACTTCGCCTCTCTTGAAATTTGCTTAAAATCTTTATTTGTTAAGAACACTCTTTTCTTCTGAGGTTGGACAAAGGACACCCCCCTTCTTCTTAGGTTGGACAAAGTTTACCCCTTCTTCAGGGGTTGGACAAAGGACACCCACTTCTTCAGAGCTTGGACAACAGCTGGGTAGTCATATATAGTTAGGACACACTAGCCAGTTTGCACCCAGTCTCAATTTCAGGCTCTCTGTATCGCTTCATCCTGTCCCCAAAACATGTTGGAAAACAAAAGATAAAAAACAGAAAGCACTCGCGCATTGGAAAAATGGCAATGTATAAGCCGCTGCTGTCCGATGTTGTCCCCACTAGGGCGCAAGATTTAAATAAGTTTGATAGACACCGCCTGCTCCACCTTGACTATATCTAAGTGACAATGTGTTTGTCTGTATAAGTGACTATACCTGGTTGCTACAGATATAACATCTAAATGTTATGACAAGGGTACATGGGTGCAATGACAAAATAAGGAAAACAAATAAGGATTTTAAACAAATTTCATGTCAGGTGGAAAAGTTTACTAGGCACTTCTAATCGTACACCCATAGGGTGAGAGTGGAAAAAAAAAGTTTGCACTGTTGGTGCCCATATTTCTATCATTACAGTCTCACTTTAACAAGGCGGCGCAGAAGCTGCACTTTATGGCCATTCAAGTATGATTTGAGTTTTAGCCTACATCTGTTTTCTCCCTTTCTGTTGCATTTTTTATATCATATGATTATTTAAAACTGTCCGAATTGGTGCGACTTTGCGGCGACACACCGATTTCCAAAAGTAGTTTCTGCACTACTTTTGGCAATTTCGGGGGCAATTTTAATGGACATCTGTGCATGAACCTGCACAGATGCCTTTCAAATCACCTCCGAACTTGCAGGGAAATGCAGGTTTGAAATCGTGCGAGTTCAGCTGAACTCACACAATTTCAAAACCACCTCCAATGTGAACGAGGGTTTGTAGTCAAAGCTTAATTGAACAAGCTGAAGTTAAAATCCGATGTACAGTTGCACCAGATTCTGTGAGCAACAGTTTTTTTTTTTTAGTAAATCACTAATACCTAGTACCTATATGTTCATGGGGACAACCATTTATACAGGCCCTGCTTCCTGCTTTGCATTGCTATACATTGGATGTAGTTTACCACTTCTGTAGTTAGAAACTTTCTGGGCTGACGGACACATTTATAGCTTAAAGTATGTAGGCAAAGGGCACACTCATACCACGCCTTGTCACCCAGAATTAATAGGTTAACCACTTGCTGACCGCGCT